>NW_024121832.1:494072-1013145 GCF_016745375.1 Pimephales promelas
ATCTTCTCAAAACTCTGGATTCTGATAGAGGGCCATGAGACTTAAACCTGAGTGCAAAAATGGAGGCTCTAGACCCTTCCAGAGCTGAGATATCGAAACTCAAAACTGAAAAAAAACGACAGTGGTACCCCTTTCGTTTTTTTTTTTCGGGCGAAAAATTAAGTTTCTCCAATCTTCTCAAAACTCTGGATTCTGATAGAGGGCCATGAGACTTAGACCTGAGTGCAAAAATGGAGGCTCTAGACCCTTCCAGAGCTGAGATATCGAAACTCAAAAATTCGACCCAAAAAAAAACGACAGTGGTACCCCTTTGTTTTTTTTTTTTTGGGCGAAAAATTAAGTTTCTCCAATCTTCAAAACTCTGGATTCTGATAGAGGGCCATGAGACTTAGACCTGAGTGCAAAAATGGAGGCTCTAGACCCTTCCAGAGCTGAGATATCGAAACTCAAAAATTCGACCGAAAAAAAAAAACGACAGTGGTACCCCTTTCGTTTTTTTTTTTTTTGGCGAAAAATTAAGTTTCTCCAATCTTCTCAAAACTCTGGATTCTGATAGAGGGCCATGAGACTTAGACCTGAGTGCAAAAATGGAGGCTCTAGACCCTTCCAGAGCTGAGATATCGAAACCAAAAAAAACGACAGTGGTACCCTTTCGTTTTTTTTTTTGGGCGAAAAATTAAGTTTCTCCAATCTTCCAAAACTCTGGATTCTGATAGAGGGCCATGAGACTTAAACCTGAGTGCAAAAATGGAGGCTCTAGACCCTTCCAGAGCTGAGATATCGAAACTCAAAAATTCGACCCGAAAAAAAAAACGACAGTGGTACCCCTTTCGTTTTTTTTTTTTGGCGAAAAATTAAGTTTCTCCAATCTTCTCAAAACTCTGGATCTGATAGAGGGCCATGAGACTTAGACCTGAGTGCAAAAATGGATGCTCTAGACCCTTCCAGAGCTGAGATATCGAAACTCAAAAATTCGACCGAAAAAAAACAACAGTGGTACCCCTTTCGTTTTTTTTTGGGCGAAAAATTAAGTTTCTCCAATCTTCTCAAAACTCTGGATTCTGATAGAGGGCCATGAGACTTAAACCTGAGTGCAAAAATGGAGGCTCTAGACCCTTCCAGAGCTGAGATATCGAAACTCAAAAATTCGACCCGAAAAAAAAAACGACAGTGGTACCCCTTTCGTTTTTTTTTTCGGGCGAAAAATTAAGTTTCTCCCAATCTTCAAACTCTGGATTCTGATAGAGGGCCATGAGACTTAGACCTGAGTGCAAAAATGGAGGCTCTAGACCCCTTCCAGAGCTGAGATATCGAAACTCAAAAATTCGACCCGAAAAAAAAAACGACAGTGGTACCCCTTCGTTTTTTTTTTGGGCGAAAAATTAAGTTTCTCCAATCTTCTCAAAACTCTGGATTCTGATAGAGGGCCATGAGACTTAGACCTGAGTGCAAAAATGGAGGCTCTAGACCCTTCCAGAGCTGAGATATCGAAACTCAAAATTCGACCCGAAAAAAAAAAAACGACAGTGGTACCCCTTTCGTTTTTTTTTTTGGGCGAAAAATTAAGTTTCTCCAATCTTCTCAAAACTCTGGATTCTGATAGAGGGCCATGAGACTTAGACCTGAGTGCAAAAATGGAGGCTCTAGACCCTTCCAGAGCTGAGATATCGAAACTCAAAAATTCGACCCGAAAAAAAAACGACAGTGGTACCCCTTTCGTTTTTTTTTTTCGGGCGAAAAATTAAGTTTCTCCAATCTTCTCAAAACTCTGGATTCTGATAGAGGGCCATGAGACTTAGACCTGAGTGCAAAAATGGAGGCTCTAGACCCTTCCAGAGCTGAGATATCGAAACTCAAAAATTCGACCCGAAAAAAAAAACGACAGTGGTACCCCTTTCGTTTTTTTTTCGGGCGAAAAATTAAGTTTCTCCAATCTTCTCAAAACTCTGGATTCTGATAGAGGGCCATGAGACTTAGACCTGAGTGCAAAAATGGAGGCTCTAGACCCTTCCAGAGCTGAGATATCGAAACTCAAAAATTCGACCCGAAAAAAAAAACGACAGTGGTACCCCTTTCGTTTTTTTTTTTCGGGGCGAAAAATTAAGTTTCTCCAATCTCCTCAAAACTCTGGATTCTGATAGAGGGCCATGAGACTTAGACCTGAGTGCAAAAATGGAGGCTCTAGACCCTTCCAGAGCTGAGATATCGAAACTCAAAAATTCGACCCGAAAAAAAAACGACAGTGGTACCCCTTTCGTTTTTTTTTTTGGGCGAAAAATTAAGTTTCTCCAATCTTCTCAAAACTCTGGATTCTGATAGAGGGCCATGAGACTTAGACCTGAGTGCAAAAATGGAGGCTCTAGACCCTTCCAGAGCTGAGATATCGAAACTCAAAATTCGACCCGAAAAAAAAAAACGACAGTGGTACCCTTTCGTTTTTTTTTTTGGGCGAAAAATTAAGTTTCTCCAATCTTCTCAAAACTCTGGATTCTGATAGAGGGCCATGAGACTTAGACCTGAGTGCAAAAATGGAGGCTCTAGACCCTTCCAGAGCTGAGATATCGAAACTCAAAAATTCACCCGAAAAAAAAAAACGACAGTGGTACCCTTTCGTTTTTTTTTTTCGGCGAAAAATTAAGTTTCTCCAATCTTCTCAAACTCTGGATTCTGATAGAGGGCCATGAGACTTAGACCTGAGTGCAAAAATGGAGGCTCTAGACCCTTCCAGAGCTGAGATATCGAAACTCAAAAATTGAGAAAAAAAACGACAGTGGTACCCCTTTCGTTTTTTTTTTTCGGGCGAAAAATTAAGTTTCTCCAATCTTCTCAAAACTCTGGATTCTGATAGAGGGCCATGAGACTTAGACCTGAGTGCAAAAATGGAGGCTCTAGACCCTTCCAGAGCTGAGATATCGAAACTCAAAAATTCGACCCGAAAAAAAAAACGACAGTGGTACCCCTTTCGTTTTTTTTTTTTTGGGCGAAAAATTAAGTTTCTCCAATCTTCTCAAAACTCTGGATTCTGATAGAGGGCCATGAGACTTAAACCTGAGTGCAAAAATGGAGGCTCTAGACCCTTCCAGAGCTGAGATATCGAAACTCAAAAATTCCCCGAAAAAAAAAAACGACAGTGGTACCCCTTTCGTTTTTTTTTTTTTGGGCGAAAAATTAAGTTTCTCCAATCTTCTCAAAACTCTGGATTCTGATAGAGGGCCATGAGACTTAGACCTGAGTGCAAAAATGGAGGCTCTAGACCCTTCCAGAGCTGAGATATCGAAACTCAAAAATTCGACCCGAAAAAAAAAACGACAGTGGTACCCCTTTCGTTTTTTTTTTTTGGGCGAAAAATTAGTTTCTCCAATCTTCTCAAAACTCTGGATTCTGATAGAGGGCCATGAGACTTAGACCTGAGTGCAAAAATGGAGGCTCTAGCCCTTCCAGAGCTGAGATATCGAAACTCAAAATTCGACCCGAAAAAAAAAAAGACAGTGGTACCCCTTTCGTTTTTTTTTTTGGGCGAAAAATTAAGTTTCTCCAATCTTCTCAAAACTCTGGATTCTGATAGAGGGCCATGAGACTTAGACCTGAGTGCAAAAATGGAGGCTCTAGACCCTTCCAGAGCTGAGATATCGAAACTCAAAAATTCAACCCGAAAATAAAACGACAGTGGTACCCTTTCGTTTTTTTTTTCGGGCGAAAAATTAAGTTTCTCCAATCTTCTCAAAACTCTGGATTCTGATAGAGGGCCATGAGACTTAGACCTGAGTGCAAAAATGGAGGCTCTAGACCCTTCCAGAGCTGAGATATCGAAACTCAAAAATTCGACCCGAAAAAAAAAAACGACAGTGGTACCCCTTTCGTTTTTTTTTTTGGGCGAAAAATTAAGTTTCTCCCAATCTTCTCAAAACTCTGGATTCTGATAGAGGGCCATGAGACTTAGACCTGAGTGCAAAAATGGAGGCTCTAGACCCTTCCAGAGCTGAGATATCGAAACTCAAAAATTCGACCCGAAAAAAAAAAACGACAGTGGTACCCCTTTCGTTTTTTTTTTTGGCGAAAAATTAAGTTTCTCCAATCTTCTCAAAACTCTGGATTCTGATAGAGGGCCATGAGACTTAAACCTGAGTGCAAAAATGGAGGCTCTAGACCCTTCCAGAGCTGAGATATCGAAACTCAAAAATTCGACCCGAAAAAAAAACGACAGTGGTACCCCTTTCGTTTTTTTTTTTCGGCGAAAAATTAAGTTTCTCCAATCTTCTCAAAACTCTGGATTCTGATAGAGGGCCATGAGACTTACACCTGAGTGCAAAAATGGAGGCTCTAGACCCTTCCAGAGCTGAGATATCGAAACTCAAAATTCGACCCGAAAAAAAAACGACAGTGGTACCCCTTTCGTTTTTTTTTTTTCGGGCGAAAAATTAAGTTTCTCCAATCTTCTCAAAACTCTGGATTCTGATAGAGGGCCATGAGACTTAACCTGAGTGCAAAAATGGAGGCTCTAGACCCTTCCAGAGCTGAGATATCGAAACTCAAAATTCGACCGAAAAAAAAACGACAGTGGTACCCCTTTCGTTTTTTTTTTCGGGCGAAAAATTAAGTTTCTCCAATCTTCTCAAAACTCTGGATTCTGATAGAGGGCCATGAGACTTAGACCTGAGTGCAAAAATGGAGGCTCTAGACCCTTCCAGAGCTGAGATATCGAAACTCAAAAATTCGACCCGAAAAAAAAAACGACAGTGGTACCCTTTCGTTTTTTTTTTTTTGGGCGAAAAATTAAGTTTCTCCAATCTTCTCAAAACTCTGGATTCTGATAGAGGGCCATGAGACTTAACCTGAGTGCAAAAATGGAGGCTCTAGACCCTTCCAGAGCTGAGATATCGAAACTCAAAAATTCGACCCGAAAAAAAACGACAGTGGTACCCCTTTCGTTTTTTTTTTCGGGCGAAAAATTAAGTTTCTCCAATCTTCTCAAAACTCTGGATTCTGATAGAGGCCACGAGACTTAAACCTGAGTGCAAAAATGGAGGCTCTAGACCCTTCCAGAGCTGAGATATCGAAACTCAAAAATTCGACCCGAAAAAAAAAACGACAGTGGTACCCCTTTCGTTTTTTTTTTTTTGGCGAAAAATTAAGTTTCTCCAATCTTCTCAAAACTCTGGATTCTGATAGAGGGCCATGAGACTTAAACCTGAGTGCAAAAATGGAGGCTCTAGACCCTTCCAGAGCTGAGATATCGAAACTCAAAAATTCGACCCGAAAAAAAAAACGACAGTGGTACCCCTTTCGTTTTTTTTTTTCGGGCGAAAAATTAAGTTTCTCCAATCTTCTCAAAACTCTGGATTCTGATAGAGGGCCATGAGACTTAAACCTGAGTGCAAAAATGGAGGCTCTAGACCCTTCCAGAGCTGAGATATCGAAACTCAAAATTCGACCCGAAAAAAAACGACAGTGGTACCCCTTCGTTTTTTTTTTTTCGGGCGAAAAATTAAGTTTCTCCAATCTTCTCCAAAACTCTGGATTCTGATAGAGGGCCATGAGACTTAACCTGAGTGCAAAAATGGAGGCTCTAGACCCTTCCAGAGCTGAGATATCGAAACTCAAAAATTCGACCCGAAAAAAAAAAAACAGTGGTACCCCTTTCGTTTTTTTTTTTCGGGCGAAAAATTAAGTTTCTCCAATCTTCTCAAAACTCTGGATTCTGATAGAGGGCCATGAGACTTAGACCTGAGTGCAAAAATGGAGGCTCTAGACCCTTCCAGAGCTGAGATATCGAAACTCAAAAATTCGACCCGAAAAAAAAAACGACAGTGGTACCCCTTTCGTTTTTTTTTTTTTGGGCGAAAAATTAAGTTTCTCCAATCTTCTCAAAACTCTGGATTCTGATAGAGGGCCATGAGACTTAAACCTGAGTGCAAAAATGGAGGCTCTAGACCTTCCAGAGCTGAGATATCGAAACTCAAAAATTCGACCCGAAAAAAAAAACGACAGTGGTACCCTTTCGTTTTTTTTTTTCGGGCGAAAAATTAAGTTTCTCCAATCTTCTCAAAACTCTGGATTCTGATAGAGGGCCATGAGACTTAGACCTGAGTGCAAAAATGGAGGCTCTAGACCCTTCCAGAGCTGAGATATCGAAACTCAAAAATTCGACCGAAAAAAAAAACGACAGTGGTACCCCTTTCGTTTTTTTTTTTTCGGGCGAAAAATTAAGTTTCTCCAATCTTCTCAAAACTCTGGATTCTGATAGAGGGCCATGAGACTTAGACCTGAGTGCAAAAATGGAGGCTCTAGACCCTTCCAGAGCTGAGATATCGAAACTCAAAAATTCGACGAAAAAAAAAAACGACAGTGGTACCCCTTTCGTTTTTTTTTTGGGCGAAAAATTAAGTTTCTCCAATCTTCTCAAAACTCTGGATTCTGATAGAGGGCCATGAGACTTAAACCTGAGTGCAAAAATGGAGGCTCTAGACCCTTCCAGAGCTGAGATATCGAAACTCAAAAATTCGACCCGAAAAAAAAACGACAGTGGTACCCCTTTCGTTTTTTTTTTCGGGCGAAAAATTAAGTTTCTCCAATCTTCTCAAAACTCTGGATTCTGATAGAGGGCCATGAGACTTAAACCTGAGTGCAAAAATGGAGGCTCTAGACCCTTCCAGAGCTGAGATATCGAAACTCAAAAATTCGACCCGAAAAAAAAAACGACAGTGGTACCCCTTTCGTTTTTTTCGGGCGAAAAATTAAGTTTCTCCAATCTTCTCAAAACTCTGGATTCTGATAGAGGGCCATGAGACTTAAACCTGAGTGCAAAAATGGAGGCTCTAGACCCTTCCAGAGCTGAGATATCGAAACTCAAAATACCGAAAAAAAAACGACAGTGGTACCCCTTTCGTGTTTTTTTTTCGGGCGAAAAATTAAGTTTCTCCAATCTTCTCAAAACTCTGGATTCTGATAGAGGGCCATGAGACTTAGACCTGAGTGCAAAAATGGAGGCTCTAGACCCTTCCAGAGCTGAGATATCGAAACTCAAAAATTCGACCCAAAAAAAAACGACAGTGGTACCCTTTCGTTTTTTTTTTTTTCGGGCGAAAAATTAAGTTTCTCCAATCTTCTCAAAACTCTGGATTCTGATAGAGGGCCATGAGACTTAGACCTGAGTGCAAAAATGAGGCTCTAGACCCTTCCAGAGCTGAGATATCGAAACTCAAAAATTCGACCCGAAAAAAAAACGACAGTGGTACCCCTTTCGTTTTTTTTTCGGGGCGAAAAATTAAGTTTCTCCAATCTTCTCAAAACTCTGGATTCTGATAGAGGGCCATGAGACTTAAACCTGAGTGCAAAAATGAGGCTCTAGACCCTTCCAGAGCTGAGATATCGAAACTCAAAATTCGACCCGAAAAAAAAAACGACAGTGGTACCCCTTTCGTTTTTTTTTTTTCGGCGAAAAATTAAGTTTCTCCAATCTTCTCAAAACTCTGGATTCTGATAGAGGGCCATGAGACTTAACCTGAGTGCAAAAATGGAGGCTCTAGACCCTTCCAGAGCTGAGATATCGAAACTCAAAAATTCGACCCGAAAAAAAAACGACAGTGGTACCCCTTTCGTTTTTTTTTTTCGGGCGAAAAATTAAGTTTCTCCAATCTTCTCAAAACTCTGGATTCTGATAGAGGGCCATGAGACTTAAACCTGAGTGCAAAAATGGAGGCTCTAGACCCTCCAGAGCTGAGATATCGAAACTCAAAAATTCGACCCGAAAAAAAAAACGACAGTGGTACCCCTTTCGTTTTTTTTTTTTCGGGCGAAAAATTAAGTTTCTCCAATCTTCTCAAAACTCTGGATTCTGATAGAGGGCCATGAGACTTAGACCTGAGTGCAAAAATGGAGGCTCTAGACCCTTCCAGAGCTGAGATATCGAAACTCAAAAATTCGACCCGAAAAAAAAACGACAGTGGTACCCCTTTGTTTTTTTTTTTTCGGGCGAAAAATTAAGTTTCTCCAATCTTCTCAAAACTCTGGATTCTGATAGAGGGCCATGAGACTTAAACCTGAGTGCAAAAATGGAGGCTCTAGACCCTTCCAGAGCTGAGATATCGAAACTCAAAAATTCTCCCGAAAAAAAAACGACAGTGGTACCCCTTTCGGTTTTTTTTTTTGGGCGAAAAATTAAGTTTCTCCAATCTTCTCAAAACTCTGGATTCTGATAGAGGGCCATGAGACTTAGACCTGAGTGCAAAAATGGAGGCTCTAGCCCTTTCAGAGATGAGATATCGAAACTCAAAAATTCGACCCGAAAAAAAAAAACGACAGTGGTACCCCTTTCGTTTTTTTTTTTCGGCGAAAAATTAAGTTTCTCCAATCTTCTCAAAACTCTGGATTCTGATAGAGGGCCATGAGACTTAAACCTGAGTGCAAAAATGGAGGCTCTAGACCCTTCCAGAGCTGAGATATCGAAACTCAAAAATTCGACCCGAAAAAAAAAACGACAGTGGTACCCCTTTCGTTTTTTTTTTTTCGGGCGAAAAATTAAGTTTCTCCAATCTTCTCAAAACTCTGGATTCTGATAGAGGGCCATGAGACTTAAACCTGAGTGCAAAAATGGAGGCTCTAGACCCTTCCAGAGCTGAGATATCGAAACTCAAAAATTCTACCCGAAAAAAAAACGACAGTGGTACCCCTTTCGTATTTTTTTACGGGCGAAAAATTAAGTTTCTCCAATCTTCTCAAAACTCTGGATTCTGATAGAGGGCCATGAGACTTAAACCTGAGTGCAAAAATGGAGGCTCTAGACCCTTCCAGAGCTGAGATATCGAAACTCAAAATGAGGGAAAAAACGACAGTGGTACCCCTTTCGTTTTTTTTTTTCGTGCGAAAAATTAAGTTTCTCCAATCTTCTCAAAACTCTGGATTCTGATAGAGGGCCATGAGACTTAGACCTGAGTGCAAAAATGGAGGCTCTAGACCCTTCCAGAGCTGAGATATCGAAACTCAAAAATTCGACCCGAAAAAAAAACGACAGTGGTACCCCTTTCGTTTTTTTTTTTTTTCGGGCAAAAAATTAAGTTCTGAGATCTCGAAACTCAAAAAATTGACCCAAAAAAAAACGACAGTGGAGATATCGAAACTCAAAAATTCGACCCCGAAAAAAAAAAAAGACAGTGGTACCCCTTTCGTTTTTTTTTTTTCGGCGAAAAATTACGTTTCTCCAATCTTCTCAAAACTCTGGATTCTGATAGAGGGCCATGAGACTTAGACCTGAGTGCAAAAATGGAGGCTCTAGACCCTTCCAGAGCTGAGATATCGAAACTCAAAAATTCGACCCAAAATGAATTTTTGTGTTTTGTCAATTTCCCATTCATTTCCTATGGGGGTCATTTTTGACTGAAGACCAAAATTGTGACAATTTTTTTTTACGACCGCTTAGCATGCTCGGATCATGACCTCATTTTTTTTGTGTGTTCACATCCCTAATGCCAGAAATGTCACCAAGTTTCGTATCATTCTGATGAAGCTGTGATTTTTAAAAATTCAAAACAGTTCAAAATTTATTGGTTTGTATGTGTATAAAAGTGTGTTTGTATGTGTGTGTGTGAATGGGTGTACATTTTTTGCATTCTTGATGTTATAGAGTGTAACCTCTTTACTGCGGTGTACTTTCTTTTAGAATCGTGGCCGATTTGTAGATTGTACAGACAAAAATACAGAGAATTTTTGTGTTTTTGTAAAATTCCCAGTCATTTCCTATGGGTCGGTCATTTTTGACCGTAGACCACGAGTGTGACTATTTTTTTTTACGTCCACTTAGCATGCTCGGATCTTGACCTCTATTTTTTTTTTTTGTATTCACATACCTAATGCCAGAAAATTCACCAAGTATCATAACCTTCTGATGAAGCTGTGATTTTTAGAAATTCAAAACAGAAAATTATTCGGTCAGAAGTGATCGAGGATCATCAGAGGGTTAATGACCCTATAAGTTTGTCAAAATGTATAGATTATACGAATATATAAATATATATATATATATATATATATATATATTAAATATGAGGACAGATTAAAACACCAAACTTGGTTGAGGGATTCGTCTGAAAACTATTTGGCAAAAAAGGCAAACTGCAGCTGTGTTTTGTTTTATATGCAAAAACACAACATAATCCATTATTAATATTAATTGATTTTCTCATTTTTGAATGTGTCCAAAATTTCTTTGTAAGACAGCCTGTCCAAAACATTGTTTCACACAATTTTGCATGTTTCATTGCGTTATAAAAAAATTGACTCCAAGCACAATATGCTTAGAAATTCTACAAATTTTCAAATATATTTGAATAAAAAGTGAAGATGTCAATTTCCTGAGGCCGGACATCACATTTGTCTGCTGTTTAAATGATTCAGATTGCTTGCAGAAGCCCTGATAAAATAGCGCATATCATTATGGTTTAGCCATTACACTGACTGATCTGGTTACCATTACATTGTTTGTTTGGCAGTTTCTTTCCACTCACTAGTTTCCTGTTGCAGAACTGACCATATTATGGCTGCTATCAAGTGACCCGATTCTCTTTAATGAATAATGGTGAATATAACAGGACTCCAACACTTTATGACCAGTTGACCAATTTCCAGTTATTTGTGATTAAAACAATTGTAGTGATTACGCAAAAAAAAAAAAAAAAGCAATGCGAAAATATTAAGTGCACCTAGAAACAATTTCTCTCCCTGCCTTTTCTACATGGTTGAGCAACTGGTTTTGCGACATACAAAACTCTCAGAACATCATAAGAGCTTTACTTGCGCTGCATAACTTTCAGTTTGTACAATGTTCATCTCAGCTGAAGATTTTTCAGATGTGTAGCATATTTTTCGAGCAGTTAGATCTGAATTTGAAATATGGACATGATACAAGTACTTTTGTTTACTTGAGAGGATACAAGAACTTGGACACACAAAAATGAAATCTGTTAATGCTGCCTTGAGTGATTTCTGAGAAACGCACTAAACAATTTTCTGAATATTTGTTATGTCTATTTTGTGTTTATTGAAAAAAAATGTGTGAACAAAGTGGAATAACAAACATTTTGTTCACAAACTCAGTTTGTTTTTGTAGTTTACATGGTGATGACAATGGTATCGTTTAAAGAAAATCGTGCACTTTGAAAAGTTTGCATTTCAGGTCCCAAAAATGCCATTACCCTGTAAATGAACAGCCGAAACGCATAAAAAATATGTAGTTGAAATGTATAGTAAAAAAACAACATCAATCCTTTATTATTTTATTTTCATTAGTCAAACATGAAAATGGCAAATAATGCAACATCAAGACAATGAGGTTGTATTTAAAAAATAGATTTATTTTGCCTTCCAATTGTGCTCTTTTTTTGCCTTTAAACAGTGTAAAGCATGGCTGAACCTAATCTCCAGATTAGGCCCATCAAAAAAAAAAAAAAAAACCAGACAAAAACAACAATTGCATGTGTATCAGATGATCACAACAGCTCTTATACAAGAACAGTCCAATATAAACGCTTCCATCTACAGTTTGCTGCTATTGCGGTCTATGTGTTTAGATACAGCTGTTCGGGGTATGATACTTTGTGAATTAAGATGTTCTCCAAATAAAAACAGCCAGAATTTAAAATGAAATAAAATATATTATTGGCAAAATAAGTTGGGCATGTGCATTGCGATCAAACCAGGAAATATAAAACCCTGCATGCAGCCGAGTTGCGAATAATATTTATTCAACATCAGTTTTAACGCTTCCTAATCGCTATTGAAAGCAAGTACTGATGTTGTGTTCAAGTGCCAGTGAACAGTTATTATTGTTTCTGGTAGTAATTGTCATGATTTAGATATAATAGCACCTCTTAAAGCTGACCATAAACGCCCAAAAGCCACAAAAACACCCTCGCTAGTAATATGCTTACAAAAATACATTATCTTTGCTGTTTTTAAACCTTCTACATTTTAAAATCACGAGGGCATTGCTGCAGCGTATGTACAGCAGCGTACAAAATTGTTTCTAAACGGAAAATCATAAATATTTAGCTGTCGCATTTATTGACAATAGGAATTTCAAAGCGCAGACAGTAAGTGTGTGTGTGTGTTCGATAGTTTCTTCTTTTTGTGACATCGTAGTGGTTCATCTGTTCCAAAGTGCTCAGAAGTTACAGGGCTGGAAATCATTGGTGTTTTGGCCAATCACAATGATGCGTTTTGTGCCACTGAATTAGCTCTGTGCCTTGTGCTGTAAGCTAAGTATGTAGTGTACATGCACTGTGCATTTAATTAGTGGTGCAGTGTAGATGTCTAATGGGCAAAAAACGCAGTTATGGTCTTCCGAACTTTGCGCTCGTGTGCAATGGCACACTGGGAAAACGTCTGTGGTGCAACTCCGTCATTTCCTTCATTTAAGGCACTCGTTTGTGCGCACTGCTCGTGGCCAGTGTCATTGATTCATATTTATCCTCAGCTGTGAGCGGCATCAGTCTATGATGGGCGGAGTCAGAGTGAGGTCACAGTGGTGGGGCGTGTCAGGTGGGTGGAGTTAAAACAAGGCTGTGTTTGGGGGGCGGAGTCAGTGTTCTTTGGGTGCTGCTCAGGGGGCAGGGTCTCCTCCAGCCTCCTCACCTGCTCCTCCCCCTGGCGTATGAGCTCGTCCAGGTGGCGCTGGCGTATCAGCAGGGCGGGTTTGATGCGGATGTAACGCTGGTAGTCGTGCAGCTGTGGGCGGCTCAGGTAGCCGGACAGAATATCCTGAACCACTCGCTCGCGCCGGTCCAGGTTTTCCTTCAGCTCTCGAGCGTCTTCCTGTTGACTGCTCAACTGCTTCCGCTTCAGCTGCAGAGATTCCTACGGGGACACAAACACACGTTAACTCCAACACACAGACACGCATTAACTCCAACACTCAAAATTGTGGATCAGTAAGATTTCTTTTCTTTAAAAAAAAAAAATTTTTTTTTAAAAAGTAATACTTTTATCAGGCAAGGATCCGTTAAATTGATCAAAAGTGACTAAAGATTTTCATTTATAATGAATGCTATTCTAGTTAACTTTCTATGTAAAAAATTGATTGTGGGAAATGTTTTTTGAGAATCATATCATCATATTAGAATGATTTCTGAAGGATCACGTGACACTGAAGACTGGAGTAATGATGCTGAAAATACAGCTTTGATCACAGGAATAAATCACATCTTAAAATGTATTCAAATAGAAAATGGTTATTTTAAATTGAAATAATATTTCACTCACAATTTGACTATATTTTTAACCAAATAAATGAAGCCTCGGTGAGCATAAGAGACGTCTTTCAAAAACATAAAAAAATCTTAAAACAGTAGCATACATAATTGTTTACAATTGACCTATGGCTAAGCCACGCCCCCAAACGCGATGATCCAATCACAGCGCCCAGCTAACCCATTCTCTGCTTCCACGTCCATTGAATTGTATTGCAGTTAGTCAGTTTTCATTCGTTTTTTTTCTTGTCATTTTAAGTTCAAAATGGTCAAACAGTGTGTATGGGGTACATGCAACTCCAACTGGGGCTGCGTGGCGATGGTGTGTATTTTTTTTTACCCTTTCCCAAGCCACATCTCAACCGAGATAAGTGTCTGCTCTGGATTAAGTTATGCGGTAGCTAGACCACAACACCAACTAAACGTGGATCAATCAAACAATGATGTCTACATCTGTTCTAAGTTAAGTCAACAATGTATTTGAACATTATCTTTGTTATCTTCAAAATCTAACGTAACGTTAAGGCTAACGTTAGCCTAACATTAGAAAACCTTAACGTTAGCTTCTAGCTGCGGCGTACATCATGTCACTTAGCTTCATTAACGTATCTGTAAATAACCGAGATAACAAATGTTAACAATGTTGTGCTGAATGATTCATGTTAATACTGTGGCACCAAATGGTGATGGCAACGATATGCGGTTTATCACCTTTACACTCTGACCTGTACATTTTTCCTGGAGCTGAAGCTTTTCATCGACCTTCTCAACAATAAAATGATTAATATAACCCTCCAATGCATAGTTAAGGCCCTTTAGGTGACTTTGAGATAATATATAATCTTTCTGTCTCCAAAAATCACCCATTGCCTCCTGTGAAATGTCTCCTACTGTGACAGCTGCCATGGTGCCTGTTCCCAAATGTTGACTGTTTGTCCGAGTGAGTGGAGGGGGCGTGGCTTAGCCATAGGTCAATTGTATGTGATGCTAGTGATGTGATGTACATTTTTTTTTAATAATTATTATTATATTTTATAGTCTCAATATGTCAGCAGTCTTCAAATCTGAGGCTGACTTAGCTTTAAAATGACTAATTACAGACACTCCAGCTGTTAACTTAGCAAGCAAGGATGTTTTTATGATGGTCTAGAGTTTGCAGAAGATATCTTTAAACAGCATTAAGCAGCATAATATCACAAACACTGTTTAACAGCATAATATCACAAACACTGTTCTTGCTGGAAGCTCCTCTCTATATATAGCCTACTTGTACAGTTCCTGATGCTTGTCAAACAGGATTAGCTGTATAATACCATAATAAACACAAGCACAATCGAAGGACTTAAAGTCCCCGTGAACCGGAAGTTGCAAACGACTTTTCTCCAGTGTTGTGACGTATTTCGGAGAGAAACGGAATACTAAATGAGGCAAAATAGTGGGCGTGGCTTTGTTTTATAACTAGCACCTGATTGGATCTAGAACGCAAGTTTACACACGCTGTCAATCAATGCTCGCTCGGCGCTCGCCAAGACACAGCAGCTGTCAGTTGGAGGGGTGTGGTTATGGATGTTAAGGAGACGCCCAAACCGTAAAGCCTACGTCATCGGGCAAGGTCCTCCAATGCAGAGGGGAGGGGCATTTTCAAACTTTGATTAAAGATTACGAAGCCAAAAAAATTTTTTGTGTGGATTGACTTGCATGTATGAATTGTTCACCACAAAACGATCAATTTAGGCAAACAAAGTAAGTATGGTCAATTTTGATTTCATAGGGACTTTAAGACGTGGGAATTGCTATATTGATATAAGTGTGGCAGGCTGGTATTGTAAAAGTAAAAAAAGGTTTCTAAAATGCTCATGCATTTGCAATATCTAAAATATCACTGTCTGTATATTATTGAAACTACATTTTCAACACCAGTATATCATGAGATAAGCATAATCATAAACTTGACCCTCTATTCGCGATGACGTTCAGTTCTAGTGTAATTCACAGATAAAACGTTATCTGTGTCCTCACCTGAGTTTGAGGCGTTTCAAGTGAATCACTCTATCTTATGTAATATCATTCCTTTAATTAGCATTTCTTGTTCTTTCTCAGTGTGTGAAATGCGACCAAACTGTATCATTATTTGGAACAGCCCTTTCTTCAGTAAAACTAAAGGTTGGGAATTCAGGGTATAATTACAGGACAATAATGTGCTAAAAACGGAAAAGTTTTGCGTTTGCGGTTTTTTTCACGACACAGTTGTCAAAGCGATGCCCGTTCACACGGATCTGTGAAAACGACTAAAAACGCTGTATTCTGCTGCCAGGCCAGAGTTGGCGATGTCACTTTTGAAAGAAACACTACTCTCCTATAGACTGATCACGTAATACACAATCACACGATGTCACCATTTTTTTTTGTGTTTTTTTTGTGACAAATTTGCATTTTTGTAGTTTACATGGAGACGATAACGTTATCATTTTAAAAACAATGAAAACAGTTTTGTGTAAGCGGCCCTCAGACTGTTGTATGTTTTGGTCAATGTGAGGATGACATACACTTTCTAAAAATGATTTGTGCTAACTCTTTAATAATCATTTTACATGTCGCCTCAATTATTTGAAAGGCTACATGGAATATTTGTTCTTACACTACTGTTCAAAAGTTTGGTTCAGTAAGATTTCCAAAAAAGAAATTACAACTTATATTCAGCAAGGATGCATTAAATTGATCAAAAGTGACAGTAAAGACATTTATAATGTTCATAATGAACTTTCAATTCATCAAAGGAGCATGAATCAAATGAATCATGGTTTCCACAAAAATATTAAGCAGCAAAACGGGTTTCAACATTGAGAATAATTATAAAAATGTTTCTTAAGCAGCAAATCATCATATTAGAATGATTTCTGAAGGATCATGTGACCTGAATTTTCAGCATCATTACTCTAGACTTCAATCTTTGATCAAAGGAATAAATTACATTTGTATGACCATATATTACATTAACACAATATTACAGTATGTTTGATAAATAAATGCAGCGCCGGTGAGCAGAAGAGATTGTTTCAAATTCAATTAAACATCTTACTGACCCAAACTTTTAAACAGCAGTGTATATAAATGTATTTGTCACCAAAGGACCATTTCAAATTATGTTATTGAGTAAACTCCAGCATGTGAGTAAAAAGGTTGTTTTCTTTTCAAATGATCACTGCAAATATTTGCTACTGTACCTTTAAGACTTATACACACATCCGGGAATTTAACTGTCAATTTTGTCCCCGCCCCTTTTGGGCGAAAACAAACTAGACTCCCCATAGACTTCAATACAAAATAACGGCAAAAACCAACGTCTGTACACAGCCGACAGGCGTAAATAACTTAAGAAATCACTTCTATAAAACATGTCAAGTAATTATATGTCCACCCTGCCTGCCATAGAGCGTGAAAGATACATACACAACCTTAATTTGGCCAATTTAAAAACATGTACCTTTATTCTCCCAGCGTCAAATTGGTGTAACAACCCCACCCAGTGGCCAGAGGTGTCTTACCCGGACATTTACTTGTACCTCATCGAGTCATCAGGTAAACCTGTGAATGGTTTTATTTCGTTTTTTAAAGTAAAAAACCTTAATGTATATATTATGAATTTATGATGATGATGGCAGGTAGCCTGGGCTAGTTGATTACGGGCATAAAAAAAATGTATTTTTCACGCTCTATGGCAGGCAGGGTGGACATATAATTACTTGACATGTTTTATATAAGTAATTTCTTAAGTTATTTAAGTTTTTGCCATTATTTTGTATTGAAGTCTATGGGGAGTCTAGTTTCTTTCCCCCAAAAGGGGGCGAGGACAAAATTGACAGTTAAGTTCCCGGATGTGCCGGTTGTGCGTATGTAAATTCATCTTTGCATATGAAATGAGCAATAAGCATTATAGCTCATTTCATATGCAAACATAATGTTTACATAGAAGTGTAAATGTGCAGGAGCAAAAATGTTTCAGAAAGATGAATCAAAATGACCATGTTAAATAAAATTAAATTGATAATGCTGAAATATTATAATATTGTAATTTTAAAGGGATAGTTCATCCAAAAATGAAAAATCTGTCAGTATTTACTCACCCTCATGTTGTTCCAAACCTCTATGTGTTTATTTGTTCTGCTGAACACAAAGGAAGATATTTGGAAGAATGTTTTAATCAAACAGATCTCACTCCCCATTGACTTCCATATAGTAGGAAAAATACTATGGTAGTCAATGGGGAATGAGATCTGTTTGATTAAAACATTCTTCCAAATATCTTCCTTTGTGTAACAGCAGAACAAATAAACACATAGAGGTTTGGAACAACATGAGGGTGAGTAAATACTGACAGAATTTTCATTTTTGGGTGAACTAACCCTTTAATAATAATATACATTATAAGGTTACACTTTATTTTAAGGTGATGTAGTTAAATTGCACTTACTCAAATAAGTAGAGTGATATTAATTAACATACTTAATATAGAGTTATGATTTGGTTCAGGGTTAGTTACTTGTAATGATGCATCATTTAGTGTTACTACTATAGTAAGTAAATGTGTAACTACGTCACCTTAAAATAAAATGTTACCTAATATTATAAATCCACTTCAGAGGGAAATTTTTTGGTGAAAAATTCAAAGTTTATTTTCTGAAACAAGGCTCACCCTCTCTTCTCCACTCTCGTCGTCGTGGTCGTGGTCGTCGAGCGCGCTGAGTGTGTTCTCCACGCGTGCGAGCCGAGCGCTCAGCGACAGTAGCAGGTTTACGATCTTCTCCAGGTCTCCGACGAACATGCGGTACTTCTCTCTCTCGTTGGGTTTGCAGAATTCCTGAACCAAAGCCTCCATACTGCCGGCCAGAGCGCCGCACCTCTTCTGCTGCTCCACCAGACCCTCTCTCTCCCCTTGCAGAGACCGGATGCTCACGTGCAGCGCCTGCAACAGCTCCACCTGCAGGACGGGAGACCACATTACTCCACGAACAAACAGATTACAGTTCTGGGCCTCAGCCATTTAGCACACGTGATCGCTTCAGGGAAATGAAGTATGGCATTGTGCTCATTTCAATATGAATCCGGTATGAGAGTTTGAATGAGGTTGAACTCATAAGGCAAAAAAATATATATTTTCAGATATATTTTAAAATATATTTCAGAATGTACAAAAAATTCCCAATTTTTTAAAGCATATTACAAATGCTATATACAATTTTTACAAATATTTGTAATATTTGAGGGTTATAATGTTATTTATGGGATATATTTAGTGTATATACACACACACACACACACACACACACACACATGCATATATACATTTTTGTCAAAAATGTTAGCATTTATAATTTTATATATACTAGTTATTATTTTTGACTTTTTACATTTTATATTTCATTTATGAATGTGTATCTGACCTTCTTTTGATTCAAATAAGCTTCTTCGTCATCCAGGTTGGTTTCCATTTTCCTTGGAACGGCCTGAGAGGGAGTATCTTGAGCGCACGGACCATCTTGAGCCCTAATGGAGGTCAAAGACATCAAACAAAGAGAAATGTTTGTCTCGCTCACGCACAAACACACAAGTTTTACTCCCTGAATGTCCTATTTTTCAGATACAGGGACAGAGGCTGAAATCCACATTCCCCGTGTCAAACAGAGCACACGTAATTACACGTTTAGTTCAGCGGCAGAACAGAACAATCACACACACTGCATATCATTGGAGCAATCCAGTCAGAAAGAAAACTGTTGCTTTAGAAGGGATAGATAAATTCAAAAAGGTTTATAAGAACAATTTACTGTGGTATTACCATAGTACACACAGTAGTATATAATATATATATATATATATATATATATATATATATAAAATACACAGACCACGTTCATGGAGCTAAAATAGTAGCGTTCAACAAAATTTTATGAGCCAATCTGTAAAATTGTGTGTGTGGTATATGAAGGTAACGCAAGTTTCTGCATTTACCAGGTGACAAATGGATGAGAAATGTGTGTTTCAGGATCGGCCACTAGATGTCAGTGTAACTCTGCACTGTTAGCAGATCATCAATTATGCAGAAAGTAAACTTCAGAGAGAGAGAGAGACACGGTGAAAAATCTTACAAAATTAAGCAAGTTTATCAATTGTCTGGATAAATGAGGTGTAATACAATTCTTCTGTTTTATCTATGAGTTCCCATGTGTTTCATATCATTACAAACATTCTGTTACAGCATTTGTCAAATATGGTACCGCTGCCCTACAGATCAGTGTACTTATATTTCATCCAAACACATGGAATGTGCGGGATTATATTGAACATGTTTTTCATGTTGCCTATATGTTCTTATCCTGGAGTACTTTGGTGCAATGATAGAATATATATATATATATATATATATATGTCTTTTAGCTATTTTTTTATAAATCTCTTCTTTTCCAAATTAAAATTGTATTAAGTACATATCTGCATTCTATCAGTTAGCCTGGCAGTGTAATTTTAGTATGATTTATATACAATTATTATATGATGAATCAGCTTTCATTTTAATTTTAGTTTTAGTATTTTTGTTAAAGGCTTCTGTCATTTTAATAAATTTTCTATTTTAAATATCTTTTTTAAATTAGATTTAATATTTCATTTAATTTTAGTACCTCAACTAAATATATATATATATATATACACACACACACATATTATTCCATTATATCGTATATCATTACCGGCATTGAAAAACCCATTCACTACTTCCGTGTACCATGTAAATAATACCATGCTAAATGACTCTTGTAATCATTAAGTTAATGGTACAGCAAAATACACCAGTATTTATCATCTGCTATGATCTCTCTATTATTGTACTACCACGGTCATTTTTTGTAAGGAACAAGAGTAAGTTATGCACTAAATTCAGGAAGAAAATATACAGAAGTGTTTCATTATCTTTACAGCTCTATTGCATGATCTATTGTATAGTTATCACAATAAAATTAGGCCAAGCACTAATATAATCAGCTTTAAACAAAGAGCTCTTGTGTTTATCGCTCCTGTGAGCATGAAATCCACCTGATTATTGGGTAACGCTGTATTCAGACTGCACCTTCACCTTCTGTTCAACGCTCACCTGTGACCCACATGGCTGCCGCTGCTCCTCTTGTGTGAAGGGAAGATGTCCTCCATCAGATCCAGGGTGCTTTTACCTGCCCAGGTGTCCAACAGTGCGGTGAGGGATTTGTCGTGGCTCACCAGCTCTCGGGCTAAAGTCTCCACAAGCAGCTCGGCGTGTGTCCGCTCTCTTCTGGACAGCAGATGGTAGTCGGGTCCCAGTATCTCAGAGGTGTCCTCCTCTAGAGGAGATGAAGTGCTGGTGTTCAAGGTGGACTGAGGGTCAGGCGTCACCGATGGAGTCGAGTGGTTGTTTGATGCTCGGTCTGGTTCTGGATGGACTGATGTATCTGCCAGATTCTCACAATCGCTGCAAAGTGAGATGAGTGAAAATCATGTTACATTAATGGGATTGAAGGAATATTTGCGGTTCATTAGAGTTAAGCTCAAACGTAAGCATCTGTGACAAATACATTTTCTTTACAAAATAAAGCAAAAATCTGGGTTACAGTGAGACAAAATGGAAGTAAATGTGGCATACAGTTACTGTTTCACGATCAAGACGTGATTTAGTGCGAAAAAAATCTTTCTAACCATAAAAAGGCTGTGAAAATGATTTAAAGCTCATTATAAGCTTGATTTTAAGATTCATATTTCACATTAGCTTTCATTGTAATTTACCATATGGCCAAAATAAATCAATCAATTCTGGCCAAAATATATTTATCTCATTTTAAATAGGACAGCTAAAGGAAAATTTACAAAAAAATATAGATTTAATTTCAACATTCAAACGTCAAAATAAATTTAATTAATATAATTAGCTAGGACAAATAAGTATATTTCCCACAATATTTCATGCAATGTTTTTACAGCAATATTAGCAATATATTACTTGTGTATTTTGAAATATATTTAAAAATTCATTGAAAATTTATATTTTTTTATTGAAGGGGTTTCCTCACCATAACCTTGCCTCTTTATATTTTTAATCAACATCATGCTACAAATGCTGATTGAGCTTGTATTGAACCCATATTATTCCATTAAATGTGTCTAGTGTAATGTCTAAATGTGATGGAGTCAAGAAGAACATCATTAATTTATACTATAATATAACTGGCTAGTAAAAAAAACTTTAACCCCAGCTTTTCACCAAACCATTTCCCTAAAATCAGATTGGTTTATGTAAATGTTGTTCCAAGGCCAACAAGGAGAGTGTGTTTACCTGATGGGCTGTAATGGTCCTGGATGCTGTAAATCTTCCGTCAAAAACACATCCTCCTCGATCTGGGGTGTGAGAGGCGGAGGCGGCGGCGGGAAGTCCTCTGAAATCTCCGTCTCTCTGATGGGCAGTGGTGGTGGAGGAGAAGGTGGCGTAGGAGCTAAAAACACTTCATCATCATCTTGCAACACGGCGATACTCTGAACATCGTGAAGATTAGACTCTGAGATACGAAGAGACAAGAGTGGCTTTGCTGGGGAGTCAGAGCTCTCGGGAAGGGAGGGCGGCTTTGAATTGGGTGGAAGTTGTGACCCTATGACCTCTGTGTGTGGAGGTGATGGAGAGGACACCGGACACGGGAAGTCCTTCAGGGTGTCGTCAGAAGTGCTGGTGTCGCTGGAGCCTTGCCGCACCATTCCCAGTGCTCTGGACGGACTTTGTGGCCCAGTTATTGGAAAAGCAATAGAGTCCAGGTTGGGCTGACACAGTCTGTTTTCGTTATGCCAGTTGAGGCTGGTGGAAGTGTCTGGTGAGGTGAAAGGGCAAGGAAGTCCCACAGACGCAGCTAGACCAGAAGCGCTTTGCACTCTAGGCCGGTCTGAATGTCTTTGACGCTCACGCAACAACACAGGTGGGTTTTGCTGGTAACTCCTCTCCATACGTGCTGAACATAACGGCTGTTTGTGTCCTGTGTTCATCAACACCCTGTTAAAACAAATGCATTTGAAATATAAATATCAATTTGTGCTTGTCAGGTTTTTTTTTTCCAATACCTGCCATTTTTAAAGTAAATGAAATGAATGCAACTAATTTGTCTTTTAATGCCTGGTGGGAATTCTTGCATGGCTCAAAACAAACTCAAAAATAGCTGCAGTGGGATTCCTGTCACTGGCACTGACCAATTAAGGATTGGTCCTTAATTTAAGACCTTTTAAGGTTAAATATTTCCATAAAACTGTTTCAGTTTTGAACTTGCAAAGAAATATTCTTGCTTCTTGCTCTTTCAAGGACTGATCTACTTAATTCTTCCACACACACAAAAATAAATAAATAATAATTATTCTTATCCAGTTTGGATAAGTTCAACAATTTATTTTTATATGTATTTATGTGTCTCAAGGCATACAGAACTCAAGAGGCTCTATTTGTAAGTTTTATGTATATATTTATACACACAAACCTGTTTTCAGAGGATTCCTGGGAGGAAACTCTAAACATCTGAAGGTCTGTGGCTAAGAAGTCCTAGGCAAAAAAAGAACAAATAATGTTTAATTTGAGCAGGTGATGTATTGTCGCCCTTTCTGATAGAGGTTTCAAAATAAAACATAAAGTAAGCGTTCATACACCAGGAACAAGAAGTAAATCATTATTTTATGGTTACCTCAAGTTTAGAGAATGTTGGCACTTTCATGTTAATTTTAAACCGAAGCGCATGCCATGACTACTGATAAACTAAGATCTACTAATAAAAAAGAGACATGGCATGACAACATCCTCATAGCTGGACTGTGTCGTATTTAATTAGCGCACTGTGGACAGATGCATAGACCGTGACCTGAATGATGTGCTTGGTTCTGATGATTTATTCATGGCCAGAATGTTTAACTTTATGTTAAACCACAATATTAGTCAGTAGCAAAATCATCATGCTGGTATTTTATCTACTGGCTTTAAACCATTTCAAATTTTGGAATTTGTGAACAGTCTGGGATTTCACAGGATAGTTGTGCGTCTACTGTACACAGTCATCATCATACCAGAACCATTATTGTTTATATAAAGGATAATTATTCCCTTAGATAAATGGCCTTCTTAACCATGACAAGTTGTCCATTATCTCCAACTCCTCCTCTGTGGCACAGAAGGAGTGCAGTTATCTATTTCACATCTGTCAGATATCGGACTACATCCCAGGCTCTGTGGCACCAAACAGGAAGTGAAGAGCACTGGCCTCTTCCTGTGGAGCCTAAGGAGTGGGTACAAACATCAATATCTGCCCATCTCAAGAAAAGGAACTGCTCCTTTGCCCTACAACAGACCACCATGTACCATAATTGGACGAAAACTCATGCACTGATTATAACTGAACACCAATCAACTGTTAGGGTTTTCTTAAAGGGCACCTATTATGCCACTTTTTACAAGATGTAATATTGGTCTCGGGTGTCCCCAGAATGTATTTGTGAAGTTTGAGCTCAAAATACCCCACCGTTAATTTATTATAAGCTTTTGAAAATGTCATTTTGGGGGCCTGTTCAAAAATGAGCTGTTTTGGTGTATATGACCTTAAATGCAAATGAGCTGCATACCTATGGCGGTCTAAGCAGATCATTTAAAGATAATTTTCTTCAATAAAAAATGAAAGTCATCCTTTACTAATCAGAGGAAATCATTTTTATAGTTTTGTTGAGACTGGGTGCTGTTTTTTTCCTTAGAAAAATGCTAGCAAGGGGAAATCTGAGTGAGTAATTGGTTTTAACTATTTAATAGGAGAGTTAAATTAAGCAAATCTGCTCTGCCATGAACACTGTTACTGTTTAACTTTATGTGATATGAAGTCATGTCATTTCAGTGATCTAACCAATGAAACAGTCAAGTTTGTCTGGCTTGTTTGCCACCAAATAAATGATTGTTACCTGACTAAAGTTTTCCACTGGAGATGACTTGGAGCGGAAGTGGTGAGGAACGGGACGTTCTTCACTACGGTCCAACAAATCCTCGGCTGAAGCTGACCTCCCTGAGCTTCTAGCTGTTGTGGCTCTCTCAAAAATGGCCTCCAGGTGCTGTGGAAGGGTATTTCTGGTCAGGGTTGGACCTGGTATATGAGATTCAGAATTTGTGCCTTGCGACTGATGGGCAAAAAACTCAGGCCGTGTGTGTTTTTGGGTGCCCTTGAGAGGGTAAAAGGAGCTTTGCATTCCTGCTGGAAGGGTGGAGGCTTTCTGTGTACCACCAGAGTGGCCATCGTGTCCCGGCTCTTGCAAAGAGAACATACTTGGGGTAGAGTTGAGGCTTCGCAAGTCAACAGAAGAAGAAGCGGACTGTAGATAAGCACTATGTGGGCGGTTTGGACGTCCATCTACTCTTCTACCAGTTTTGCGCTCCATGTACTCAACTAAGGCATCTTGCTGCATTTGCTTCAAATCAGGCCTGGAGGACAAAAGTCTTGACTCGACGCTACGATTCGCCACCTGCTCAAACATCCTGCGTCGATCTGCGACACTCGTCTCGCTCGCCAGAAACTGCTGTTGAACATTCCTCTCAGCCTGACTGATTTCCTGAGGCAGCACTCCAACTTCATGCATATTTTCAGGCTCGGAATATGATCGTTTCTTTTGGTCCATCGTGAACCGTTTGCGTCCACAGATCCGTATAACTGCAGGTCCAACAGCCGGGACACTAGGGAGTTCAGGAGGAGTGGTCCTAGTTGGTGCTTCAACGGGAACAACATGGCGTTCCTTTGGAGTGTGTGGGGACGTTGTAGCTGGTTTGGGACTTGTACTTGTTCCTTTTCGTTCTAAGGAGGCGTGTTTGGCTGGCACTGGTGGAGGAATAACATTAAGGTCCCGTCTTCTAAAGGAAGTTGACCTGAGAACCTTAGACTGGGCATCTTTAATGCTGTCTCTATATGCTCTGTTAAAATATGTGTCTTGGATGGTGCCCAAGATGTCATGAATGTCACCTTTCCCGTGGATGTCTTTACCATTCCCCTCACCAAGCTGAAAGGTGCTCTTACTTCTTTGAAGAGAGGTCTTGTTGGCGACAACAGCTTCTTTTTGCTGGCGATGTTGGACATGATCACCACTCCCACATCTCGTTCGGATATCCACTTCCATACGTCCATCGTAGCTTGCCATGCTAGAAGCACTCTGAGTTCTCCCATGAGGGATCGAGCTGTTGCTTCTCTCCAACATGTTGTGCATGTCCTCCACACCAGAGAAGGAGCTCTTGGCACTGGAAGGTCTTGATGTTTGGCTCAGACGAGCCATAGAACCATGGTGGGACAGGCTGCTATGACTGCGAGGTTTGACTTGCTGTCTCTCAAAATGACTTACTTTCTCCAGCACAGACATGCTACGCTCACTCTGGTAACTGCATTGGCTAGCAGTACTCTCGGGACTGACGCATCTTTGAACCTCAGCAAGTGCATTCTCCAGTCTGGTCAGAGGGTGATCACAGTCTTGACCTCTCTGCTGAAGAGCACTAGAGTCACTGTAGTGCCTTGAAGGTTTGACTAGGTGGTCATTTCCTTGAGTTTGGACTAAGTTTCCTCTGTAAGCTTGAGCAACTTGTCCCAGTGCAACTTTCCCAGTGTAAAGTGGGTCTGAATGAATGTTTTGCTCATTGCATTTATTCTGTTCTTCATCTCGAGGTGGCCTGTAGTTGTCGTAAACTTCCATACCAAGCGAAAGCCTTGGCTTCTCTGCTCTTGGTTGCACAGGAGTGTAAGGGTCCCTCCTCTCCTGGGGTACATATGGTGTTTGTGACTTCTGCACTTGTTGTTGCAAATGAGGCCGATAAAAACCAGGTTTGAATTGTGTGTCATTTTGCACTTTATCGGAGAGCTTGGGTTGTGCCGAAACATTGGGTTGGATAGGGTTTGGGTTGGGAGTATTGCTTTGGTATCCGTTTTCAAGGGTGACCCTATCCTCTTTAACTGGTCCACCCAAGTGATCACAGTGATTGTTTTGCTTGCTCTCCTTGGCCAGTGCTGGGTAGACACTACCAGAGTTAGGGTTGCTGGTTGGGATTTGTGCAAAATGAGGCTCGGGTGGTGGAACAGGGTAGATGCTGGTGGGTAACATGAGGCGACCGGGTTGTGCGGCCTGAGGACAACCCTGTTTGGGTTTGGTGGTGGGGCTACTTTCAGGGCTTTTTTCAATCACCGTGTGCAACTGACCTTCAGCTCCGAACGAGGACTTTCCTGTTGCTACAGAACCACTTGAGTGATGCCAAGAACCCTTGTTAAGTGCCCGCTGTGACCGAGCTTGCTCAAGACTCGACCAAGAGTTGGGACGCTCGTGATTGCGAAATGCTAGATAGCTGTCGCTGCGTAATGGAGGAGCTGGCGCCCCCTTTAGATTTTCAAAAGAGTGCCGGTTGTGAGCTGGATCCCAGACTGTCCCAACACTATGGCGTTGTGGGCTGGTGGTGCTTCCACTACTCCCACTGCTTCCACTACTACTGCTACCACGATGACAGATCATGCCTGGGACATTCCCACTTCTAGACTGTGCTCTGCTGTCATTGGTTCTTAATAATGCCACAGAGGTAATCTCATGCTCTTCAGACACACCCTGTTGGGGGTCGTACACAGTGCGTACGTAGCGTATATCGGCCTGCTGCATCCCTTCTCTCTGTGGAACGTTCTCCATGGAATATGACCTCTCTTTGTTAAACGATGGTGCTGCTGCAAGGTACTCTGGGATACTAGAGCTGGTCGAGAATGAGCTGTATGCAGAATCCCGCTTGCTGTGCAGGTGATCGATACTGCTGGAGGATTTGGATGATGATAGTTGATAGCAGGAGCTGTAGGCTGGGTGAGTGTGGTCTAGGCTCTCCATGCTGCCCCGTGAACTGTACTGATCTGGGCTCTTCCTAAGGAATCCCGTCTCAAATCCTGATAGGTCTGTGGTAGAAGCACTGCAAGAAAAAAACCAAAAAACATGAGTAATATACTATGAACTGACATTGATAAAAATGTATATACATACACACAGACCTGAGTTATTTAAGATTAACATTATATATGCGTAGATAAAATGAATGAAAAACATCACCGACCCAAAATAACTTGAGTCAGTCTTTACTATAAAATCTATTAATTGAATCACTGGCATAAGACAATGGACAAAACCACATGCAATGATATTTGAAGTAATTCTGGTTATTTTACTGGGGGTCTAAGAGCAATAATATTGTTTTACTGGGGTAATATATCGGCAGATTGAGATACTATTGTGGTTGTCGATCCGAGCTGTTACAAACTTGGATAGACATCAAAGACATTGATTCACTGATCTTTATAAAATAAGAATGAGCTCATAGTCACAATTTGTGTTTGCTATGCTTGTGACTCTATTTACCAGAAAGTTTTAAAGATTGTCTCTGATAAGAATAACTATCAAAATGCATTTGATGTCTGGACTGTTTACAACATATCAAGTGTTGATTAAACCATGAAATCCAGTTGTCATGAATTTGCATTGAGATTAAATTTACTCAAACACAGTAATAGTAATCAGAAATCAGTAAGAGTTCAAACATGACTTCACTCATCCCTGATGATAATGTGAGAATAATGAGAAAAATATGCACTGTTAGATCCGTTATCAAACTTATCCACTGTGGGAATCTGCTACGTAAAGGTTGGAATCACGGCGGTGTATGTGTGTGAGACAGTGATGCCCTGGGTATGTGCCCTTGTATGGGTATGTGATTGCCGGACTCTGAAAGCTGGCATTAGACTGCTGGTATTTCTGCTGGCATAATTACATGATGTCACGGACCCATTGTCAACAGGACTGCAGTCACCCCTCTAAGAACTAGATCAACCAATCACAGGTCAGTCCATCAAACAATGACACCAGGTCTCAGAATGTGGAATGCTATTGGTGTAGCCCTCGGTGACCATCACCATGGGAACCTTTGGAGGGTTGTTGAGGGATCGTCCTCCCAAAGAATTTTTTTTTATTAGATTGTGCGTCACTGCTTTGCTTTCTGGTCCTCTTTGAACACTCAAAATGTTTTTCTTTCAGTGTCATCACTGATGGCCCTTGAACATTCTGGTCTAAATACAGTGATAATGACCCAGATAACAAGCACAAAAGGTTTTTGAATGTTTGGGCAACTACCTAAAATATGTCCTCTGCTTATGCTATGATCGTACAAAACAAGAAACCACCAACAGAAAGACAAAAGAGCCATGTCTGACCAAAATAATCAACATTTACAGATACTAACGGTCATGCTTATGGACTTTTTAAGCTGTTGATATATGTATATGCATCCATAGGCCACTTAATTAACACCCTCAAGTGCTAGTAATTGTAAAGAAGTAAAATTGAAGGTGATTAAAATATTTAAGTGTATATGTGTGTGTGGCATGCTAGATAACATGTATCAAGAGGTTGCAACTTTCAGGAAATACCTCATGAAGCCAAATCAGGTGCTGCAACCCAAACTAAGTACACACATTATCCTCTCTCTTTGAATAAATAACTTCATTGTGGATTATTGCTAAACTGTGTTACCCGATCCTTCAGTTGCATAGCTGGGAACTGTTAAAAATGTCATCTTCACTACTGTATCTCTGACATGCTATACTTGTGAAACAGAGAAACAACCGATGAAGAAAAACAATTAGGGCTTGAAAGTACGTTTCCCTGCTGTTATTTTCTTCATTCCTAAACAGAAAAGGTTGGAAGCACTAGACTGCAGGTGTGTTTGTGTGCAAGCTGCACTGACCTGGAGTGGTAGTTCTGGTGCCAGGGGGGTCCCACACCACCCTGGGTGACTTGCATCATGCTTTCTGGGTCCTGAGGGCCCTCGCCCAGCTTTGTAGAATGCCAGGAATGAGGTCGAGATCCAGGCTCACTCCGTCTGGGAAAAAGACATTCAAAGAAATGTAAAAAGCCATGCCTTTTTTTTGCAGAATGCAACTCAAATACATAAAGTAAACAAAAGTGTAAACACAGCATGATATAACAAAAACGATTCGAATTAAAAATAAATAAAATAAAGCACAAAAACAAAAGTCGGAAATAGTTCAGTGAAAAGTCAAAGTAGTTTATTGTAAGCATAAAGCATGTATTGTCTGGTGTAGTCAAGGCCACCGAGGATAAAGGATCAAAACATCCCTAAAGAATGTGGCACTGCATTATAACCAGAATCTCACTGTCTAAATAGATACTTCCTAATCTAGCCACTGACAAATTGAACCATTTATCTGATATTTGGACTAAGAATTTAATTTCTTATTTTATGTTACAAATATTTATGTATAATAAACATTTATTCCTAAGAATGAGAAATAAAATTCTGGGAAGTTGGAAGTAGATTTCTATTTCTGGTTTTGGCACAGGGTGCTGAAGTATGTTGTCGAAACATGGCAAGAATGCCGGCATTGTTTAAAACAAAAACATTTTTGGTTTCAAACAGCGTGGAGCATAATGAATGTTTTTCATATAACGATCAGCAGACTGTCTGTGCCTACTGCTGCTCCAGACATTTGAACACACACACACACACACACACATACAATGCCAGTGTGTGCCCAACCAGTCTGCTGACTGAAGTGACCTACTAAGGTCTTAAATGATGGTGTGAGATCACTAGCCAGAAAGGCAAGGCCTGTACGAGACTAAAGATCATGTTCAGTCAGCTGACTGGGCAAATGCAGCACATACCTCTTTTAGTGATTTTCTAGAATTGCTCAGTTCTAGAACTTTGGGTTTGACCTGAAGCAATACATTTTTAGGACTTGAGTGTTGCAAAAGATTGTGGTGCATTTTTTATTGATATGACTATGATTATATATATATTATAATTATATTGTTTTTACTATTACTATTAAACTAGATTACTATTATAATAGATCACTGTCAAATTAAAAGAGACAGTAGGTCATTGTTTGAGGAGCTGCAAATTCCTCCACAAAGCTGCACCTAGATGATTCAGACTGATCACATTTCTCAGGACAATGAAGTTTTTTTAGCCTCCACATAGACTTGTTTCCTTAACAACCCCACTCCCTTGAACTTTGACCCTGCTCTATGGAGACAGATCAGACATTGCATCTGCAAAACATCTGGCTTTTATGATATGTTGCTATGGATGTAACTTTCTGGCTGCTTTAACACACCCTCTTCCAAAGGGCCATTCCTTTTGACCAGTCTAGATTTGGACAAGATCCGTGTTAATGACTTCCACAAGTAAAACTTTTGAAATCAATGTTGAGCAAAGTAAAAGAACTGAGACAACAGAAAACCCTTCGACCCCCTTATGATTGTCCGAACCCACCGCGGGTAAATCTGAAAGGGGTAAACAGGAAAGATTCACAGGAACGCAGTCGTTTCATCTAGGGAGGATAATAATGTTGCATTTTTTAAATAGTTGTTGTGTGATGAGTAATAATCAATCATATACAGATTGTGGATTCCTGCCGTGTATTACCTGCTCGACTGGAACTTATTCACATATATTGCAATTATAATAACAGGTTATCATCATTAACTAAAAACTAAAACTCCCCCCAAAAAATGTGTTAATTGAAAAAGAGATAAATATTAGGCCCTGTTTACACGAGAACGCTCGCAGGTGAAAACGGAAAAATCAGCAGCGTTTTTGAGGCTTAAAAACGCAAAAAAGTGAAACCACCCTCCAGAGTGGAAATCTTAAAAACGCTCCACCGCCGCGTTCCCGTGTAAACGGTAAAAACGCAAAAGTCTGCTTGACAGTGAAAGTTGTCCGCAGGCGTCTGGACTTGGTGTTGTTGTAGTATGCACTCCTATCTGCCTGAAGTGCATACTACATTGAATTTCAGACACTTTTGCGTCTCCATTTGCACGCGGATTTCCCACACAAAACGCTCGTCTAAACGCAGAATAAAAAAAGATGACGCAACGCCACTTTTGCGTTTTCTCTTCAGAATCGTTTCCGTGTAAACATAGCCTTAGATGAAAAACTTCATTAAACAAAAACTAGAAACATTGTCTTGGCAGCTAACTGAAATACGTTTAAGTAGAAGCACTAAACCTACTAATTGGAAATAAAAAACTAAAACTAAAATAAATCAAACCTAAATAATAAATCTATAATAATAATAATACAAATAATCCATCAATTTTTGTCCATATAATGAAAGTCAAAAAAAATTATTTTCCAAAATATCTTCCAAATCATACATTTTTGGAGTTATCATGACAGGATTTTAAATTCTGCTTAAAATATCCCTTTTTCTCGGCAGGTTTATAAAGCAAGTAACCTTAAACCATGTCAAAGGCCAGTAGGAGTCTGTCCTTAGCCAGTCCTTAAATCATTACCTGCCCTGCAATCCACAACCTGTTATTCCCTTGCTATCCTCCCTTACTGAACACTTAGCAATTACCTTGCAGTAAGTCTCAGCACTTTGGAGATGAGTCCAGTGGCCAGGCCGTTGACGCTGGTCTCGGACGGTGTCTTACACAGCGCCCCGTCTGATCGCCCAAGATTTGATTTCTGCTTTCTCCGCAGCTTTTTGCGGTAAAAGGCCCCGAGCAGCTCCATGGCGTCCTTCGCAGTCTCCCGATAAACTGAGATTAAACCAAGCGGCGGTTGGCAGGGTTTGGAAGGGTTAGTGGGGCGCAGCTTGACGACGCAAAGATCATTAAAACACATAATTAAGCGTCATTAAAATGACACGATAAGAGCTAGAATAAACATCCTGCCCTCGGCAGCACTGGACGCTCGGGACAAACATATTTCAAAAACGAAGATACAAGGAGGACAAATGGGAGGAAAAAGCTTCCTTCACGAGATTGGATATTTGCAAGTGTTGGAGTTGGATATAAGAAAGTCCGAAAATAGTAATATAACGCAACACGCAGACAGCTGGGAGCAAATGTGAACATATGATAGCATGCGTTCACAACATCAAACAAAGACGGCTCTTTGTGTGCTTCTTCCTCTCTTCCTTTCTTTTTCTCCCTCTTCGTCATCATGATCATCCACGTGATCCCAGGCAAGTCAACAAGCCCATCAGTGCCCAGAGGGCATTATGGGAACAGGAAGGCCAGATCGGGTGTGTCGCAGGGCTGCTTTCATGTGCTGGTGACAGCCATCTCCGGGCCAACGATAAATATGTGCAGGTGTAATAGCACAGGTGTCTTCACCTGTCCAAAAAATAAGGCCACTGGACATGAGCACTGTGTTGACATATTGCTCAGTTTTCGCTTGCGTGCACATCAGAAGAACCTGAGGTTTCTTTCACAAATACATCACAGAGTAATGACACCCGAGTACAATAACTGCGGATTTCCGTGGCATGCCATCATTCCCGGGAGAGTCCCTTCTCGCCACACTCTCACAGTAACCTGACTCTTAGAGAATCCAAAGGGTCTGACCCAGGAAAACAAAAAACAAACCGTCTCTCTCGAGCCTTCTCGTCGCCTGCCCGGCTGGGTCAGTCTGCAAAGGGTGTGTCCCGCAGCAGAAACCTTATCTGATCCTTGGGAACATGGCCTGTCAACTGCACTAATCTGTTTGATCTGAGGAAACTGAAATGGGAGAGTTGGATTAGACTGGGATGGGGGTGTTTGAACGGCGGGGTTTGAGAGAAGAATGGAGATGGATGCTAAATACTGTCTTTCTGGTGTGGCTCAGATTGTTGCAATCATAGACCCTCTATGTGTGATGGAAATGGATATAGTTAGTGATGAGCAGGTCACAGGCTGCATCCCAAATTGTTTTCTATTTAATACATTTTTAATATAAATGTATTCCTGTGATCATTGATCAACCCTGAATTTTCAGCATCATTACTCCAGTGTCACATGATCCTTCAGAAAACATTTGAATATGCTGATTTGATGCTCAATAAATATCTGGTTATTATCAATGTTGAAAACAGTTGCGCTGCTAAATAGTTTTGTGGAAACTGTGATGCATTTTTTCAGGATTCTTTAATGAATAGAAAGTTCAAAAGAACAGCATTTAATTTTACATTTGAAATGTCGTTGGCACTTTTGATCAATTTAATGCATCCTTGCTGAGTAATAATTACTTTTACTTACTGAGCCCAAACTTCTGAACAGTTCTGAACATATTGTTTGCAACATACACTGTACTTTTTTTTTTTTTACAATAAATTACTGTAGTCAGAAATTTACAGTGAAATTAATGCATGCTGGGTAATTTTCTTACAAATTACAACAAACTATCAACAGTAGAATGATGCTGACATCACAGTTATTTACTTCTCTTGTTTTCTTGTGAATTCACATTATAAAGTTGTCTTCAACCATGCCACTGTAAGAAATGATATTGTTTAGTACTGTAATTGTTTTCCAGCACTAAAAGTCACCATGATGGTGATTAGTGTTCCATTTGCTTGGGCATCTTGGACCTTGTATATTCATGTTCAAATTTCTGATCTTTCTGATAAACTCTAAACAAACTTTGTTTGGCCTTTACATTTGGATGCCATCTCAAGACATAAGTGAAGTAACTGTTTTCTTATATCCTCCATCAAGATGGAGAGAATAAAAAGAGGATCACGCTCAGACCCCACAGGAGTTACCATTACTATGAAGAACCTTCATACCGGGTGTAGTAAGTTCTTTAAATGAACACGGTTCATCGGAATGAAGACATCAAGGGGGGAGATGGGTTATGTTATTAATGCGTGTCACTGTGGGATTATGGGAAATCCTACCTTTGAGTGTGCGAATAACATTGGAATGTTCACAATCCAGGAACATGGATGAAAAACACACATGACAGATGAACTGCAAGTGAACTAGAAATTATTAACGTCCAAAAAGAAGACTCTTCTAAGAACCAATTACAGCATTATGGAGAAATCCAAGCGAGTAAAATTTAAGATGCAGAGATTTTAATCGTTGCCCCAAGATACTTCAGACTCACTTCCTGTAAACATTCCATGAATATCTCAATGCATGTGTAAGATAACACATACACATGTAGATAACTGCTCTAAAGTGTTGGGCGGGTCTAACACCATTTTCTTGGACTAATCTTTGTATATTCATTGTCTTTTACATAACAAATTCCTCAAATCCATCAAATTACCAATGGAAACTCCAATAACTGCAGAGAAGGACCATCTAAACGTATAATCCTTGTCTTGTGTAGCATTACAATGTCTCTGATATTCAGAGCCCGAAGGTAAGTGGTCCATCCAAAGCAAAGACTTAAACAAGGTAGGTTGAAGATGAACTTGGCAACTAAACAGACACAATTAAAACATATTTAGTATTTGTTTACATGACAGGGATGGGAATGATGGGGAATATTGTGCACGTTATCTGTCTTTGTGTCTCTGGTGTGATCAGCACGCCATCTGTCGGACTAGAGAAATCTACTTGATGCAAAATAAATGTATTTATGTATTTGAAATTACAGGACATTATATGTTATACTTTATAATCAAAGCATTTACAAAAAAAAAGTCTTTCTGACCCCAAAATTTTGAATGGTAGTTTATCTCATCTGATCAATCTTGTAATTTATTTGATCAAAAATAAAGTAAAAACAGTAATATTGTGAAATATTTTTACAATAAAAAACAGTTTGAATAAATTTTAAAAAGACATTATTATATGTATACACAGTGTATATAGGGCTCGAAATTAAGCCTATTCATGTGCTTGTCATTCACTTGTTTGAGTAGATTTTTTTCTTTTCTTTTTTTGTGTTATAAACATAATTTATCCGGAAGCAATATTCTCATCAGTTTTCAATCAGCTTTGATATAATATATTAATATCTGCACCTTTAAAGGGACTGCCTTAATGATTGAGTCATTGATAATTCATTCAACGCCTGATTCATTCAAGAATGAGACATATGTTTATGAATGGGTCATAGAATCTTTGACTCAACTGATTCATTCAGTAATGCTAAATCATTCAGTAATGAAAACACGGTTAACTTTTCCTGTGAGATGAGGAATGGTTCTGCTGTGATCTTTGCTTGGAACTATTTTTTTAGGAAAAAAAAACAGCCAATATTGCATCTAAAATGTAAATTACTTAAAGGGATAATTCAGGATTTAGCATTAAGCTTTGTATTAGTAAAAAACCTGTAGTATTTTCAAATTACCATGCTTTCCACCCTCATATCCCCCTGAGACGAGAGATTTATGTATTTTTTGTCTGGAAAATATCCTCAGATGACGCAAAAATCTTTGGATTTTTTTGGCTAGAGGCTAAAGACTACAGTCAGTAGTAGGTAGGTAGGTAATCACGCCACCGGCCATGCGCCGTTCTCCCGCGGCCCTCGCTCGTCCTGCTCGCCACAGTAAACATAATGAATGGCGACTGTAGAAGGCAAAAAGCCAAATCCTGGACATTTTGGGCGATCTTGAAACACATTTTTGGGCAGACTCATCACAGAGACTCACAGCCTAGACTTGTTGTTTAACTACTGCACTCTGTTACTGGTAGGCGTGGCCTCCTAGTGCAGCGAAGCAAGTGCATTATGGGAGTTGTTGTCTTTCATCCACATAAGCCAAAAGTAAATTTTCTGGCTTTTCTTAGTCTAGAAAGCTCAAAATTCAAAAATAATAAATGACCCATTTTAAATTCACATTCGTCTTTCCAGAGGTAAAATATCCCTTTAATTTTAACTGTTTATTGATCTATACGAAATCAATGTAACATTTTCAATCGTGATGATATTCAGGAAACAGCACTTGTCATGTGAGGTTGCTTAACATAAGTTACAAATATAAAAACTCCACATTTTGAATTTTTATAGGCTGTATGTTGTTAACTGAGTTTCTTTTGTATGTGCTGCAGTCATTTGTATAGATTTCTCCCCGAGTGGCTGCACTTGCCTCAACAGCGCAAACTTGTTACTGTCAGTAATACATTTATTATCCACTATTGATTGCAACTTACAATAATTATAATGAAATCAGAATCATTCTTTCATCTTAGTCATTCCCTAGTTATTTTTTGTTGTTATTGATCTTCTACTCAGGCTACTTGTCCGGTCAGGCAAGTAAAATTCTCTTTTACTTATCTTTTCAAAAAATCCACTTGTCCCAGACAAGTGTTAATGTTGAGCCCTTTATACGTATATTAGGATACTTTGGTGAATAGAAAGTTCAAAAGAACATAGTTTCTTTAAAAATATTTTTTTGTTACATTATAAATGTCTTTACAGTCACTTTTGATCAGTTTAATGCATCCTTGCTCAATAAAAGTTTTGATTAAAAAAAAATCTTGTAGAAATGGAAGAGTACTTCTGAAAATAATGTGAATCACTCACTTTGAATGAGAATGTGCAAAATTGCTACCATATGACTTGGGTCCCTTTTTTAATATACGTTTAACCATCTTTTAGCTTGTCCACATCAGCATCATGTGACATCTCCATTACAGCCTTATTCGGATGAAAGTCAGATTTCCGATCAGATCGTTTCGCTATTTATAATATCTGTATACAGTACTCCAGTTTTATATACACATAGAAAGAGTGGAAAAGAAGCAGAGAAAACTAGAAAAAAGGATTCCTTTTGAGCCTGTAAACTTATCCGCTTAAAAGCCTGTAAACAACTCAGTAACACTGGATTTAGAGTAAATGGAGATGGGATGCAATGACAGTCACCCCGAAAGGGACCGTCAAGGAAAACATAAACCCAAATCCACTTCAGCGCTTCCTTTTCCTGTAAGAGACACGTTTGTTTCCTGTTTCCCATAGATTAAAAATAGATGTGAGGTTCCGTTTCCCATAGATGTTCACAAGTCCATATCACTGGAGTCCAAGTCAAGTTTGAAGTCTTTATCACTGGAGTCCGATTCAAGTCTGAAGACTTTATCACTAGAGTCCGATTCAAGTCTGAAGTCTTTATCACTGGAGTCCGAGTCAAGTCTGAAGTCTTTATCACTGGAGTTCGATTCAAGTCTGAAGTCTTTATCACTGGAGTCTGATTCAAGTCTGAAGTCTTTATCACTGGAGTCCGAGTCAAGTCTGTAGTCTTTATCACTGGAGTCAGAGTCAAGTCTAAAGTCTTTATCACTGGAGTCCGAGTCAAGTCTGTAGTCTTTATCACTGCAGTCCGAGTCAAGTCTGTAGTCTTTATCACTGGAGTCCGAGTCAAGTCTGAAGTCTTTATCACTGGAGTCCGAATAAAGTCTGAAGTCTTTATCACTGGAGTCCGATTCAAGCCTGAAGTCTTTTTTCACTGGAGTCCGAGTCAAGTCTGAAGTCTTTATCACTGGAGTCTGATTCAAGTCTGAAGTCTTTATCACTGGAGTCCGAGTCAAGTCTGAAGTCTTTATCACTGCAGTCCGAGTCAAGTCTGTAGTCTTTATCACTGGAGTCCGAGTCAAGTCTGTAGTCTTTATCACTGGAGTCCAAGTCAAGTCTGAAGTCTTTATCACTGGAGTCCGAATAAAGTCTGAAGTCTTTATCACTGGAGTCTGATTCAAGCCTGAAGTCTTTTTTCACTGGAGTCCGAGTCAAGTCTGAAGTCTTTATCACTGGAGTCTGATTCAAGTCTGAAGTCTTTTTCACTGGAGTCCGAGTCAAGTCTGTAGTCTTTATCACTGGAGTCCAAGTCAAGTCTGAAGTCTTTATCACTGGAGTCCGAATAAAGTCTGAAGTCTTTATCACTGGAGTCTGATTCAAGCCTGAAGTCTTTTTTCACTGGAGTCCGAGTCAAGTCTGAAGTCTTTATCACTGGAGTCTGAATAAAGTCTGAAGTCTTTATCACTGGAGTCCGAATAAAGTCTGAAGTCTTTATCACTGGAGTCCGAGTCAAGTCTGAAGTCTTTATCACTGGAGTCCAAGTCAAGTCTGAAGTCTTTATCACTGGAGTCCGAGTCAAGTCTGAAGTCTTTATCACTGGAGTCCGAGTCAAGTCTGAAGTCTTTATCACTGGAGTCCGAATAAAGTCTGAAGTCTTTATCACTGGAGTCTGATTCAAGCCTGAAGTCTTTATCACTGGAGTCCGAGTCAAGTCTGAAGTCTTTATCACTGGAGTCTGATTCAAGCCTGAAGTCTTTATCACTGGAGTCCGAGTCAAGTCTGTAGTCTTTATCACTGGAGTCAGAGTCAAGTCTAAAGTCTTTATCACTGGAGTCAGAGTCAAGTCTGTAGTCTTTATCACTGGAGTCCGAGTCAAGTCTGTAGTCTTTATCACTGGAGTCCGAGTCAAGTCTGTAGTCTTTATCACTGGAGTCCGAGTCAAGTCTGAAGTCTTTATCACTGGAGTCCGAATAAAGTCTGAAGTCTTTATCACTGGAGTCCGATTCAAGTCTGAAGTCTTTATCACTGGAGTCTGAATAAAGTCTGAAGTCTTTATCACTGGAGTCCGATTCAAGCCTGAATCTTTTTTCACTGGAGTCCGAGTCAAGTCTGAAGTCTTTATCACTGGAGTCTGATTCAAGTCTGAAGTCTTTATCACTGGAGTCTGAATAAAGTCTGAAGTCTTTATCACTGGAGTCTGAATAAAGTCTGAAGTCTTTATCACTGGAGTCCGATTCAAGCCTGAATCTTTTTTCACTGGAGTCCGAGTCAAGTCTGAAGTCTTTATCACTGGAGTCCGAGTCAAGTCTGAAGTCTTTATCACTGCAGTCCGAGTCAAGTCTGTAGTCTTTATCACTGGAGTCCGAGTCAAGTCTGAAGTCTTTATCACTGGAGTCCGATTCAAGTCTGAAGTCTTTATCACTGGAGTCCGAGTCAAGTCTGAAGTCTTTATCACTGGAGTCTGATTCAAGTCTGAAGTCTTTATCACTGGAGTCCGAGTCAAGTCTGAAGTCTTTATCACTGCAGTCCGAGTCAAGTCTGTAGTCTTTATCACTGGAGTCCGAGTCAAGTCTGAAGTCTTTATCACTGGAGTCCGATTCAAGCCTGAATTCTTTTTTCACTGGAGTCCGAATCAAGTCTGAAGTCTTTATCACTGGAGTCCGAGTCAAGTCTGAAGTCTTTATCACTGGAGTCTGATTCAAGTCTGAAGTCTTTATCACTGGAGTCCGAGTCAAGTCTGTAGTCTTTATCACTGGAGTCCGATTCAAGTCTGAAGTCTTTATCACTGGAGTCCGAGTCAAGTCTGTAGTCTTTATCACTGCAGTCCGAGTCAAGTCTGTAGTCTTTATCACTGGAGTCCGAGTCAAGTCTGAAGTCTTTATCACTGGAGTCCGAGTCAAGTCTGAAGTCTTTATCACTGCAGTCCGAGTCAAGTCTGAAGTCTTTATCACTGCAGTCCGAGTCAAGTCTGAAGTCTTTATCACTGGAGTCCGAGTCAATTCTGAAGTCTTTATCACTGGAGTCCGATTCAAGCCTGAAGTCTTTATCACTGGAGTCCGAGTCAAGTCTGAAGTCTTTATCACTGCAGTCCGAGTCAAGTCTGAAGTCTTTATCACTGCAGTCCGAGTAAAGTCTGAAGTCTTTATCACTGGAGTCCGAGTCAAGTCTGAAGTCTTTATCACTGGAGTCTGATTCAAGCCTGAAGTCTTTATCACTGGAGTCCGAGTCAAGTCTGAAGTCTTTATCACTGGAGTCCGAGTCAAGTCTGAAGTCTTTATCACTGGAGTCCGATTCAAGCCTGAAGTCTTTATCACTGGAGTCCGAGTCAAGTCTGAAGTCTTTATCACTGCAGTCCGAGTCAAGTCTGAAGTCTTTATCACTGGAGTCCGCAGTGATAAAGTGCAGATGCAGTAAGACATCACCAATTACAAAGATATTTAACTTCACACCTGTTTTTGATGCGTAGTTTCACTCCTCCGCTGCATCTGCCATCTCTGGAAGGACTAAGAGGACGGCGTTCAGAACAGCAGGGACCTGGACAACACTCTCTACAAACACAAACAGAAGTTTAGGTTAGAAATTTACTCTATAAAATCGCAAACAATTAAAGTGATCGTATTGTGGAAAACAGAACAGCTTTTTTTCAAAATGAAACAAAACATGATCAAATGTCCGTAACTAATCAAAACTTCCTGCTCAGTTCAGCCAGAACATCTTTAAACTTCTTCAAATTTTGTCAAAAATTATCATGATTATGACATCACAACCATGAGCTCATTAAGTTAAAAAACGGTAAAAAAAAATCTCAATACGCCTGCATGGTATATGAATGCTCCCCAAGAAATGCATGCGATGGACATGACTAAACAGGGCTTGACTAGTTGAATGTGAAAATATGTAATTTTGTACATCCCTAGTCTAGACAGTATAATCTCATTGGTTACTTTGCAGATGATGCGTGTCTGTTTGTCTTTAGATTATATATTTTTGGAATTTGGAGAATCAATGTTGGTCAGAGAGTCAGAGAACTCATTTAAAAGTTCACGTGAGTGTATTGTGTGTGCATGTTTGGGATTGACTCAGTTCAGAAGCTGTGTTGTAGCGATTGTATTTGACAAAGGAGGCACTGGCCGGTCCATTCACCACATGCTCACATGGACGTCATACACAGAGAGTTTCTATTACCCTGAAGGACAGGATATAGTGAAGCCAAGTCTACTGCACACTGCTCTGAAGTAAAAGCATTTATATTTATCATGATAGATAGATAGATAAATAGATAGATTTTATCTCCCTTCTTATTGTTATTATTATCACTAGCTATGTTTCCATCCATCTATTTTTATGCACCTTTTGGGATATCATAAAAAAAAATTGAATAGATGGAAAGGCCAAGATGCGCATAAATTCTAAACATGCACATTAAAAAAAACGTATGCGCTTTTATGCGATAAGAAGACCTGCACATTGCTTTCTGAAACACATTTATCGAATAAATTCCTCGATGCACAACAAAAAACTCATGTGACTTAACAGAGGATGTGACGACTGAACTATCCAGGGGACTAGGGCATCAAAATACATCAATACATCAAAACATGCATATTGCAACATGAACAAGAGAGAAAATCACTCCCTGCTCTCGACTGAATAACTTCTGTAGCTTTAATAATTATTTAACCCATACAGTGAAGACTAAGCAGCGTTTTATTTTTACTTTTGATTGTTCAGCTTCTGTTGTTACCTAAACCATAATGTAGAACTACCTGAAACCATAAACCCAGTGGTTTTAACACCGATGTTAAAATACCATGTATTAATCTACAGTAAAACACTGCTGTTAACTTTCAGAAGGTGTAGGGATGCTTTCTTCTGACATAAACAATATGAAACATTGTAGGTTATATAAATATAATTTAAGTTTATTTTACACACTTTAAGCATTATCGTATCGGATATCGGATTATTTAATGAGTTACTGCATATCGCATTTTTCTTTCGTGCAGCCCTACAGTGGACCAATCGCATCGCACAGCATCTCAAATGTTTAGTCATTTTGAAATGCCTGAGCTTTGTTTGTCATCAAAATGATTTGGTTTAATTTCCTCCATTCTTACACACCAGGCATCCGCCTCCGAACACAAGAAAATAACATGATAGCTTTTATTGCGTTTTGTCTGCATGCTCTGAGACACAAGTCATTTATGATGATGTAAGGAAACAGATTTATAGTTTCTTCCCCAATTGCAGCAACTTCCATTTTTATTAGATATTTTGCGCCGATTTTCCAGGAAGTGATGATTTTGTTCTTTTGAACACATGGAATGGAAAACTTTATTCACAAATGTATTAAGCGATATTCCAATTTTGCACACAAGTTAAATTCACAACTTTAAATGGAAACATAGCTATTGTTGAAAACAGTTATGCTGCTTATTTTTGTGGAAAATAATAAAACAATTCCAGGATTCTTTGATTAACAGAAATTTCAAAAGAACAGCATTGGATTCCTTTTTATTAATAATTAATTAATTAATTAATAATAATTATTATTATATATTTTAAATGGTTATGAATGTTATTTTATGGGTCTCGTGTTAGGATGGGAGGGTGTTTATTTACTTATTTATTTTCACTTTATGAAAACCTTGCCCTGTAAATAATAATAAAAATAGGTTCAGAAAAAAAGAACAGCATTTATTAGAAATAGAAATATTTTGTAACATTATAAATGTTTCACTGTTGCATTTGATCAGTTTAGTGCATCTTTGCTGAAAACAAGTATTAATATCTTTCTAAACAGAACAAAACATATCTATATTTTCTTTTTTTTATAAACTGAATGCTTATTTATTGTAGGAAAATATATTGCAAAGCATTTTGTGTGGCAAGTGCTTTAAGACCATTTCATACACTGCAACTACAAGAGCTTAGACAGCAAAACAGCAGCTCTCCTCCCATCTCACTGAGGAATAGTGCGAGAGAAACACACGTAATGTTGACACAGCATTCCTATAGTTAGAGACTGTGTCATCACTCCCCTTTTAAAGGCGTTTTTGAAAGGTTTAACACACAGCTAATAAAAGACAACACAAATACGCTCCAAACAAACCCAACATAAACGTTCAATTAAAGAGACATTTCAGTCTAAAAACAAAAAAACAGAAAAACACCTCAAAACCAGTATGACTTTCTTTCTTTCTAGCACTGGACACGAAAAAAAAAGAGAAATGTATTATGAATAGAGCAGCTTTGACATTCTGCTAGATAAAATTTGCATCAACATGAGCATGAGAGAATGCTATCCCTTTAAAAGTGAACAGCATTCACATACCTGTTTTAAATGTTCTTTCGTTTTTAAAGCTTGATTTATCCCTCTCTTTTCAAAAGGGTGTGATTGGCCCGACTGCTGAAAGTATGCATTGGCTCGGAGTCGTTCGTTTCAGAAAAGACATTAATTATCTCTCTATTAATCAGTTCAGGTGGCCTGTGAAATGTAGGGATATTTATTAGAGCACCGAGTCTTGATATAACATCTCTGATCAACACATTAACAATCCGTGATTTAGTTCCCAGCGTTTGCATCTCTAAACTCCTCTGTTCAAATGCCCCAGCATTCCTTGCATACCTGCCCCCTGGAGGACCTTAGTGATCACCATAGAGACATGACCACCATGCAACTTCCTGTAAAACCACAATGCTGCTCAGAGATACACCTACGTTCAAAAGCCATTCGGGGATGCATAAAAGTTCTTCTGAACTTTCTATTTATCAAACAAATATGTAGGGACCACACATAGTCACATTTGAGGATGGGCTCTTTTGATTTTTGGACAGTAAGGGTCATGAATTTTTTCATGAGTGTTGAGAAATGAGGAAAATTACTCTCACAAACCAGTGAATACACGGAGGAGTTCAAATTCCACATGACTGTTGTTGTCTGTGTATAAATATTCCATGCCACCCACATGCTTGACCCTTTCCTCACAGATCTGACCTCTTCTCTTGTTTATATGCGTCTCGAGTGAAACGCACCCAACCACAACATCAATCAGCCACGCAATAATAAACGCTGAGTACAGCCGAACTCTTCGCAGAGCACAAGATGAACAAGCGGGTTACTGAACAGGGACAGTCGCTTAGAGGGGGGTCGAAGAAGACCACCAGCGCTCGTCCCACCCTGGTCTATCATAAGACTGGAAGATCAGAGGTACCTAAAACGTTCCCAAAAACCCTTTTGGGGGTTCGTTAAACATCTTAGTATTGTTGTTCGGATGAAACTTTTTCTCCACTGATTTTTGCAGAGAACTACATGGAAATCTGCAGAATAGATTGCAAACATGGTAAACATGGTTATTTATGTCTGAACATTTCAGCAATTAAAATGCAATTGTAATGGGAATAGTCTGTACATCAGATATACTGCACATCTGCAGGTGCGCATATATATATATATATATATATATATATATATATATATATTACACACACTCACTCACACACACACACACAGTATATAGACCAACGCCACTTTTGCGTCATCAAAGGGTAACGCCCCCTTTTGGGGGAAAACACCTCTATACTGTCTATGGGAAAACAAACAGATTTCCATGAGAACAGAACTCGCACTAGATCTGCAAAGTTTCTTGATAGCAAAAATGGCACAAACTTAAAGAAGCTAACGTTACTGAATACGGGGTTACAGAGGTGTCCCTTTGAAATGGTCGAAAACTGGATTAATGACCCCACACAGCGGCCAAATATGGACTATTCAGACATCTAACGATACCACTATCTCGTGGAATCACCAAGTAAGTAGCCTTTTTTATTTATTTATTTATCATTTACACACTCACAGTAGCCTAAACTACTAGACGATGAGGCCATGTCACTTGGATCATATTTAACTTGATTTAAGCTATTGACAGTTTTGTTGTCGACTAGCTATTAGAAAGACTAAGCTGTTAGCAGCTAACGTTACCTTATTAGACTATGTCAATAGCTTAAATCAAGTTAAATATGATCCATTCATCGTCTAGTTTGTCATACTGTGTGTTAATGGAAAAAAAAAAGGCTACGTGCTTACTTGGCGATTCCACGAGATAGTGGTATCGTTAGATGTCTGAATAGTCCATATTTGGCCGCTGTGTGGGGTCATTAATCCAGTTTTCGACCATTTCAAAGGGACACCTCTGTAACCCCGTATTCAGTAACGTTAGCTTCTTTAAGTTTGTGCCATTTTTGCTATCAAGAAACTTTGCAGATCTAGTGCGAGTTCTGTTCTCATGGGAATCCGTTTGTTTTCCCATAGACAGTATAGAGGTGTTTTCCCCCAAAAGGGGGCGTTACCCTTCGATAACGCAAAAGTGGCGTTGGTCTATACACTCACCTAAAGGATTATTAGGAACACCTGTTCAATTTCTCATTAATGCAATTATCTAATCAACCAATCACATGGCAGTTGCTTCAATGCTTGGTGATTAGGGCTGGGCTGGGATGATTAGGGATGCATCGATTAATCTAACGATTCATTTTCCCAGTCCGATTCAACTTTGATTCGATTATCGATTATCTCCCCATTAATTGACTAATAGCAATTTATACATGTTGATTTACATACACACATTCCTTAACATTGCAATATATGTTTATTGCTCTTAAAATTACAAAATAAAAGACCATTCAAGTGCAAAGTAATGCATTCTTAGTCAGAGGTAGCATTCAATAAAACCTTGAAGCCTTGAAAACACATAGGCCTAGCTTACTGAAAAAAGTGCAATCTGTCACAACACATTAAATAACCACAAAATAGGTCTATTTATGGTTTAATTTTCTTTGACTGGACAAATTTGAAAGTTAAGACTTTATTAAATGTTACCTTCTTGGTTCTGTCTGTTAGCGTGTTGTTAGTGTCCTGTAGTTGTTACCACTGTGCAGGCTAGTGGTGGTGGTGTAATGGTGTGGGGGATGTTTTCTTGGCACACTTTGGGCCTCTTAGGCCCCGTCCACACGTGCCGGTGTAACACGCATGCCCAACTCATGTATTCAGCGCTGCGCTCGTTGTCTTTTGTCTTCCGGTTTGTATTTTCACTGTGATCTTATGTATTTGTGACTGAACGGCTCATTTTAATATCTTCCTGGTCTACTGACAAAATTACAATCCTCATGATAAATTTTGTTAACTTTAAAATAAGAAAATCCACTTCACCAGGTAATTACTCATCGACAGCGAGATATACAGAGCGAACACGGAAGTTCAAAGACAATTTTCTAAAGATGGCTGCACACTCGATTGTCTGGCGCATAAGGTCTATACAGCCGGAAACTTAAATAAACCTTAAAGGGGTCACGATATTGACTTTCTTCTTTTTTTATATATATGTTCATTTACGTTTTTGATGTTTTTTCCACAAAAAAAAAAATCACATTTTTAACATAGAAAATGTTTTTAAAACATTACGCATATAAACCAGCATGAGTTGCACTTTCATCATACTTCAAATCTGACAAACAAAGGGACGTTCCCTTTAAAACATGCCGTTCTCCTTGAACACACCCTTCACCTGAATTTAGGGATCCTGTGAAAGTGTTTAAAGCTAAACCAGCTTGACCCGCTGCAGGAATGCTATTAACAGCTAAGAGAACAAATGCCGAGAGAAAGAACAAAGAAATGAAAGAATTTGTTTTGACAGACGTCACTTGAAGAAAAAAGAATGACATAAAAGTCAAATTTAATTTGTTTACATTAATGATGCTGGTATTTGCATGTGCAACTAGAAATCTGACATTAGTGCAGCTCTTGTATATCATCTCTTCAATACAAAGATGATGAGTTGACCTATCAGAGTATCGGATCAGCACAATCAATATAATCTGAAAGTTTATGCAAAACAGTTTTTTTGATTTGCTTTTTACATGAGACAGCCAACCAGAATAGCCTAGCAACTGAATAGCGACACAATAAACAAAACTGGCATCGTGGTGGCAACCCGTGCACAGCATGAACCATTCACATTGGGTCTCATTCATTAAAAACGGCACAAAAAGTGTTGAATACTTACAGTGGATTCTCAAAAAGTTTGTGTAAACATGAATTTGTTCTCATCATCCAATTTTTCCAAAGAACTATGAAGAAAAATGCAGAATCTATTCAGAAACTATGCCAGAATCACTGTAGGGCCAGCTAGTCATTAAATTGAATAATCTGGATTAATCAGCAATTTATAATTTATAAATTATTCCATTTCTAGAAATTGAATAATCTGGATTAATCAGCAATTTATATTAATAATAATAATTATTATGATAAAATAACAATCTATTACTTATAATATTTAAACTACTTCAAACTTTCTGGTCAGGCTTTCTCAAGCAAGCATAAATGTTGGTCTTCTTGACGAACCTAAACTAGTTATAATATAATCAAAGTAAAATGTAATGCAATTACCCTAACCCTAACAATGATTAATATAATTAAATTTATATATCATTATATTTACCTATCCCAGTGTTACTGTATGGTCACTTAGGTATTCCATTTTTTATTTTTTATATATTTGAATTAGTTTGAAATTGTCTCCTTAATTTAAGTGCAAATTCATGCTTGAAAATGTTTATGCAAAAGTTTTACGCATGGTTAAATGACACAATTTTCATCAGAAAATATGACCATCTTGTTTGCATCTTCTGGGCTGCTGGAAGACAGCGTTTCAGTTCATCTCCCCTGCATGCCTGCCCTCGGTCACTGAACACAACCCCCGAATGAAAGAAAAAACCAGGAACCCGATATCAGCGGAGAACAGGAAGAGACAAACTACTCTGGCAGAGGAAGAGAACAAAGGGATACAGATGAAAAATAAGAGATGATAAAAACAACACATGGAATATTCACTTTGGGGATTAAGTGCTCCTTACACTTTGAAGCCACACCAGAAGTTCAACAAAGCTTTGCTAATAAATTAAGTGACAACCAAACACGCTGACCTTTAGTGACTACCCCAAAAAACAAACACGGTAACCTGACTTAAACTGCATTCTGGATGAACACCTCTTCCTTTATCTCTTCGCTTTATCCTGCATTGGCTCCATCTCTAAGCCTTTCTCTTGCTCTGTGTTTACAGCAGCTTAAAACAACGTAAAATCATAAAAACAATTCTCATTCCTTCATGCCAGACAGGATTAACTTGTGCTTTTCGGAGTATCGTGCTGTTCATTATGCAGTGTTTTGCGTTCTCTCGTCTATGGACAATAAACCTTGTGAATTTTGGATCTAGATGCAGGTGCATTCCAGATGAGTCATACAAACATCAATTATCTACCTTACGCTGCTCCAAACACTGCCATATGTTAATTAAAGCAACAGTCCGTAACCTTTTTGTTTGTTCAAAATGTACAACTTTTATATGATAAGTGAGCACATCATGAATCCATTTGAAAACATAGTTATCTACACTATAAATAAACAGCTACTATAGCTACTAATAAAAAAGCAACACTACTTAAAAGGCACAGTATAACAATTTTGGAATAAAATATCTAAAATCCACTACGAATATTTTATATATTTTGTTGACGTGTGTACTTATCTCAAATGTTTCCAACAAAGTTTAAAATCCAAATAAATCCACAATTTCTATCCAATGTAACGGCCCGTGTCATTGTGTCACCTGTCAGTGACATCACAACCGCGTTACCCTCGCCGTCCGGTTTTATTTCAGTAGAGCGCTTTAATATATAGTGCTTTATTTAGCGCTCAAACACACGCAAAAAGCTTGCCGCAACATTAGCTCACCTGCGTTTGAGCGCTGATAAGGATATGTGTTATATATAAGCAATTAAAGGCTCATGATTTATGGCTTATTAATGTACAAGCAGGATTAGTCGACTAATCGCTTAAATGAACGACCACTAGTCGACTAGAAACATCTTTAGGTCGAGGGCCCTACAAATTTCAAATATCGATTTTCTAGTGTTACATTTCTTTAATTTACCCATTACTGCTAGCAGTTTTTGACATGTTAGAGTGTTATTAAAGGTACAATATGTAAGATTGTTTCGTCACCAGGGGTCACTAACCTCTTAAAATAACAAAGGCGTATATTAATGACGTATATTCCGTATTAAGTGGAATTATGGATCTTGTCGTCAAGCTGATGGATCTTTTATGGATGAGTGAATACATTGATATTTTTAACATGACTGAAGTATGAAGCAGGGCGCGATTGCTAGACGTATACCAGCGCCACACGCAACGCGAGTCCAGCGGATTTAAAGGAATAAGGACATTTAATTCTACCGAACTACAAGGCTGAAATACTCACACAGGTCAGTTTATTAGAGGAATTAAACTTACACAGCGCTGCTTCACTTGCTCAGTTTCACTATCACACTAAACGGCATTTGTGTGTGTTGAATGTTAGTTAGGTTGTTTGTTGGCTGTATGAGACTAAGCTAGATTAACATTAGAGAATAACATACAGATCATATTCTAACTTTTCATCATGTTGAACTATATAACATTGGTTAGTTTTATACGGATTGATTTGCTCACCTGTTTGCTCAAGTAACATGCAACACTCGCGTCTCTGTCAAGTCTAAGTTAGTCGCAGACGTGGAGCTCTCGGCATCACGAAAGATGTTGATCTTGGTTTTAGTCCTCTTTTTGTCTCAAAGTCAGCTTGCTATGGTCCATAATGTTTGAACAAAACCCTGCTAGGGACGCTCACGCTGTTGAGCACACATAACGGGCTTAACCGACTCAGTTGTCTACGTCTGTCGCCATGGTTACTATTGCAGTACGAGGTCAAACCTGGCGGAAACCGGGGGTAACGCGGATATGACGTCATTGACAGGTGACTCTTCACCCCGGCTCACATGCCCCGTTTCCTTGGTTAAAAATCGCAATTTTCTCACGATTTTCAAATAGTTGGAAATATTTGGGATATTGTAAGTATTCAACTAAGCAAAATATATAACACTGGCCTAGTGGTTTTTGGATATTTTACTGCAAAAATCCTGCATATCGTACCTTTAATCACAATAAGCCGCGAAAAAGACCCATTTAACTGTCTACCACAGTCAAATAGGAAAAGTAACCCAAAACAGTACACTAGAATCAAATCAAAGCATATCGGATCGAAATTTGATTTAAAACCGAGAATCGATATGCATCGAATCGTGAGGTACCAAAAAATTCCCACCCCTTAATGTGAATTTAAGTGATCAAACAAAACTGTAACAAAGTTCAAGTTAAGGGAAGAAGGAGGTGGGAACCTGTAAACGTAAATTTAATCATAAAAATAAACAACAAAAATGAAAGGAGTGGCAGCGGCCGTGGCCAGCTGTGGCTAAGCCTTTGTTACAGTATTGAAATGGCGACCTCTAGCGGCAAAACTTACATACTGTGCCTTTAAAAGGATGATAAATATTACTTTGTAGCCCTCAATCGGGTCATGGGGTCTATACGAACCAAATAGACTTTTACTTAACAAAAAAAAAAGGTTCCCTTCATCTCAATGGAACAAGATTTTGTGACTTTTCATACATTATCTATGTATACACACAAAAAAAATGGGCTTGATTCGGTTGTTCTGAAGGTATGTAAAAAAATATGTTTACACTTCTGGTCTTCGGGGTCATTTTGACCCCACATTGAAATGAATGGGAAATGTGGAAAAAAAACTAAATATATTTTCTTCATGTGTCAAAAAATAAATAAATAAAAAAATTTTTACACAGAAATGAAGGCCTAGTAATAGAGCATAAATGCAAGGTATAATAAATATTATATCATATGCTAATGCTAAAGCTAATGGAGTAGTTGAGGAATTGTGTGGTATATGGATACAAAAGTACTTTATAGCTCAAAAAACACAGCATTAATGAATAGATGAGAAGTAAACAAAACAAATGATATATTATTTATATGATTAAAAATGTATATTTTTTGTACAAATACTCAATCAATTGTTGGGGTCGTATAGACCCCGAAGCCCAGAAGTGTGAACATGAAACGAAGACAATTTGAAGGTTAAAAAGAATAAAAGAGATCAGATTATATACATTTATCTGAACAGTATTTATCAAACACAAAAGCAATGAGAATTACGTATGATGATAACTTGAATGTATGAATTTTGCAACACGGACACTGTTATTAATCTGAACTGAAACAACATTGAACTAAATTGAACTGAATAATTACAACATTAACACTCCTGTTTAACATGAAGGTGCTTTTAAACCAATCTGTATTATATACAGTGCTGTATAAATAAACAAATGCCTTTTACCTTACCAAACACAACCATTAAACCTAGAAACTGAGCTGAAAACACAGTGACGAACATCAGCATTTCATTTATATTCAGTAAATCATTTTTCGCAGTCTATTCAACACAAACTCAAAACAGACAAGGCTTTCATTTGCATATGGAAACAGGGAGTTCACATGCAATTCTATGCAAAACAAAACGACTTTCTCACAGTAACCAAACTCAGAGCCATCACACCATGATCTCATTCATTTATGCAATATTAGAGATCTGTTAAATATTCAACCAAACACACCTGGAAGCTTCACTAGTTTCAAGGTTTTGCAAGAACAAGGTTAAACTTGAGAAAACTGCATATTTTTGGATGCTGTAAAAATATGCATCCAAATATGCAGTTTCTTCTGACAGCTCACTTAATAGTCATAAAAAGTGACTAATTACATTTTTACGGTACAAATATTCCATGTGATCACAGAATTAATAAGGTCATAAAACAGTAATTAGAAAAATGCGGTTTTAAACAGGTTTCGATTGAGTCACTGCTGTCGCTTGCCAGCTACCTATTTATATCATGATATATAACTGTTGTGTGATTTATTCCAAACAAAGACACATTGTTAGACACAGCAGTAAGATTAGAAACGACTTCTACCCGTTTTAAATGCATGTATGTGAACGGGATTACAGTACCTGTCACGCAGATGGAGTGTCTGTCCCAGCACAGACCTAAACAAACCTGCAGTCACAGATCCAGAGCAACAGGAAATAAATCCTAACTTCACTCATTGAGGTTTAAAAGAGACTGGCTCCACATACTAGACACAGACTCCACACTGGTAGGGGAAGAACAACATCTCTCTGTTGCTCGCTCCCAAACACGGGTGACACACATCAGAGGCAAACGACTGCGTCCTCTCAGCCAATCAGAGGAGCCGCAGGGCTGACTGAAAGCCACAGCGGTGATGTCAGAGAGCAGGTTCCTCTCGTCCTGCCTTCAGGCTAACTCTCTCTCTCTTTGTTTTTCTTTCCTCTTGTTCGGCCTCTTTCTTTCCCCCCACTTTTCCTCATTGAAGCTCATGCTAATGGACATTTAAATATTTTTACCTGTGGTGACTCAACCAGTTTCACATCTGAGTTCATATCCTCATTTTCACCTTCCATCACAGTTTTAGGGGCTGTTTATATACACTTTATGCATTTTGGCCGTTCATTTACACGGCAACAGTGTTTTTCGGGACCCGCAAATGCAAACTTTTGAAAATGGGTTTCCAAGTGCAAGTTATCCTCTCTGTAGATTTGTGAAAAAAGTGACATCATGCACGTGTAAAACGTGTTCAGTCAACAGGCATGCGCAACCAAAACAATGGTGGTCTAGAGGACTGTGTTTGTGCTGCTCAATACAACGTCTGCAACTACTGGCCTGGCAGGGTTAACAACTGGCATAATACTGGGTTTTTAGTTGTTTTCGTTGTAATAATACTTAACGATATTACAATTTTTCCACTATTTTTGATCAAATACATGCAGCAATTATGAGTATAAGAGACTTCATAGTGGCACCTCCCTGCCTATATATATTAGGGCTGTCAGTTAAACGCGTTATTAATGGCGTTAACGTAAACCCATTTTAACGGCATCAATTTTTAACGCATGCGATTAACATTGTAAAACATTGTAGTTTTCTTTCACATGCTTTTGCAACAGGACGCGACATTGGTGCACTGCGCTATGAAACCCATTTTAATGGCTTGCACCGCGCGAGGACGTTTTGTTGCTTCGCCGACCAAAGCACAAGCGGATCTTGCTAGACCGGAAACAAAACAACAGGCACGCCGCACACACTCGTTTGGGCTTGCGAGCCGGCCAAATAGTAGGTTAACCTTACGTTTTGAGTGGATGACGAGCGCGAGACGCCGAAATGGATGCCAATAAGATTCTGAATGGAAAGTTTACTTTTAAAAAGTTGCAAAATGGTTCCATTGACAAGATCAAAGTATCTGTGTGTTTTGTCGTTGTGAACTGAGCTATCATCATCGCAGCACGTCTAGTCTGAAATACCGCTTGATGATGGCCAAGCACACACACACACACACACACACACACAGCTGATGCGAATTCTCCGCCCCCTCGTCAATATCAGGACCTCGTCAGTATTTCTTTTTAACCCTTTTATTGATGGACAGTGTTACATTGTGTGAGAGATTATTTGCTCCAAGTGAGAATTTTTTATTGTGAATTTGAACACAGTATATGGCAATGTTGTTTTCAATTAAAAACATTTGCACAAAGCAAGTCGATCCACTTTTCCATGTTGATAAGATCATTAAAATGAGAAAAAATAATGAGACATTTATAATAGATAAAAATGTGCGATTAATCGCGAGTTAACTATGACATTAATGCGATTAATCGTGATTAAATATTTTAATCATTTGACAGCACTAATATATATATATAAAAGGGCAGGTGGGTGGCAATATCAGGAAAGGCTCTTGAATTGCTCTAACAGGTGGGAATAAGGGAAACCCGTCCTATTCCACACCTGTTTTGAATCCTGCGCCTTGCATCTGTGTGTGGTGAGCTGACCGTCACCATAGAAACATACAAACCTTGACCACCACAAAGCATTCAGTCCAAATTGGGGGGTGGGTGCAAGTGTGCTTGTTTGTGGGTGGAGGAGGGTGTTCACATCACAGATGGGAGTAAAACGCAATAAACCCCCCCCCCCCCCCCTTAAATTAAAGACTGAGATCTTTGCATCAGATGCAGCAGTAATGTGACTAACAATGTGACCTACAGTATCAAGACACAGCTTCACAGATATTTTCCCTCGCTGACAGCAAAATGCTGCATGATGCAACAGAATTACAGCTGATTAGAACATATTTAAAGTTAGATAGATAGATATATAGATATATAGATATATAGATAGATAGATAGATAGATAGATAGATAGATAGATAGATAGATAGATAGATAGATAGATAGATAGATAGATAATGCCTTGTGCAAACCCACTACCATTGGGCTCAATTACAGTTTTAGCTCTCTTTCTATTTCTCACTGTTTCTGACAGTCAGGACAAATAAAAGGCCACACAGTAAACACTGTTTGTTTAATTTACAAGCCAGTATCTCTTTTTTCCTATAGTGGTCTGGCAGAGTGCACCGAAACGTGTTATGCAACAAGCTGTATAACTGCCATAATAATACTGATCCATTTCCCTGTGTTGATATAAACAAACCAAAGGTGTATGCTAGTATCTAATGCCCTGATCAGCCTATAATAAAACAGGTCCAGGTCCACATTAGCATGTGATCAGTTTTAGGTGTGTGCTAAGGGTCAGATGTCGGATACACGTGTGTGTGTGCGTGTGTGTATGGTCAGGTAGAACCTCACCAACTGCATCATGTCTTTTTGCACACATGCAAATGCACACATGCAAATGTTTGATTAAACACCGAGTGGACATAATTAAATTTTACTTTACAGTGTCTTCATGTTCAATGTCATACACACACACACACACACACACACACACCTGAAGCCTTGTGTTTCACAGGACAGGCAAGTCTGCAGCACATCTCTGGACCAGTCTGGTAGCATTTTTGCAGAATGTGACTGTGTTTTCAAGAGACAACCAACACCGATTTTCAATTGGTATGTTTAAGTAATGAGTTTATAGATATTTCATTAATTAAACTTTGAGCTTCCACAACAACCAATGAGATTCATTTTCGTGTTACGCAGCACGTTTGAGCTTTCGCAAGAACCAATGAGATTTGTTCTTGCGTATCAAGCAGGTTCGGTTGAGCTTCTGTTTATGTGAATAAAAAAATGAAATCTGTTCATCATATAAAGCAATCAAGTCTCTTCAAAAAATTTGGAGCAGCTCAATTCATTACTGACTAGTTTTATGACCTCTTCATTAATTTTTTGAAGTGTCAAAGTTGTAGCTGTCAATGGAGGGACAGAAAGCTCTCAGATTTCATCAAAAGGATTTTCATTTGTGATCTGAAGATGAACGAAAGTCTTTTTTATTCAGGTGTACAGCCATAAAAACAAACTTTGAAGCAAATCCAATACATTAACTGGTAAATTTCCCACAACGCACTGTACCTGGCCTTCCATTCTGTTTTTAACATCCTTGTTTGATGATCACATAAAAAATTTTTTAAATGTAGTAGGCAGAATAGAGCATATATGCAGTATAAGATGGTAGTCCATTCTGGACATGTCTTGTGTTTCTTATGCCTGTAATTAGTCTTCCAATGAGGTGAGAGAGGAGAAAGCAGAGACCGAGAGAAGCAGGCAGGTGTTAGGTGGAGGCTCTTGGCACGTAAGCATAATTTAACAAGACATTGTTAAATATTTACAGTGCTCCTGAGTGTCACGTTGAGACTGACTATCTGTTTTAGTGGTAAGAATGGTTTATTTCTGTCTCTCACCCTCATAACCAGGTTATGAATGAGAAAAAAAAGAGAGAGACCAGAACAATGTTCTTCCACAAAATGTATGTTTTTTTTATCACTAGAGTGCAAAAAGTTACATAATGTACCTTTAAATAAAGGGTTGTCGAACGTGTAGTTTGTTCACAGTTTACTTCTGTCAATTGTATTGAGATATAAAATTCATGGAAGTTGTAGGGCTGTCACCAACGATAATTTTGGTAATTGAGTAATCGGTCTGTAATTTTGGCCATTAATCGAGTAATCAAAAAACTTTTGTGGTAAAAATAGACTTAAGCAAAGACCTAACAATGAGGCAATAATATTTGGTTCAAATAAAATATCAAAAGCAATTAATCATGGTTTCATAGAACAACATTGTTATAATACATTATATAAAAAATCATCTTATGTATATGTATTATAACAAATGCCTGCAGGGGGTGCCAATGGCCTAGTGTTGTTACACTTCGTGATTAACGATTTGCATATTTAGAAACATTGATGTATTCTCCTATGTTGACGTAGGTTTATAAAAGATTTACCTTATAAATGATGAATGTTAGATGAACGTTATAAGCTACCCAAATGCTCCACATACTTAAACGATACCAGTTGACATGGAGCATAATTTACTGTGAATAAAGCCACTCTGAGATGCATGAAAGTAACCAACGCATGTAAATAAATCGCATGGATATTAAACCTGCGGGGCTATGTCTTTGTAAATTTACAATAGCACTATGCTATAGAATGCTTTTTAAATGTTTAAATGTATTGTGCAGCCTTACAAAACGGTCTAATAATGCAGTTCATGGTTTCCTGTTTCGTGAAATGCCCAACCTCCGGTACTGGTTACTCGACACGGGTAAGTTGCATTTGTAGATTTTTTTAAATCGAGTACTTGAATTTAATCAAGGAATTATGACACCCCTAAAAAAGTTGTGTTAAGATCATCATGATGAAAACAACATGTAATAAACAACATTTTCTGGGTCAAAGATCTTATTTTCTGCAATAATCATTGGGAAAATCCTTTAAGCTTTTTGTTGAGGGAACCAGGATGGCCTACAAAAATATGTCATCACTGCAGCACTCTAGAAAAAGCATTAGCTCAACAAATGATGTGAGTTTGGGGTGAAACTACCTGTTTTCCAACCAAAGACAGACTAGACTATTCAGGAAACCTGTTTGAAAATTTTAGCAATTCTGAAAGATGCCGATAGTTCTTGCCAATAGTTTTTCCTCTGTCGCCATCTCTGTTCGAAATCTGCAATTGCAGTTATTAGCGGAATAATCAACTTTACGTGTGTCTTGTCAAGTACAACACGACACAGCGTGGATGAACACAATGTTTGAGGGGAGTGTGTGGCTGTCAGTTACCGCGCCAGTGTGGATACTGGCATTCAGAATCACAGATTAGTATTTTTGGAAGTATGACCAACATAAGAATTTTCACCGAAAAATATCCTCTGAACAAGTAACATCCATTTTTGATCTGGTTCTGACATTGCAGTAAATCACGCTAAAAATTGCTTATCATATAACGCAAAACCATGTAAATTTTACTTTGTTCTCAAAAATGTTAATGTTAACAACGTCAGCAATACGTGACTACATGTAATGTCCTTCCAATATGTATCCTTGTTTTCGTGTGGGTCCGGTTGCCGTCTCTTTTTTTCTTTAGCCACTTCGAAGACTGAACAAAGTCTTTTGCATTCTATAGCAGGTGAATCTGTTGTCACTAGTGATTGTCGTTTGAAGTTTAGTTATATCAAGTGCTGAGAGAAAAGGCTATGAATCTCCACTTCCAACATCCTCACTCGCAATATAGCCTACTAGCCGAGACTCTTCTTTATGTGCACAGATGTGACGTAATGACTTAATATAGCCGACTAGCCGAGACTCTTCTTTATCTGTACAGATGTCACGTAATGACTCAATATAGCCGACTAGCCGAGACTCTTCTTTATGTGCAATGTGACGTAATGACTCAATATAGCCGACTAGCCGAGACTCTTCTTTATGTGTACAGATGTGATGTAATGACTCAATATAGCCGACTAGCCGAGAGTCTTCTTTATGTGCACAGATGTGACGTAATGACTCAATATAGCCGACAAGCCGAGACTCTTCTATTTGTGTACAGATGTGACGTAATGACTCAATATAGCCGACTAGCCGAGACTCTTCTTTATGTGTACAGATGTGATGTAATGACTCAGTATAGCTGACTAGTCGAGACTCTTCTTTATGTGCACAGATGTGACGTAATGACTCAATATAGCCGACAAACCGAGACTCTTCTATTTGTGTACAGATGTGACGTAATAACTCAATATAGCCGACTAGCCGAGACTCTTCTTTATCTGTACAGATGTGATGTAATGACTTAATATAGCCGACTAGCCGAGACTCTTCTTTATGTGTACAGATGTGACGTAATGACTCAATATAGCTGACTAGCCGAGACTCTTCTTTTTGTGTACAGATGTGACGTAATGACTCAATATAGCCGACTAGCCGAGACTTCTTTATGTGTACAGATGTGACGTAATGACTCAATATAGCCGACTAGCCGAGACTCTTCTTTATCTGTACAGATGTCAAGTAATGAATCAATATAGCCGACTAGCCGAGACTCTTCTTTATGTGCAATGTGACGTAATGACTCAATATAGCCGACTAGCCGAGACTCTTCTTTATCTGTACAGATGTGATGTAATGACTCAATATAGCCTACTAGCCGAGACTCTTCTTTATGTGCACAGATGTGACGTAATGACCCAATATAGCCGACTAGCCGAGACTCTTCTTTATCTGTACAGATGTCAAGTAATGAATCAATATAGCCGACTAGCCGAGACTCTTCTTTATGTGCAATGTGACGTAATGACTCAATATAGCCGACTAGCCGAGACTCTTCTTTATCTGTACAGATGTGATGTAATGACTCAATATAGCCTACTAGCCGAGACTCTTCTTTATCTGTACAGATGTGACGTAATGACTCAATATAGCTGACTAGCCGAGACTCTTCTTTTTGTGTACAGATGTGACGTAATGACTCAATATAGCCGACTACCCGAGACTTCTTTATGTGTACAGATGTGACGTAATGACTCAATATAGCCGACTAGCCGAGACTCTTCTTTATGTGCAATGTGACGTAATGACTCAATATAGCCGACTAGCCGAGACTCTTCTTTATCTGTACAGATGTCACGTAATGACTCAATATAGCCGACTAGCCGAGACTCTTCTTTATGTGCAATGTGACGTAATGACTCAATATAGCCGACTAGCCGAGACTCTTCTTTATGTGTACAGATGTGATGTAATGACTCAATATAGCCGACTAGCCGAGACTCTTCTTTATGTGCACAGATGTGACGTAATGACTCAATATAGCCGACAAGCCGAGACTCTTCTATTTGTGTACAGATGTGACGTAATGACTCAATATAGCCGACTAGCCGAGACTCTTCTTTATGTGTACAGATGTGATGTAATGACTCAGTATAGCTGACTAGTCGAGACTCTTCTTTATGTGCACAGATGTGACGTAATGACTCAATATAGCCGACAAGCCGAGACTCTTCTATTTGTGTACAGATGTGACGTAATAACTCAATATAGCCGACTAGCCGAGACTCTTCTTTATCTGTACAGATGTGATGTAATGACTTAATATAGCCGACTAGCCGAGACTCTTCTTTATGTGTACAGATGTGACGTAATGACTCAATATAGCAGACTAGCCGAGACTCTTCTTTTTGTGTACAGATGTGACGTAATGACTCAATATAGCCGACTAGCCCAGACTCCTTTATGTGTACAGATGTGACGTAATGACTCAATATAGCCGACTAGCCGAGACTTCTTTATGTGTACAGATGTGACGTAATGACTCAATATAGCCGACTAGCCGAGACTCTTCTTTATGTGCAATGTGACGTAATGACTCAATATAGCAGACTAGCCGAGACTCTTCTTTATCTGTACAGATGTCACGTAATGACTCAATATAGCCGACTAGCCGAGACTCTTCTTTATGTGCAATGTGACGTAATGACTCAATATAGCAGACTAGCCGAGACTCTTCTTTATCTGTACAGATGTGACGTAATGACTCAATATAGCCGACTAGCCGAGACTCCTTTATGTGTACAGATGTGACGTAATGACTCAATATAGCCGACACTTCTTTATGTGTACAGATGTGACGTAATGACTCAATATAGCCTACTAGCCGAGACTCTTCTTTATCTGTACAGATGTCACGTAATGACTCAATATAGCCGACTAGCCGAGGCTCCTTTATGTGTACAGATGTGACGTAATGATGCAAAGACATGCTCAAATCTCCAGTGGAAATCCACCAGTACCACTGGAATTAAAACATTATTACAATCTTACCACTTTGAATCGAGCTAAGGCAAGCAGGACTGCAGCTTTAAAGAAAGAGTATCATCTGTTCAATAAAACTTTCTTCTGGAACAGGATTACTCCTAAAAAACTTTTAAATTCCACTTCCAAATTTGCATACAAAACACATTAGTAATTTCTGCCCCTGTGAATCATTCATGTGTTTTACATACCTGGCTGACTCAGTAAACGCCTCAGTATCCTTCATCTAATCTGGACTGAATCCTGATCTCTCCAAGCATTCACTTGAGCTTGAACAAACGCTCTTAAAAGTTGTTACTCAGCTGTAAGAGGCTTTAGGCTTGCTTCCCCTGGACATAACTAAAGATCTCCACGATTATTTGGACCCAATCGAGTCTGGTCTATTCATAAAAGTGTCTGATCTTTTTATCCTTGGAAAATCGCGGAAGTTGCACATCACTTCATCATCAGCGAGATCTGACGTTCTCAGATACCTTCCCCCTTTGACACACAGTCTCAAGTCCTTTCTCTTGTATAACTCTTCCTGAATGGCGAGGCGATGATGTCATAGGCCACACGGCAACCGTTGCCGGGCCCGCCGGGGCCGTTGCCGAGACGGGCTTGTTGGACTTTGAGGCTTGACTCTGACAGGCTAGAGAGATCACACAAGGCTTAACAGAGTCAACACAGAAAACGACCACGAGAAAAGAAACTGAAGGAAACCTGGAGTACCAAAGAGTGTGTGTGTGTTTTCGCATTGTTGAGCTTTCCTTTGTGTTTTCTTTCCCTCCTTCCCACCGATGTTTGACCTCTGGACTCATATGTAAATCAACATCCTCCTTCACCAGACTGTTCCACTGCTGAGCTGTTCTGACAACACTTCGCTGTATTCTGTATACACTATCATTCAAAAGTTTAGGGTCAGTATGTTTTTTTTTGTAAGAAATTAATACTTTTCTTCAGCAAAGACGCATTCATTTGATCAAAAGTTAAAGTAAAGACATTTGTAATGTTGCAAAAGATTTCCATTTCAAAGAAATGTTCTTCTGGACTTTCAATTCATCAATTTGAATAGCGGTTTCTGCAAAAATATTAAGCAGTTAAAAGGTTTTCAACATTGATAATAATAAGAAACGTTCAAATCAGTATCAGAATGATTTCTGAGAGATCATGTGACACTGAAGACTGGAGTAATGATGCTGAAAATTCAGCTTTGTATCACAGAAATAAATTGCATTTTAAAATAGAAAACTTTTAAAATTGCTGTTTTTAACATGTTCTCCGATAAATAAATGCAGCTTAGGTAATCATAAGAGACTTCCTTCATAACTGCAAACCTGTGTAGTGTTATGTGATGTTTGAGGGTGGAGGTCAATCGGAATAAATTCTTGTTACTAAAATCTTTCGAAACTTCAACAACATGCATCTGAAAGACTTTGGAAAATCTAGCTCTTCCTTGGAAGCTTTGATTCTTGGAAACTATTCATTCCTCAGAAGCACTCAAAGTAGCAGCTATGAAACTTTGGTTTGTTCCACACCGGTATAGCTTTCTTCCTTCAGCAGAACACAACAAAAAAAGTTTTTTTTTTTTTTTTTTTGCCACACTGAAAAACACCTCTGCCCCTTGTCTATGGAAATTGCGTAAAGGCAGCCAATCAGATTGCAGCGTTGTGATTTGACATTGCCCTCAATATCCAGCAAACATCTTGTTTCCTCTCTGTACTTGAGAATGACAATCCCTCTCTTTTTGCATTTCCCCATGTTCTTTCACCTCTGATCTGGAGTCAGGCTGGGTGAACGTGACACCAACACTGTCCTCACAAAACCAGGTGTGACACAATGCCTCCCATTATAAGAGCATTATCCAGGCTGAGAGAGGCCTTGTGTGTGTGTGTGTGTGTATGAGTGTGTGTATGTGTGCCTCACTGTGTAAATTGCAGTGTCTGATGTCATTGTCACCCCATGCCAAAGACTCGCACTCTCTCTCAGAAGAATACTTTTGGAAAAAAGCCTATTTATTAATTAATTTGTTCATTCTTAAAAAAAAGCCACACAAATCAACTTATTTTTGTAATTGAAGTCATCGATTACATTGACATTTATATATATATATATATAAACTCTAAAAATATTTACTGCAATTAAAGCAGCATACATTTTGTTTGTCATTCATTGTCTTGTTACACATTATTTGATAATTCAATTTATATATATCCTACATGTTAGACCTACCTAAAAAAACTTAAAGCACTGTTAACAAGGTTATATGGGCAAGTAAAAATATCAACTGGTCCGACTGGGACAAAATAAAAAAAGAAATATGCCCTGATTTATTGAAGGACAGCTAAATGTGACATTGATTACAATATGTTTGATTGTTTGAAGTTCACTTAAATTAAACGTTTTTTTAAAGCCTACTAAATATTTAAAAAAATATATAGCTTTCAATTATACTGTAATGCCGAATGGCTATAATGCCTAAAATTTAGAAAATTTGCCCATAAAAAATAGGATGGAGTTTGTTCAAATGTTTGCTCAACAGTACTAGTTATGGCACATCTTTGCAAATACCAATATATAATTTTTAATTTCTCCTTTAATTTCTACAAAGCAGTCTTTAGAAACTTGACAGAACAGAATGCATTTGATGTCAAATTAGGTATATGCATTAAACTAATTTAAAAGGGACAGTTAACCGAAAAATCTAACTTATCATCTTTTACTCACCCTCATATCATTCAAAACCTCTCTTTTTTTGTGGAAAATACAATATGATATTTAAAAATGCTTCCTTTTTTGTTTATACAATAAAATTTCCAAAGACTTCCAATGTTGATCTTTGGACACCATTAACTTTCATTGAATAGACAAAAGTGGTTGAAACATTGTTCAAAATATCATCTTTTGTGTTTCAAACATTTAATGAATATTAAAATGTAACTTTGGAAGCCCGTATGTATAAACTCTTTTAAAACATCAACAATCAGAGAATCACGTTTAGTCCTGAAAGCAGCACAGGCTTTCACAATCATGTGTGAATCATCCGGTATCATAACTGAACAGTTCTTCAAAACTACTTCTCTTGACTAATACAGATTATTGTGTACTGGCCCTGAAACCACAACACATGCAATACTGTAAACCACCCAGCATTTCTCACTCCTGTGAGAACACAGGCGTCTTTGTGTCATCTGTGATGCTAGTCCTCTTTGCTCTTTGCTCAGTCCCGCCCCCTAGAGGCCTCACTGTACACATCAACCTGTCACCATGGCAACGCTCCACACCTGTCAGTTTCAGGTGAACCTCAAGCCCGTATCATGTGTCTAGCATGTGCTTTTCAATGGGTTAACAGTCCATGAATCTAATGACAGCAAAAGGTAAGACAGCATTAGACCTGTACGCATGTCTTTATCAGTAGGAAAGTGTTTTCTATTTTTAGTGGTGTCAAACACGTCCACCCTGCTGCAGTAATGTTGATAACGGCAGTGCCAGACTACTTTGTATGCGGTCATGGTTTAGTCTACAGTCTTGCACAAACTAAGCAAAAGTACTGATTGACAAAACTATTTAAAAGTCACCCTGTGGTGAAAAATCAAGTTTTTAATGTTGTTTATGTCTATGTGGTGTTTTTAATATGCTTTGAGACTAAATTATGTGCAAATTCATGTCAACACCATTGCTGAATATTTTCTCTTTTAAACTGCAGTGAACCAAAGACAGTCTCAAAAACCCGGTTTGATATCACTGGTATTTCTGACGTCAGCTCTTACTATTCTATAGTTTTTCTTAATACCATGGTTCACTTAAGCTGAGAAGTTAACAAAAAATATCATGGTCATTATCATTTTGTCTGCATGGGTATCAAATTGTCGTAATTTACTCCTTTACTACACCCACTTCTGAACAAACGATACATTTTGGTTTATCATGTATCGTCATATACTGTTCTTTCTTAAAATTACAGAGGGATTTATGGATATCTACTTTTGTTATCCTGTAAATCAGAATATACTGTCAATAGCTTTAAAAATGATTTTGGAATAAAATGTTATATAAAAGCACGCTACGATTAATATATTTACAAATCCCTCTGTAAATGTCTAAATAATATAACCAGGTGCAAGACTGGAAAGTTTGGTGTATATAGGTGCTACTGAAGTGGAGATTTTGGACTTGGGAGTATGAGAGAAAAGTCATTTTGAGAAAATGGGCTTTAAAGATTTAGCAGCAGCCAATGAGATTGTGCATCTAGAGTTGAACCCCCCCAACTTTCATGATTGGTTGCTGATAAAAAGGAAATGACCATATTTGGATCCGACAGCATTACAGGAGAGAGAGAGAGAGCTTTGACAGGGTGCAGACAGCGATCGCGGAGCAGCGGGATGATTTAGATCGTTAGTTAGACCAACTTTTTATGAATTTATGAGAAATCTACAGACGCAAACAGACAAAATGTAGTATAAAGACCTAAATGTGTATTCAGACTATTCTGAAAGAAGACAAATATCCCAAAATCTCAAAATTGACTAGTAAAAAACGATGTTTTTGCCTGCTGTGTCTCGCCTTAATTGCATTTAATATTTTGCTTGTGAATAGGTTGTGAATAATAAAGCTACACTGGTATTTGCCGAATAATTACGTTGCAGCGTTGCAAATGCTAATCATTACTAGGCCTATCTCTCTTTACCTGTCGCCACTTGTGTTGTGTTTGTCCTCTTGAAAATAAATCTGTAAACTTAGCACATTTGGCAGCATCCTCCTCCAATGCCTTTCTTTTTTTTCAACCTGGCTTTTTCAGCCCCTCCTGGAAGGGGCCCACCGGGAATTCTCCCGATTTTCCCGATTACCCACCCCAGGCCTGTTTCTAAGGATGCTGATTGTTATAAGGCAGCTGTGTGACTCTGAGATGGTGAATGGAAACATGGTTTGTATCAGAACCGCGTTTCCTCGCAGCAGATCTTTACTCGTATGTGTGACGGAGGGATTCCTGCAGCTGGTTTGCCTCTTTTACACATTTTAAGCCCTTCACGAGTTCTCAGCTCCATCATATACAATCAAATGTATTCACATACAGCGATGTTCATGGATGTTCGACATGTTCTTGTCACAAAATATATGTCAGAAAAGCCTTCTTTTTTTTGCATCTGTAGGTTTGGTGTTAAAAATGACAGTGTGAACGCTAAGTGAAAAAAGACTAAATGTATCAGGGTTTTTTGGTTGAGTTATAACAGTTTGACAGAGTATGATTAAAAACACAACGAGGCTGCGAAAGCAAATGAGTAGATGAGTTTATCTGTTTGGCTGATGATGTTTAATGACCCTGTAGTCCCATTTAGCCACATGTTAGCAACTGCATTTTACAAGACAAATAAAGAGCAGTTTTACTTGTGTTCACCACAGACCTTATCCTCCAACACCCTAGAAACCACACAGAAATGTGTTGCAAATTCTAGCATTGTGGGAATGAGTTTTGCATGGGCAGGCGCCACAACAAAAATGTAAAAATCTACTTATATTTATGTAAACTGTATGGTTATTAGCAACTTGGTGCATTAATATAGCATCCACATAATGTTCTGGTATATTTTATAAAAGCTTCAAACATCATCCAGTTCAGTTTCAGAGCAGGAACTATTAGACATATAAACCACTGGTCATGAAGTTGGAGCAAAGTTCATGACCAGAGTGAATGAGGAAAGACTTGCACTAGCCAAGAGTGTTTGAAAATGATCAACAAAAAGGGCAATTTCAGGATATAGAGCTCTGCGGTCAATAAACTATTTTAAATAACCTTGACGAACAGAAAATGATCTTCCAAAAAAAAAAAAAATCGTACAGATCTCAAAATTGTGATCACTAGTGTAAATAAATCAAATAATAAGTGAACTGCGTTTGGTCTTACCTTCTCACTGTGAGCCGCAGTGATTTGTAAGATCCTTTAACGAGTGATATGGCCTCCTGCCTCCATCCACTCAACTCCACCTCATTAATTATGACCACCTCATCCCCCACCTGCAGGGGGTGCTGCAACAGAGACGCCTTCCCGGCCTCCTCTACCTGCGGGACATAAAGAAAACACACAAACAGACCGTGAGCGCTCTGTGCGGTAACAGATAGAGGCTGCGATGCTCTACGAACAAAATTAAAAACACATGCATGCTCACGGACTAACAGAGCCCCCAGTAAAACCCGGCTAGAATTCGAAGAATGTTTTCTTTGGACCTTTACGCCTACACATTCGCAGAGTCTCTTGACACTAATATTTTGGTCACACAATCTCTCGTCCTGATCGGATGGAGTCCCACGTTACAAAAAGCTCAGCAGCATCCAGACGACATAATGTCAATGTGCACCTGAGAGGACTCCATTCATTGCTCCCAAACAATACAAAGAGCACAAGGCATTATTCATGCGCAGGAAATGTAATGTTTAGATATGTCAACCACAAAGAAACCTCAGTAAATCCCTAGTAGCATCTAATTGTGGACAAAAAGACAGAATTGGTTAGATAAGATCGGTTAATGTACTCTTCTTGTATTGGGTGTCTCGCACTTAATTATTCTGACAACGGATTTACAATACACGAAAGAAATGTCCTGTGGTGTGACGGTGAAATATTCCCCCTGGAAACATGCATTTATGTACAGTATATGTGACAGCAATTCAGGCGAATTGTCTACACCATACCCAGATTGTGAAGTTTAAATGGAGTTTCTAGAACTAGCACTCTTTAGACTTTCTTTGTAAATATATCGTTTTGATCCAAATATAAGATTATATGCGTTTTTCTCGGAAATACATTTTCATTTTTATATATATATATATATATAATGTATGTATATATTTTTATATATACTGTACATACAGTCTAGACAGCCCTTGTCCTCTGACTTCCGGGAGAAACTGCTGTCTTTTCAGCGCTATGTGAATGACTCAAGGAAAAGACATTCATATCCCCCCCTAGATAAGATAAAACACACCCCAACATCTGTCATTGCATAAAAAAGGTGAGAAATCAGTCATTTTGAAATCTACTGAAAACAAGAACTACAGGTTATATTTATGGTATGCAATAAAGTGTATATTCTAAAAAATGATTGTTGGTACATTATACCAATATATACCATATTTTCAATAAAATAGTTAAAATTTGCAATACGAAAAAATTGTCTTTCAGTTCTTTGCATTAGTTCTGTCATGCCTTGAAATACAGCATTTAAATTGAATCACAAGTAAGGTCATATTTATTTGTGAAGCGTTTTCACACAATCACATTGTTCCAAAGCAGCTATTTAGGAAGTTAAATTGTAATAGGAAGTCATACAGTCGTGTCTATAAAGTTCCTACTGAACAGTTTCAACAATACTTGTGTGTTTAACTTGAAATTACAATGTTTCTGGCTGTATTTAAAAGCTGTGAGAGCTGCCGGGGGGAAACATGTAGTATGTTTAAATAAGTCAAAGTTCACATTGTGGCTTTAGACAGTTGCATTATTCACTGCCTGGACAAAAAAATGTCACTGCTTGGATTTAAATAGGCAAATGCTTAAGAGTCTATCATTATTGCAGTGATAATTATCCTTATAATTTATGTTTATGTTTGTCCATCCGTCATTAGAGCAGACGCATCTGAGGCAGTAAATACATCGCATTACATTTCATCAAACTACAGGTTATTTCTGTAGCTTTGTGGGCACTGTTTTTTTCTTTTGTTTGACCAAAATCTCATGTTACAAAAGAGGAAGTGCTATTTAAAGGGGTCATTAACTCACAATTAAGTTAATGAACAGTTAAGAGTTTGTTATATAATAAAAAATACCCTGTAAGTTTCTAAAAACGTCCTTGTTTCATTAGTGAATGGTGACATGAGAAGAAGAAAAGATTATGCATCTGTAAATCAAGCCAGTGTCTAAAAGATCACCTTTGCATAATTTTTTCTTAATAGGATAAAAATAATCTTATTTTTTAAAATGTAAACAACTAATTTAGACATGCAAATTGGGTGCTGGTGTGATGAGAAGTTCGTGCTTGGCTTTGTTTTTATGAGAGGACATTTATTTTAAAAAACTCTCTGCAGGCCAGTAGATTATTTAATGTACTGTTCACATGAGTGGGGTCAAGTTAAACATTTTAGCTTGAATTTTATTTTATACTGTGCATTGTTGCAATGTGCTAAATAAATACAGTATTTGCATAATTTGTAATTGATTTATTCTTTGAAAATGCTATACTAATTTATGCAATTGCAATGCCTTGATTTTAGTAAAGTTTGTACACAGTCATAGCCATAAATGCAATGTACTAATAATTGGCATAATTTATTTGGGTGTTTCGGTTTTCGGCCTTGGTTTCCTCTTTTTCGGTTTTCGGCTTCGGCCAAGAATTTTAATTTTGGTGCATGAATACCTAGTTAGCAGCCTAGATGCATGACCTGTTGGATATCGGCACATTATAATTCGGCTTCCCAAAGAACTGAAAGCGACTGTAAATTGCTTTGAAGAAAAAAAAAACCCCACAATGATTAAAAACTAAACGTATAGATGTGTAGCCAAGCAAATTCTAACAGAATAAGATTCAACCTCTGGTTTATTGTTAGCATTCCTTAACTGCAGACAGATCAGTGCCAAACAAAATAAGTCCTTCAGGAAGCCCTTTCAAGATAACACTCGGTACAAACTCGCATTTCATTCTCCTTCTAAACATGTGCATTTGGGAAGTGTCCCCAATTGTGTGTCGTTTCCTGTTAAAACCTGTCTTTCATTTGGCTCTTTCCTGACGGCGCCCACTCTCAAAAGCCCGCCGTGAGCCACTTTCCTCCCAGCATTCAAATCAGGACATATTCAGAATAATCGTATGAGCAAGCATGTCTTCCCTTTCACCGGTTATTGAGCGCAAAGCCAGGCGCCTCAAAGAAAAGACGGCTAGCGGAGATTTACTTAACACTCGGCCTCAGGGCCATGAATAAGAGTGTTTAATTGCGGATGCGCCGCCAAGCCAGTGACAATGAATCCATTAATATGTAACTGAACAAAGCGTCTAATTCTCTTAACCTTATTTTAACCCCCCGACTTCCTGGGGTTTAGGTCGCTCTTAGCTCGTCTTGCATTGCCGCCACACTGTAAACAACACGCCGCGTTCTGAGACGGACGAATAAAAGAGCAGCTCCACAGAAGAGGCCGAATCAGTATTCAAGACTACATAAAGTACGGTTGGAATTGCAATGTAAATTTTTTTTTGATCATCTCGATTCTTTTGTTGTTTTCCAGGCTAGCGAGGCTCTCGCGAATTCCGTAGCTGACATTCCCCTCTCTCTGTTGGGTCTTTGCCAGAGGCCTGGGCTTTATCCTGCCCTATATTTGCCTGCTCTCAAGGAGAAGATGAAGGGGGTAAGAGCAGTGTGGGGGGTAAGAGAGAAGAGAAATGTTTAGAATAAGATACAACAAGCATTGCATAATGCATATTACTCAGAATGGCATTCTAATACTATTTTTTTACAGCATGCACAGCCAGTATCTGTGTTTAGGATGCTAGACATCCATCTACGAACATCTCTCTATATTGAACTTAAACTTTCTATTCATCAAAGAATCCCAGAAACAAAAAACACCACTGTTTGCACACAAATGTTGCACACAAATGCAAAAATAATGTGGAAACAAAGACACCTACATCTTGGATGCCCTTGAGGTAAGCTACATAGCAAACTATCCCTTTAATATTTGTATCACTTAAAGCAGCACAACAGTTTTTAACATGAACCAGCAAATCAGCATATTAGAATAGACACTCACTGACGATATGCATTTTGATATCACTAAACCCACGTACTGTTATGTACATTCTGTTTGCTAGTGTTGTCAAAAACACCCACGTTGGTACTGAAATTTTAAAAATGTGATGCTTTGAGCACTGTTGAGTAGAATTGTAAACACCTCTGATTGGCCATTGTGCTCAGACGCTCATCAAATATGCTAAAAATGATCAGCGCTTCAAAAACATGCTATTAATAATGTTTTACCGAGTGCTTACACGGATACACACGGGAGTGTTTAAAAACAGGCATCTATCAGCGGACCGTCGCCTGCTTGTGCTTTCAAAGCGCTTTCGAACACTTCTGTGCGCTCTCAAAAGCTCCTGTGCGTTGATCATTGTAGCCAATCACAGACAATTCTGAGGAGCGCATGAACACAATGTCCAATCAGAGGTGTTTATGATTCTGCTCAACAGTGCTCAAAGCATCACATTTTTAAAATTTCAGTTTTAGTTTTGACAACACAACTAATGCATGTAATTAACTTTTAGCTTCATACATTAAAAAAAAAAATCAATAAAGAGAATGCCACAAATGCCCGCCACCATAAGTATATTTTTCTAAAAAGCATTAAAAAACCCAGTGCACTTACATTTTTAATCTTGCATACTATTTAGGACGAATAACATGCGAATGAGAATACAGCCAGGCAGTTTCATTAACCCAGTTACTGGTGTTGACACTGCGACACACACAAGAGAAGATCTGAGTGTGAGGCGCTGAAAGAAGCCCATCGGTGACATTTACACCACCCATAATCCCCGAGACTTCGCTCCATCTCCCCCTCTCTTCCGTCACTGTCCCTCTGTATACTCCTCTGTCTCTCTTTTCAGATAAGAGCAGCTCTCAAGGCCTATAGCTCCTCTTCATCCTTCCTCCTTATCTCCCGTTTCGTCCGGGCGTCTTAACCGCGCTCCGGGGCCGTATTGTTGCCGTGGTAATGGTGACAAGCTCTTAAATGGGGAATGAAGGGCCATGGCTGTTGTTTGCGTCCTGCTCACTATTCAGCACAACACACTTCACATCTCACTACAACACACAACACACTACTCACCATTGAAAACAAAACACTGCTCTACAGCACGCAACAGAAAGCACGGCATTCAGCACAACACACATTACAGCACAAAAGGGCCACATCGGACATTATGAACCAAACCGCAGCTCTATGTTAGCTTGTGCTCTCGGGACTGAAGACACTAAATACAGACAGATGAATTATGTCTCCTGTTGAGACAAGTCCAGATTTCTTCAGTTTGGTTTTGACAGTAAAACGTTATAAGTTTGCATCCCAAATCACATGTACTTACTATTCTCTATATTTTATGTACTTTGCTGGTGTTAACACTGCCGTTCAAAGGTTTATGTTTATGTAATACTAATATACTGCTAACTGTTACCATGTCAAATAAATTCTTTAACTTTCTGTTCATCAAAGAATCCTGAAATTGATCATTGTATCATGGTTTCAACAAAAATATTAAGCAGCACAACTGTATTAAACAATAATATAATATTGAGATTTTTTTCTTGAGCAGCAAATCAGCATATTAGGATTTTCTGAAGGATCATGTGACACTGAAGACTAAAGTAATGATGCTGAAAATTCAGCTTTGCATCAAAGGAATAAATTGCATTTTACAATACATTAAAAAGTAAACAGTTATTTTAAACTATAATAATATTTTACAATATTAGAGTTTTTACTGTTTTTTCCATTAAATAAAAGCAGCCTGAGTTAGTATAAAAGCATAAAAACATTTTAAAAAATCTTAAAGACTAAAACTTAATCAATAGTAGACTACTGTACAACCAGTATACAAGTATTGGGATAGTCTACCATGGAATAATGTTGTGTACACCATTTATTTAATTTTTTGCATTAGGATAGCTAGACAAAAATTACGAATACTTAACTTTTATTTCAATTTTAATTTAATCATCTCAAAATTGACAAAACTCAAAAATTTCAGTCTATCACAACATTTCCAACACATAAATCAGATGCAGTACACAGAACAGGAAAATCTAGGAAACTTTGTCATTCTGGTTTCAATGAACTATGAATTGGGATGCATTAACCCTAATCTTGAATGCTATTCAGGACAAACAAAATGCAAACTGGGTTGCAGCCAAAGGGTTTATTCAATCTGAATGTAAATTATGAGATCTGTATAGACTTTGAATTCAGGATAGACTGAATTTGCTTTGGTATGCAATTCCAAATTGCACGTTTAGGGTCGGATTGGGTGTACAGTGCACAGATCCTCATGCTTTGGAAACATCTGTTTCCAAGCAGAAACCATCATTGTAATCAATTCCTGTTTATGCGGTTGAACTAAACAGGTACTGTATACACAAACTCAGGAGTGCAAGGGATCTGGGATCCCATTGTCATGGCAGCAACGAATCCACAAACTATCTAGATATTTTGTGTTGTTTTTCTGAGAAGCTAGAGAGAAAGAGAGAGAGAGAGAGATTGGAGTCAAGCAACAGAGGATATTACTCAAGTACCAAAATCCACAGCACCAAATAAGGCAGGACGTGGATCTCCTCGGCTTTTGCCTGTTTCCATCCAATAATTACTCTCCAAACAAATACAGCCATGCATTTTAATCAAATGAAACTTTCATATCAAGCTGTAATCAAAAATGTTAACAATTTTAACACAACCAAAAAAATGCATGCATATAGTCTTGAAAAGTTGTTGGTGCAGAGTTTTAGTAGAACTATTATTATCTAATTCTCTTGTTTCATCAATGTACTGATGCTGAAGCTAGAAACTTAAACACTGATCTAAAGAACCTATGATGACAATCTCCAAAAAAAAATTCATAGCATCTCATGAAGCCAAAATGTTTTAAGAGGGATTTGCTGAAAAAAAGCATTATTAAATCCATGCAGAATATTGTAAACATGACAGTAAAGACATCATAAACATGTGACTCAAGTGGTTTACCTTCAATTTTATGAAGTGAGTGTTTTGTTTGCACCAAAAAACATAATTTACCACTTTATTCACAAAATATTAATCTTCAACATGCGTTAATGAGAGCACCATGACGTAAGTGTTGACGTGAGAGCAGAAGTTGTTGTATCAATGCATGTTGGAGATTGATATTTTATTAAATTTATGAAAATAAAATCACAAATAAAGCACTCTTAATAAAATTGAGGATAAACCACTGGATTCACATGGATTACTTTAATAGTCGTGTTTCCACTGCCAGACCAAAAGCGTTTCCACTGTCGGTCCAAAAGCGTTTCCACTGTCAGGCTAAAACTGTGTCCACTGCTGGGCCAAAAGCGTTTCCACTGTCAGGCCAAAAGCGTTTCCACTGTCGGTCCAAAAGCGTTTCCACCACTGGGCCAAAAGCATTTTCACTGTCGGTCCAAAAGCGTTTCCACTCTCTGTCCAAAAGCATTTTCACTGTCGGTCCAAAAGCGTTTCCACTGTCAGGCTAAAACTGTGTCCACTGCTGGGCCAAAAGCGTTTCCACTGTCAGGCCAAAAGCGTTTCCACTGTCGGCCCAAAAGCGTTTCCACTGTCGGCCCAAAAGCGTTTCCACTGTCGGCCCAAAAGCGTTTCCACTGTCGGTCCAAAAGCGTTTCCACTGTCGGTACAACAGCGTTTTCACTGTCGGCCCAAAAGCGTTTCCACTGTCGGTCCAAAAGCGTTTCCACTGTCGGTACAACAGCGTTTTCACTGTCGGCCCAAAAGCGTTTCCACTGTCGGCCCAAAAGCGTTTCCACTGTCGGTACAACAGCGTTACCACTATCTGTGGTACACTATCAAAAGCGTTGTCTGTCCAAAACCAGGGCCGGTTGCGTTTACATTGTCACTTCCTGGGATTGATCGAGCCTTGTCGGGGCTTCCTCTGGGCTACTTCCTACTTGTCTCCTTATACCGGACTGTCTGATATCCATATTTAGTTCTGGATGTCAAAAAAAAAATCAACTCCTGTCTTGCTTCTGCTTGCTCTGTTTTTCTTACTGAAAATATAAATGTATTGGGACTGTTACTGGAGAGAAAGCTAAAGCTCCACAGGTCGTCTTTTTGGAGAAAATTTGTAGAAATGATCATTCTTTCTAAATGTGATGTAAACATACTGTCCTGTGAGTGACTACAAATAAGCAAAAAAACAAATGCGACTGAATAAGAGTGTGTCCTCTCTTTCTATTGTGAAATAACGGTAAATACCACTTTATTTCTGTATGACTAATGAGCAATCTTGAGACAAATGAATTAATTATGCTAAATGTATCACTTATTATTGTAAAACTGTGTTAAACCATAGATGTTTGGGTTTTAAAGCTTTGAGTAAATGAACAAAAATGACAAAAAAAAAAAAACAGCAGCTTTTATCATGTTCGCTTTAGGATCTCAGGTTTGTATGATGTTGTATGATGGATTTGTATGTTGTTCCAGAGAAGCGTATTACAGATGTGTTTTAAAGGTGCCATATAACATCATAAATCAAATCCTACTCCATATTCCATAACAGATGGGGGCAGTATACCTCCAAAAAATGACTTGTGCTCCTACCATCGCGCATGTTATTGAAATCATTTGACATGATAGTAAAAGGTTGGAAGACCGCAGTTTCACGTGGAACATTTGGAGATTTTTAGAGATCAGAGACTCAATGAACTAAACACTAGAGTGAACTAAACTAAACACTATGAATCTCAACACTAAATGATGAAGACCGCCTCATAGATCTCAAAAACAAGCTGGTGCATTTCGACGGTATGGGAAAATAAAAGCTTGGGCAATTATTTGAAGTTTATGGTATTCGTTTTGTTCATATTACACTTTTATTGTTAGTGAATTAATTTGACAGACAGCATTCGCTGATGTTGATCAAGCTAGCGCCGTGAATTCACCGTGAGACACACGCAATTGACACTTAGCAAGCAGGTTAGTTAAGCTCTCAGATTCTGTCAATTATATTGCGCAATTCAAAGAATAAATACCGTTTTGGCGCTTGTACATGTTACACTACAGATCCCTAGCGCACGTGAACCGATCGTCTTTACTAGCTTGAAAAAGAACACGAACACTGGTGAAAGATACAGTGTGCTACAACTTACCAAAATGTATTCCTCATGCATAATGTCGACCAATCATTTTTTGAACTCTTCCCTGAACTGAAATGTAGTAATTGGCTGCATTTCCACACGACTGACATCAGGTTCAAGTACACACAAGCCGGCCGGCGCGAGCGCGACTCACTCGTCTATTGCAGTTTGGCTGGTGCTAACGTTGCCCGTCCGCATACCGCCTCCCATGGCCGGAACTGGTATTACGATACCTGCCGGGCCGGGGCTAGTAATTTAGCATGCTAATTCAGGTTAATATCTCGGCAGCACTATAACTTGTCAGTTTTTTAATGACATCTTTGCACTTATTTCTTCTCATTCTTTTGATGCGTGTAGCTCATTTTTCGTATATTGTTACCTCAATTATTACATATGCCACCTTTAAGTGAAGAATGGCGCTGGAAAAGCAGCTAATGATGTCTTTACTACCTTTCTGGGGCTTGAAAGTGATAGCTGGGTAGACTGTTAATGGAGGGACAGAAAGCTCTCAGATTTCATCAAAAGATCTTCAATTGTGTTCTGAAGATCCATTATTTACTACTTCTCCAGTTTTATCTATGTACTGATGCTTCAAACAACCTAAAAAACAAACACTTATCTGAAGAACCAATAATGACAATCTCTTAAAGGACCAAACAACAACTCAAGAGCACTATAGAGCCAAATGTTTTATATTAGGGTTTTTGCTGAAAATAACCAGCTCATGACTGGATGAAGGGGATAAATTACATGATTAATAGCCAGAAAAAGTGACTCTGAGGAAATGAATATTCCTACATGAGATCTTCCAGTATTAGTCACAAAACCAGCTCATGGATTCTTGCTCAATTTCATGATTGTAAGCACCTGCTGAAGTTCATGTTAAGTCTAATTATATTATTTTTTACTTCCGAGAAAGCAAGTGTAGTTTCCCCCCATTGATCAATTGCCGTCTACCACAAACATCCTGCCACATGCTGACTTTGGACTGATTTAAGTGTGATTCAAGGGCTTATAATCTCTTGTACAGCTAGAACTCACACACACACACACACACACACACACTCAATAAAACTCTTATCAATTTCAAGGAAAAAGTGTTTAACCCTTATGATGCCAACAATTAGTCTACATTATTCTCCAAAGACAAAGCCATACTTTCTCTGGGTCAGAGTATCTACACATTTAATCCATAATATTAAGTAAGAAAGAATAAAGCAGGAATGATCCTGTGAGGCCTATTTACAGGCATTTTTACAGTCTAGCCTGTGATGTTTTCGTTTCATTCCCATGTGTCTCCCTGACTGTAGTGTACTGATTAGCCGACATGACTGATGAGTACTGATCCAGTACAGAGCGAAAGAGCTCATTCTGATCACAAGATCAGAGATTAACCACCAGTTTGCAGTCAGCACTGACATGACAGACCTGAATTGATAAATTAGTTCTGATCAAAACAACAGAAGTGTCATCCCACAAAATATCTTAAGCACCATGAAGAACACCCGATTTTAATTAGAACCCTTCTTTACTTTGTAAACTTGAAAACTAAACTTGCGTATATGTAATGCGTTAATCTAATAAGACTGGATAAGCTTACTGCTTCTGTTGCTTTACTTCTTAACTGGGAAGAAAATTAATTATGTTTTCATGTTTCCAAGAAGGAAAAAAATAAATTAGTCTGGAATTTCCAATTTCCATTTAAAAAGTCCCCATGAAGTTGATCTATTGATTTATCGGCAAAGTAAAAGTCATTAGCAAGAAAATCATCACAATAACTGCGCTAATACATAAGGTTAGTGAACTATTCACTTATATTAAAACCACTCCACTTTTAGACATGAATGATACCTTAAGAGTACTTTATCTTCACCACTGGAAAAATGGGCTTTCAATAAAATGTGGCTGCCTATACAGTAGAAAGGAGAAAACATTTGACATCGATGCTACATGACAAGAAAAAAAAAAAGAAAAAAAAAAGGCTGTTGTCTTCACTTTTGCCAAATAGGTAGGAAAACGTCAACACCCATAATGCACTGGGCATGTTGCAGACCAAGGCCACTCACAGTCTACTACGCTTGACAAATACTGCCTTGCTTTAGTGTTAGATACTTCTAAGTAAACTTTTAGTCATAATGGTGTCGAATTGTTATTGTTCCCTGGTGCAATAATTCAAAGAGTAAACTTTTAGCAGTGAAGGATCCAGCACATTTTAAGCAGTTGACCAAAGGGATGAGAAAATCATAAAGACTAGCAACCACCAAAAATAGCATATCAACCACATAGCAACATATTAAAAAAACAATCTCAACACTGTAGCAACCTGCATTGACCACCATCATAAATGTAATAGTTCTTTAAGCAAGAGAGAACATGTTCCCCTTTAAGATGGCTACAACCAATCCAGTTAGATAGATACTAAAACTAACTTACCCAGATGGCCACCTAAGAATCTTGAGCTTGTCAGAACTACAATGGATTCTTAAATTCCGCTGTCTAATAATTTTTGTGCCCAGGCTCCAGCCGTGTGGGAAAATTCAACAGGAGCATGTGAAAAAACTGTTTTATGAATGTAGCAGGTCAAAATCTGTTACTTACGCTGGTCTGGGTGTCGCACCAAGAATCTGACCCTGTACTCAGCAATTACGGTCTAGATGCCTGAAGGACGCTCCTTCTCATTAAGAAGTGTGTGTGACATAGAGACCCTGTGGTCTGTATTTTACCTCATGTGACCTTCCTATGTGAAATCCATTTCCATAATATGACTAGCACTGAATTCCAAGCAAAAAACACATAGTGGCCCCATGGATACTAGAAATAAAACTAACTAGTGTCAGGGACAGGAGCCATTTTAATAATGACCTTTAATCTAACTGACACCACACTTATTTTTAGCGGATATAAGAAGATCAGTGACAATTAATATTTTTTTTGCCAGTTAGCAAGTAAACCTGGATCAGCATCACTTAATCAGAATGATTTGGAAAGGGGTTGAGGTAGGGCCAAGTTTAGGGGCTTGTAATGTACACCATTTTCAGTTTCAACCTATCATTTCTCTCTATGGTTAGGGTTTTATTTTAACATTGACTGTTTGATGAAAACTGTTGCTGATGTTGATCTAGCAACATCCCAGTGACAGAAGATCACACCAGGTGTCCAAGCCAAAATAACCATAACCACAAGTCTAGTCATCGCATTAACCACGTATATATAGACATGTTCCACTAACATTTGACTATCAAAAAGTGCCCAAATAGCCTAATGTTTGTATTCATTTTGAACATTGATTTATTTGATCTTTTAAAACGTTCTTTACAAGAAATGTTTAGGTCATTCGTTATATCATGCACTGACATTAAAGCATTTTAAGTGACTTAAGTGTGCATCACACTGTGACATCACGCTCTCTGGCATCTCACATTCATAATTTCCATTTCACTTCCAGCCAATAAATCATGACACCCTCATTATGTTTCTCTCTGGGGTATAGAAGCTGACTGACGCTTTCTGGCGCTTTTAGGGCCGTAACTTAGCTGTTATATTAAGGTGACAGAAACGCATTCATCATCATTTGAAAGAACAGGTGAGTAAGTTCAAACTTTACCTTCGATATGATTAACGGCTCGTCGTGTTCGAGCCCACCTTTGAGCGTGAAACCCCAAGGCGCTCCACCCTGCAACTGAGCCTCGACGAACACAAACTTTCCCTTTTGGATCACGGCACTGCTGCTCCCTGGAAAACTATTATCCATCGCTGGAATGTTGGGGAAAAGAATGGACGAGGACGTCTCTTAGTTACTCAGTCAACCAATAAACTCCGCTAGGAACACGGCCAAGGATGTCCTAGATGTTTCTTCTTCTCGGTCAAAACTTCAACGGTATGATGGGTCATTTCCTCGAATTAAGTTACTTGATTTGGGATCGCAGCGTAACATAACAATCCTGCTTCTACCTACCTTTAACGTTAACGTTAGCTACATCCCTAAGTGACCTGCTAGACATGTGAAGGAACGACACGAAAACTTTTCCTGCCTTTCAAAGAATTTACATTCGCAAATAAGCAGGCAAATTTGATTTTGTGTACCACTTTTCCAGGCAGTGGTCTCCCTTTTAAACACCGTTTGTCAGCCCTTTCTCGCTTCCGACTTCATTTTTACATCACAATAGAATTTGATTCATTTCACTGCGTCCGCAGAAAGACTGAGCGCTCGCGCGCGCCGAGATTCCCCTCAGCGAGTCCTGTCAGAAAGAAAAAAGCGCCTTTACGAGTTTCCCAAATCTTCAATTCAGTGCGAACACGCGTTTACGCTTTTAAAATACATAGTATTTAAGTTTTATTTTCTAGCTGATGCGCAGAAACTCTCCCAACCATGGATGAGGGAGTCTGTGGTCGACCCCCCCACCACCAAACTCCACAGTTCATCGGGATGGTTATGCGCATGCGCGAACTCTGCAAACTGCTCTACCACAGTGAACTACTACAACAGCTCTCGAAATCACAGACTAGCAGTGCCTCTGACCGAAACTGGCTGACATAATCTAGTCAAATCACCACCCTGTCCTCCCACATTATGCACCTAAAATATACAAACACACGTTTTCAACAAGTTTGGTCAAGTCATTCAATTCAATTCAGTAGAATCCCATTCTAATTTCTGTCAAGGTACCAAAACACAGTACGAAGGGAACATTTAAAGAACTGGATTAATACATTTGACTGAAGTCCTTGCCAGCAGTTTAGTTGCTCAATGGACTGGATATTGAGTTCTTGCCTCAAAAAATCTGGATATTTAGGTTAGATATTTATTTACTTCCAGTGGCATTAAAGATTATGTAGGAGATTTGTATAAAATACATTTCTTAAATTGTCCTTGGACTGGTGTCACTGTAATAATTGTCTCTTATATCACCTGTTTATGTGATAGCCATTTGTAAACAGCAAACTAGCAGCGGGCTGCCGTTTTTTTACCCAATCAATCACAAACGCCCTCTGCCTGTCAATCACTGACATGAGCTTTGCAGACAAGATTTTTGTGGGCGGGGTTTTGAAAAATGTGTGTGGTTGATCAAACATGGCGTCATTTTGTAGGCCATTCTCAATACGTTTTTAGGATAGCAGTAGCACTAGCAGTTTTTCTTATTAAGGCTTGTGCTTAACATCAGTCAAAGAGACTTTCATGTTTTGTTCTAAGTATGCATATGCACAGCTATTCCTAAAATGTGACCTTAAAAAAATCACATGTGAGGTATAATTTATAGGCATTGGAGGGGGAAATTTTCATCATAAATCAAACTGCTAATCTAAAAACCAAGTCCCTTTCAAGGAAAGTTTGTTCACTCAGCGGCCATATTTCCAACGCCATGCAGGACCAAGTCCTGTCTATTTGAATGGTTGTAATCGTGAACTTTCAAAAACTGCTTGCCGAACTCACGTACAATTAGCAGTAAATAAATGTTTCAAATTAGCAACAAAATCTGACATGACCTGCATGTACAATAAATGTTTTTGCGCATTGCAGTTTCTCCCATTCATAAGTAATTGGAATAACCATCTTAATATCAATAGTCTTTGCTAAAAAACAAACTGGTGTGGTGACAGATCAGGTCCTCCATCGAAACTGGGCCTATGTTAGGACCCCAAGCGATCCCATTGGCTCAAATTACTCTCTTTAGTGCCTGATTACAATTCCTACAAAATCATGTTATATGATAAATTATGTTTAAACTATTTTATAATGACCATTAATGCCCATATTAGTTCGCTTAAGTATTAGCATAGTGTGCATACAATTAGGATGTTAGCTTTTAGTTTACAGGCATCCACAATCATCTTTAATATAATTACGTGTTAAATTGAGCGTTAAACATCCAGATATTTCAGTTATAAAAATAATGTAATGTTTAATTATTCACTAAATAGACATTATTATTAATTATCAGTTTATCAAATGAAATCATTATCCTAACTGATAGTTGATGAAGACCCAATTTCGAGGTAGGGCTCGATTTATTTGACACTGGCTCAGAAATGCACATTTTCTCCTGGCTTTAGGGAACAGTTTATTTATTGCTAACTGCATTAATGATATGTCTTAAATCTCATCGCTGCTCATTAACAGTAATTTTAAAAAAAATCTTTGCACCATCAGTTGCTTTAAATAGCCAATAAAATAGTCTGACTTGTGGTTTAAAAGTTGAAGATAGCTGATACTTTGTCTTTATTAAAACTGATTCAGATTTTTAAACACTGACAGTTTTATTCAAATCGATGTTGACATTGTTCAGTGGAAACATTCAGGAGAACTGTTTAAAAGTAAAATGTGTCCTTTCTGGCTAACCCTGACCTGTTAATCATCACCTTAACCTGTTTTTACTTGTCTCTATACCAGTAGCTGCAAGGCCTGACCCCTATTGTAAATGAAATTACACTCCTGTGGGGCAAGTTTTACTCACACTAAATTTGAGCCTTAGAGTATTGAGTGAAATTTGATTATTTGCAGGTATTCAACATTAAAAGCATGATCAGTTTTGTTTTTGGGGTGTTCGACTCTCTTCATTGGCAGCATGTTCCTCAAGAAAAACATTTATTTTCTTTAAATGAAAGACCATTTAAGGACAATCTACCTGTGCTGGTCCACTTTAATTTAGAAACTATCCAAAAATGATCATCCCTTTGTCTTTCCAGCAAATGCACACACTATAAAAGGCTTGCAAAAAATGGCGAAACCAAAATGAGCTAAACTTGATCTAAATGTGTCTTTTTCAGCCTTCGTGCAATGAAAACAATATGATGTGAGAGCCTCTGGTTATTTTAAGTATATGATTGTGTGTTTTTTTTTTCACTGGAAAGAACTCAAGTTCACTTCAAAACACATAAGTGGGAAAAAAAAATCTGTCTCTGAGTAAAACATTTCCCTGTCCTGCTTTCATGATCACTGAAAGCTCCAAAGGTGCCTTTCATCATTACAATAGCACACCTGCGGCTAGTATAACAGGTGTGGCCACTGTGCTCAGCCTCAAGACACATCTGAACATGTTTACCAATGACATCATACCTAGGTCATTTCCTGATATCTACTTTATTACTGAACTATAGGGAGATTGTAAGAGGGGAAAACAAACAAAAAAACCCCCAAACTTTGTAGGCCTGCATGAAGTTCTTCAGCGCAAGCACTACATAGATGAAATGCTAATAGATTTTTGCAGTATAACTCACATAAAACATTGTCTACTCGTTGGCCAACTCTTAAAGGCATAGTTCACCCAAAAATGTCAATTCTGTTATTAATTACTAACCCTCATGTCGTTCCAAACTCGTAAGACTTTCGTTTATCTTCAGAACACAAATGAAGATAGGCTATTTTTGATGAAATCTGAGAGCTTTCTGTCCCAGCAACTTTGACACTTCAAAAAGTTCAGAGATCATACAGTAAAACTAATCAATTGAACGGTTTTGTCCAAATTCGCTGAAGTGACACGGTCACTTTATATGATGAACAGATTGAATTTGGTCTTTTATTCACATATAAACATTGATCAGCACAACCGAACCCACATGACGCACAAAACAAACTCCTTAGTAACACGGGAATGACCCTAATTGGTTCCTTCTTTTGTTTGTATGTGAATAAAAATGTAATCTTTACATCATATAAAACGACAATCTCTTCATAAAATTTGGACTAAACCGCTTAATTAATATGGATTCGTTTTACGATCTCTTTATGAACTTTTTGAAGTGTCAAAGTGGTAGTTGCGTAGCTGTCAATAGACCTTTCTCACAACTTCCATATTTGCGACCGAAAATACGCAATTGTCGTGGTAATCTTCTTCCGCTCCATTCATAACAGATAGCGCCGCAGGCAACTAGTGAGAGTTGTTGCGTACAGATCTTTTTTGTTATTCCCAAAAGCAGCCATACCTGTCGTTTTCATTCCTTCCCTCGTCAGTTCCCTGTCGATGAAGTTCGACGGAAATGGATTCAGGCAATCTGGCGGGATGTTATTGATCCTGTGATCTTCTGTACTTCTCTCATGTCACCATTCACTAAGCCGTCATTGTTTATGTTTATTTTTTATGTTTTATGATTTGTGTATTTTGAAGTAACGTTAGTTCATGCTCAACTTTATTAAGATATTTGTATCCAGCGGAATAAGCACATAAAAATATACACCACAATATAAAACAAGATAAGAACACACAACAGTGGGCTACATATAAATTTAAAATATTAATACCATTCTGAGTATTTAACAATCTGAGTGTACAAGGGATAAATTAATATTTGTATAAATTGTTCTTCATCTTTGATCGTTCTATAGCAAGAGCAGTGCAAAAAACTCATTACCCCTAGATGATAACTGTTGAATAAAACTGACAGACTTCTTTCTGGTATTCACATCAAAATGCAGTTTATTGTAAATAATACTCCCTAAATATTAATAACTTTCCACACACTCCACCTTCTTACCTTTAATGAACGTATATTGGGAAGAATGAGCTTCAGTTCTGAAATTAATATCATATCTTTGGTCTTAGATACATCAGCTGGAGACAAGCATCACCACAGCATTTTACAAAGACATCAACAACTGGACCATGACAAGTTTACATTTTTTTTGAAGTTTTGAAGACTCTCTGATCAATTTTCTCCTCACAGAGTAGGTTTTTCTGATGTGTCGACAGTTGACGGGAACTCCGTTTCCACAACGATTACGTATTTCCGGTTTTTGTGAAAAAGGTCTATGGAGGGACAGAAATCTCCAGCCCATTCTCACCCCCAAGGCGTCACCTAACTGACGCCTTGGGAAGAATTTTGACCATGCTTCAATATCTGACGCTTTAGGCGCCCTTTAGCGTCAGCGCCTAAAACATCAAATATTGAAGCATGGTCAAAGGTGACACCTTGAGGTGAGAATGCGTTGTAATTAATTAACAGAATTGTCTATTTAGGGTGAACTAACCCTTTAATAAAAATGCCATTCTGGATGGTGTTCTCTTTTGTTGTTACAATAGTTATTATTTTAAATAACACTTTAGACTATTGCCCTGATTAAAAGTAAGCCCAAACAGGTTCTCTGGTTAGTATTAAACTAATAAATAGAATAAAATATTATCTTAAAGATTAAACACAAACATTTTCCTAGACCTATACTGTAGGCCTACTGTACATGACTGCACACAACAGAAAAAAAAATATGAGTGTTAGAACATACTGAGACCTTAAGAGGGCGCTAAACACACACATAAAACTAATTCATTCCAGTTTTGAACTTTTTTGAGATTTAATAATTGCAGGTTGAAGCATCTTCCATGAGCCAGCACACCATAGTTCCAATTGTCTTATCCAAAACGTGTTCACTGAAAATCGTGAACACACTTAATTTTCAAAATCTTGACTGACCTATAAATGTCTGGGTGGTCTCTTTACACTGAAACATGTTTCCTAAATGTTTAAAGTGCATAATTAAATCGGGCATTGATGTTTAATTTGATTAAGATGTTTATGAGTGTGAATAATAAACAGTGGCGCTACAGCAGACAGCTTGTTTTTCCTGTATTTATGTAATGCACACAACGTTTGCATGCTGAGAAGTGCTGAGAGTTTGCCAGTAAAATAGCATCAGTGTTCAAAAATAAAAGCCATTTCGTAGACACAGTATCATCTTTCAGTGTCATAATAAACAGTACAACAAACAAATACACACACTTATCCATATTAAACATACATATATATCTCATATGTATATACATATGTGAGTAATTATACACATAAAAGAGTTGAAATAAGTGGATAGACCTCCTCTCTCTTCTCTTCCATCACAAAATAAAATTAATCTTTAAAATATATTAAAATAAAATAACAGTTCTTGGAAAAAATGGGGAAAAAAACACAATATTACTGTTTTTATGTATTTTTGATAAAAAAATGCTGCCTTGGTGAGAAGAGACTTGACCGGAAGTAACCATGGCAAAAAACGATCTGCGCATGTGGATTTGTGTCCTTTACCCCAATCTGCATGTAAACAATGTGATTCGGTGTGTAAGCGAGCATGCCTGTTTGTTTTGACATCAAAACGAGGAGAAAACAAGATCCTTTCAAATCAAACGTTTTCTTGTGTTGTCAGGTTTATTGACTGAGCTGATTGATTTATAATTATCAGCTTGCAAACACACTCATGCAAACCCATAGTGGCCAATCACTTGGTTAAGAGCTTCAGTGTTCACGTGATCAAAGTGTGCTCAATGAGTCTTTACTCAACAAATCGAGTAATGTCAATGAACTTCTCATTCTGTGAAATGATGAAATAGCCGTCTTTTTTTTTTTTACTAGGAAATTGCTTCAACGTACTAATGCATCAATAATGAAATAAGGTATCAAAACTTAACTAGTCTACTTTGCATGGATGTTCTGCACTCTCAAGTGGTGATGGTAAAAAACGTGCTGGAATTACATAATTAAAGCTAAATCCTGCAGTGTAATCTTCTCCTTTTACTAAATAAATGGAGCAGGTGACAATGACACAGCTCACTAAAGGCTGTCAGCGATGTGGGCTTGCTATGTTATCAAGGCTATTTCTGTGGTCTGGCCTTTAATTCACATGTTATCCTTTTATAGCGGGGTCTGTTGAAGGGCAACAGCAGTCATGGGGCTATAGCAGTATGAGAGAGATATGTTTTATTAATAGTCTCAAGCGCAGAGAATTTCCATTAAAGCCATGTAATGCTTGAGTGTGTGAGTTTCTCGGAGGCACATCAATTTTAATGTGTGTGTGTGTGTGTGTTTGCAATTGGGGATGAGCATAAGGGTGATTATGGATGTCTTGAAGTGGCATATCTGAATTAACACAAATTAGACTTAAGAGCTACAATGCATGGAAGTGTTTCAGCAAATAATTATGTAATTGTTAATGGGGCTATGTAAGAATTTCATGCATTAATCATATTTTTGTTGCCAATGTGTGAACCGCTTGTAACAACTTAAAAAATTAGACCATCCATGACTTCCTAAAGCCAAGTTCACACTATACATGATTTTAAAATGTTGGGCTGAACTGTGTGGTTCACACTATGATTTGCTCTCTGTGAAAGTTGTTGAGCTGTTCATACAACACAACGTGATTGATCCGCAACATGAGGTAACGCACTACACGAGTTGACAACAACTGTCACCCAACGATTCGATCTTGTCTACAAACCACATTTTGTCAGGAAAAACACATGATAAAACAAACCGGAAATGACGCAAAACATCACACGTGCCAATACCCAGGGAAGAAGACGAAGAACACAACATGCAAATAGGGACGTCAGACAGAAGCTAGTGCTGCAAACTGTTTGCGTGATGATTTGCTCTGAGAAAAAATGCAAAAAATAAGAAAAAAATAAGATTTACCTGATGACCTCAACCCATGCCTTGCTCTGATTGGCTGTAGCTCATGACATCACTGAGGTTGAGTCGCGAGACAGTTCTGGATATCTAGCACGCTAGATATGTGCGTCTTAGATGCGTTGTTGGCTTTCATACTAACAGGTTGGCCAGCGTTCATTGTCCGCCTCCCCCACAATTTGTACTCGATAACACCCTGACCTGTCGGCGAGCTCAACGATTTGCAAAGCGGGCTTAGTGAACTAGGCTTAAGTTGTCTATGAAAGCCAATACTGATTTTTTATGTTAAGTATTTGGGACAATTTTGTCAGGAAATCAAAAGGAAGTTATGTTTATCATCACTCCTGAGCCTCTCTTCCATTCAATGACAAAATGTTTCTACAATGTTCAGGATAATGCAGAGAAAGCTGTTCTGTATGTAATGTCAATGTGTCATGCAAAGAAAAGGGATTCATTCAAACTATAGTCTCCCATAGTCAGTATAGTAAGTTTCAAATACACTCACCTAAAGGATTATTAGGAACACCTGTTCAATTTCTCATTAATGCAAATATCTAATCAACCAATCACATGGCAGTTGCTTCAATGCATTTAGGGGTTTGGTCCTGGTCAAGACAATCTCCTGAACTCCAAACCGAATGTCAGAATGGGAAAGAAAGTGTGGTTGAGTGTGAGCGTGGCATGGTTGTTGGTGCCAGACGGGCCGGTCTGAGTATTTCAGATTGTGAAATGCTTTATTTTTGATCAAATAAATGCAAACATTGAAGTCAAATATTTGTAAATACTCAAACACAGCCCATAAATCATCTATGGCTCAAAGATGATCAAGCCCTATACCAGAGATGTATACAGAGGTCAGAGGTCAAACCCTGCAACACAACTGCAGCTTTGCGTAGATCTAAAATGTCACACCTTGTCATATGATAAATAAGCTCCCGTTTGGCTGTGGCACATTTGAGTAAGTCCCTTCTCTCAGGTGTCAATTGTCTGTGAATTTGTTTGTCATAGAAACTCACAGGAGAATATAGTGAAGCCTGAACGGTGTAAATGAGATTTCTAATAAAAGCAATAGCAACTCTTTCTGCTTAACACACACTTTAACACCTTTAAAATAAACACACTCTAGACTAGAGTATCTGAACTGCATGCTGATCCAACAGCATAATGCAAACTATATTCAAACTTCCCTAATACATAAATTAATAGATGATAATAGTATACGCACTCCTTACAAAAAGTATCATTACCATACAACAATTTACCATGGACACTAGTACTATTGATGAACATGAATATGATAATAAAACACTGGCATGGTAATCACAGTTTTTGTAATGGTCAATGTGGACCATCACATCCTAAATGTTATCAGTTAGCTACTATCAATTCTGTACTTTGAACCAATCAGCATCCCATTTTCAGTGCCCATTTTAAAAGGTGCATTGAGTCAAACTTAGTTATCCTGAAAACAAACAAACAAATGAAAAACTAAAAAAAAAACCCAAGATGGTTAAACTAGCCTTCCAGTGTCTAACCAAAACAATATAGACCAGTCTGATCAGTGAAAACAAACTTGGCAACAAACTACAGACACTTTAGGCTGGTTTAAGCTTTTCTTCTGAAAAGATAAACTAGGTCACAGAAAGCTAAACCTGTTTTACACTAGAGTCAGAAGTCCGTTCTCTCCGAGGAGGGCTGGGATATTCAGAGATGACCCCCTTTCTATCTCTGTCTGGAGCCTCTTCAAAACTACATGCAGATGACTTTGTGTATTTACTGTTGCAAGAGTTGTTCAACAAAGAATCCTGAAAAACATATTGCGGTTTCAACAAATATATTAAGCAGCACAACTGTTTCAACACTGATAATAACCAGAAATGTTTCTACAGCAGCAATTCATCAAATGATTTCTGAAGGATCATGTGACACTGAAGACGTAATGATGCTGAAAATACAGCTTTGATCACAGGAATAAATTACATTTTACAATATATTCCCATAGAAAACGATTATTTTAAATTGAAATAATATTTCACAATATTACTGTTTTTATTGCATTTTTTGATCAAATAAATAAAGCCTTGGTGAGAAGTAGTAATCTTACCGACCCCAAACTGAACAGTTCAGATGTTTAAGATCTCCGAAGACTGCATTGCATTTGCTTTGACTGGCATTTAACTGTGTAAGCCAACTGGTTTTCATTTTAGGCCCTTTTAAGTTTTACTTCTAAGTTTTCTGACCTGAAATAACTTCTCTTGTGGTCAAATGAATCATTTACAGGCCTTTGGTGCACTGGCAAACTCATGCAAATGCTCTCGATCTGTTTCTGTCACACATAGAAAATTCTCTGAGGGGAAAAACAATGATAAGTAATGAAAGGATGTCATGAAGAAGAATATGAAATCTTGCATTACATGTAGAATGTTCCATCACATCCGACTTAAACTTCCTTTGAACCCATTAATGTTTCATGATCCTGTCAGAGGCCAAAGTCACTGTGTGTTTGGGGTAAAACAGCAAATAGTGCTGCAGTGGACTGAAGCAAACAAACACTGCAATATCACACAGTCAGTGTAGAGGACATGATTCATTCTCTTTCATTTTCATTAGGACAGCAATGTTGAGTTTGTGATTACGGTAGTTTATCATATTGTCCGCACGTCAAGGACACGAGAATCATTCGCATTGAACCCCAATTGTATGTTCAGACTTGGCCAAGAAAGTATCGATTTTAGCAAGTTTTGACAATTGTGTTCAAACTTCACAGACATATTCAGTGCTTCTCTTCGACCTCTGCTGGGAAGATTAACACAAACTAATCTAAAAGGACGATTAGTGTGTCAGTTCCACAGTTTTACTTTTGCTCATGATCTTTACCCTATGATGGTTTGATTGATGCACCTCTTGATGGAAATAACATCACAATATTTATTTCCATCAAGAGGCACATACATTTTTGCTCAAGATCTTGTATTGTCAATGCAAGAGTCCAGTACTCTGTAAAGTAAAGTCTCCTCCAGCACATCCCAAACACTTTCAAAGAAATTAAGATCTGAACTCAGAGGAGCCGACTCATGTGTGAAAATGATTCTTCGTGCTCCTCCCAACCATTCTTATACAGTCTGAGCCTGATGGACCTTGTCATCATGGAATATGGTCATGATGTGTTTTCCTGCATGGTTGTTTAAGAAATGAAAGCTACACACTCCATCAATTAGGGTTAGAAGGACGTATGGGTTATAGAAGTTAGCGGCGCATGGGTTCACTCGATCAAAAAGCTAAAACTTTAGGGCGAGGGAACCGGAAGTGCTAAAATGCTAACTCACTTCCGCGTTTTGGCCTACAAAGTGACGTCATAACTTCGGCACTATAATGATCCAATCATAGACTCTTAAAGGAGTAAAAAAAAAAAGTGCAGCTTCAAAGGGCTTTAAACAACACCAGACAATGAATAAGGGTCTTATCAAAAAGATTTGTTCATTTTGAAGAACGAGTTTGAACAAGAGAGTCACGAACGCTCATCACAGAAGAGAGCAAGGCGAGCATTTGTGCTTATAAAACTTAAACTATTTATTTTTTAAATGATCAATCGTTTCGCTAGATGAGGCCCTTATTCATCGTCTGGTATCGTTTAAAGCCCTTTGAAGCTGCACTGAAACTCTCATTTGAACCTTGAACCGTTTGGTTCCCAATGAAGTCCATTATATGGAGAAAATCCTGGAATGTTTTCAGCAAAAACCTTAATTTCTTTTTGACTGAAGAAAGAAAGACATGGACATCTTGTGAATTATCAGCAAAAGTTTTTAAAAAAAAGTGAACTACTCCTTTAAGCATTTGCCTATTTAAATCCAGCGACTTTTTTTTTTTGACTGGGCAGTGTAGGCTATACTGTACACACACACACACACACACACACATATATATATATATATATATATATATATATATATATAATTTTTACAGTATTTGTCCTTAAGTGAAAGATGTAAAATACAGTAAGCAAGAAATTGTCAATTTAATAATTTACTTTATTGAATTAAGTAATTTGCTGAGTGACATTTACTGATTGACAGTTAAACATACCATACGTTTAAAGGTCAGAAACAGTATTACACCTGAAATTCACAGAAAAAGAAAAACAGCCAACAGACACATAAACATGTTTAGTCAAAAGTGTAAGCAGCAAAGGTTTTAAGGCAGTCGTTGTGAAACAATAAAAATATATTCATGTTTTTTGCTGTTGTTTTTTTTTAGAATTCATTGCTAAAATAAAAAGCATCAAATCTCTGTAAGGACTAAATTAGTGTGTTCAACATGCAGTTGACAGTGATGGCAAACAAAAATCTATAGTGATGTTGTCAGCAGGAATGCTGATGCCATTGTCACATTCTTAAATAATGTAATAGAATCAAGGGTACAGTAGCGTTTTAGCTTGTGATTTAGAGAATGGGTTTATGCAAACAGTCCAGGCTGGGATTTGTAAAGAGTAAGCTGATTTTAATGTCTGCATTTAACATATTAGAGTCAGAGTATAGGATACCAAACTCCTACAAAGAAAACCGTGGTTTTTGGCTGGTGGGTGTTCTGCATTGCTCAAGCAGTTCACAAAGCATTCAAAGCATACTTGGACAATCATATCACATGCCTGAAAGATACTCTATGAAAGTAAGTAAACACTAAAGTTTCAGGCAATTCAAGCTAAAAAGTGTTCTGAAATGTGTCCGCCAATTAAAAATGCAGAATAACTACACGCTGTATTCTCAGTGTCACCACAAGGGACGCTATAGCTGGCATTAGCACAAGTGGACTTCTTCCATATTTAGTTTTCTCTTTTAGATCAAATATTGTCGAGACAGAGCAACCTTTCTGGGGATCATTTCTTAAAATAACTATTTTTTTCTTAGTGTGACGAAATTCAGAATAACTGAATATTGTATTCTCACGCTGCTTCCGGAATCGTTCTGTATAGTAGTGTATGAATGTGTGTAGTATGAATGAATTTGGACGTACTACATCCGTCATGTTGTTACTGTCATTTGACCTACCAGGTCGCTTCACTGCCATTCATAAATCCTCTTCCGTGGCCTCATGGGATAGTAAAGTGTCTATTCAATACGGACTTCAGAATCTTGCCTGAATTAGTAGGTCATACGGGGACTTTCCACCTAATGTTTTTCGCATACTATGCATTCGGACATACTATATAGATCATAGATATCCATAATAAAAGGCTAGATGTCTCGTCCACGCTGCTGGCCAATGGAGGTCGACATCCGCACCTGGCGGCCATCTTGTCACAGCCAGCTCGCTCACTCATAACATTGTGTTTTAATGGTGCATGTATTTTAAATAACCATAACTTTTTTTCAAACGGTTTGGTTTGTTATATATAATAACGTTTGTGAGAAACCAAACCGTTTGTAAATCCCTCAAGATTTCAACGAGATAAGAGTATCTTACACCAGGTAACACAGAGCCCGCCAGAAAGCTTGCCTGTGACAAGATGGCCGCCGGTGATGACGATAGAGACTCGGCCGTAAGACATCTAGCCTTTATTTTGGATATCTAGACCCCTTCACGGTTGGCAGGGGTCTATACTATGTTGACGTAGTGTTTTTCGCATACTACATAGTAGCAAATTATTCGATTTTGGACACAGGGTCAGGATCGCCACAAGGCAAAAGTGGAAATTAGCACTTGTTGACTTTTCAGCATTCAGTTTTAACACTTAACAAGGTTAAGCCAAAGTCAACAAATGCATAGCTAGAAACCTGACTAACAAATTCAGTAATATTTGAAGGAAACTCCACCTGAGGTTTCTTATATGAGAACTGAGACTGTATATTTGCATCAACCAAGCATTTATTTATTTATTAATTCATTCATTCAACCAGGCGTCTGTTCACTTGCATAGAGTATGTTTCCAGGCTAAAGTTAAATATAAGAGTGACATCATGAAAAGATCAGTGTTGCAACATTATATATTAAAATAATACAGCACACAACACATTCTCAGAATGGAGATACACTTCAAAAAAGATGTTTCAACCTCTGAAAGCATTAGGATTATTCCCTTATGCATGAAGGAATTATTAGTGGATTTTCTCAATTTTGGTACACCGCTGTTACAGGATTATAGTTTTCAGTACAGTTGGATATAATCAAGACACATATCATTTATTGAAGTAAAAAAGTGCATATTTGAAATGTTATAATATTATTGCTATAGTAACAGTTCCACAGCCTCATGCTTTATTAAAATATTTCATTAACAATCAACAACATTATAATATAATCTTACATACTGTATTGGATTTCAATAATGCACTAAGGATTATTATTGCTGTATAGAGTTGGAAGAAGATAGTAAGGCTGCACGATTTGCTATGTTTGATCTAATTTGCAATTGTGATTTAAAATGTAATTTCTTTTTAAAAAAATCAAGGGTGCTGTGCTTGTTAGTAGGACTGCACAATTTGGCCAGAATTTTATGATTTTATATCAGTATTGCTAAATAACATTTTATAATATTAGAATGATTATTATTAAACATTAAACCAATCGTTTATTTTGACAAATCCCCTCAAAGTTCGTCTCTCACTACAAGTATGGTAAGACTGGAGCATGTTGCTTTCCCAAATACATGTTAAAGAGACCCAAACTCAGAGATGGAGATCATGTGGAGCAGCCATATTGTGATTTCATTTTTTATTTTTTTTATTAATCGTGCAGCCATACAATCTTAAAAATAAAGGTTCTAAAAGAACCATTCTTGGTTCCTCAAAGAACATTATGATGAACAGTTCTTAATTTTATTTTGTATTAGTGCAGAGAACATATTGGAAAGGTTCCACGGATGTTAAGGGTGCTTCATGGATGCTCCATATATGCTCCAAAAGAACCTTTGTTTTTAAGAGTGTAGTAGATAGTCACCTCTGTGTTCAGCAACATCCCCAGCACTTGTCAAGATAGACTTCTTCATCTTGGCTGGTTAAAAAGAGATAACGGTTTCCACACTCCTCCCAGCGAGAGATCCTTCCATCTTCCACCAGGACGAACTTCCACTCCACCTGGCTCTCCACAGGGAGGGTGATCGTGTTGGCCCAGAACCCGTCCTTGGCTCTGTGGAGCGGAACGAAACTCTTCCAGGCCCCCAACTCCTGCAAGCTCCCGGTAACAGCCACCAGCTGTCTAGGAGAGTATGTGATGTAGTGAATCCTGAAGGTTACGTTAACCACTTGCGACAAAGGCGGTACAGTCGCTACTCTTTTATTCGCTGTTTCTTCGTCCTCTTTGGCTAAACCAGTCTTGACTTGGCCTTCTTTTTCCAGCTGCGTATGTTTTTCTTCAGTGCTGTTTGCAGTAAGCCAGGGAAGATCTCTGAACTCTGACGCACCTACGATTAACCACTCGTTATTGTCCATAATGGCGTCCATGATGCTGATCTCATTCTTTTCATGATTCTCCTCATTTGACGCATTTTCTTCATTGGTTTTCTTCTCACCAGACTCATGTGAGACGCTCTCCTGTGTTGAAGACCCAACGAGGAAGGTATTATCAGTTTGGAAACCCAAGTAGTTGTGGAAGTCAAACCTGTTGCTGTGGTTCACCATAGTCTTATTGTCATAGCAACAGCAGTCGAAGTTATTTGTTGGTGGAAAACGGCAGTCATGGTGATCTTCAAACTTCTTGCTCGCTTCCTCCACTGTTGACGTCTTGTTGTCTTCCTCTAAACGGATCTTAATAGGATTGGATTGTTTAACCGCTTGGTCTGAAGAAGACACAGTGACATGATCTTGATGATGTCTCTGATAAATGAACTCTAGAGCGCTTTCAGTTTCAGATGGTTCATCTGTGTCTACACTCAGTCCCGTCTCAGATTTGTTGAGATATTCCTCACGTTGGCAATCTAATTGTGTCAATCGGACACTCACATCAGCCAAAACCTCACGTCCACCATTATCATCATCCTCATGCTGAATATGATCCTCACATTCTGTGTTTTCATCAAGATCCATTTCTACCCACTGATCCAGATCAGAATCTGTTTTGTCACGCATTTCAGGTTCTAAGTCTGTTAGAAGCTCATCTGTAATCTCCTCCAAATCCTTGAGAGTGCTTTCATTCAGGTCTTTCTCTGATATCTCAGTGGGAAGGAGCATGTTGTCTGTGTCAGAGAGGTTACCGGATTCGCTGCAACGCTTTCCATCCTGGCATTCACCTAAAAGAGATTGAAAATGCATTAGCACATGTGCTTTCAACTGATCAAAAATTTATATAGGAATTCTTTTTCAATTTTTATTCGTCTATTATTAAATCAATCAAAATTCCTCAGTAATCGAGCAGCAATCTAACCATGCAAATGTCAAACATTTGTAAAGTCACAGCTAAAAACCATGAGACTAGAGTCTGAAAACAACGATTCAGATCAGTAGAAATAAACTTGTGACTTTAGAACTTGATATGCCAACTAGATTTGTATTTCTAGAAAGAAATACCATCGCTTACAGTGAGAGTGCTCTGACAAAAGAGTGCTGTGTAAGTTTACCTTTCAGGCTTTGGCTCTTTGAAATGAAATGCTACATCAGAGCTGCCTTTAACTTTGCACTTTCTCATGACATTCAGTTCATCTTGTATTTTGGCAGCTAAACAAGAGAGTCACTGTCAAACTTTCAACAAGATTGTGGAATATCCAGCCAGCAAAGGATGTTACGCAAACATTCGGACAAGCTTTGTTTTCGGGTTTTAACCTATGTTACACAAACATTCGGATAAGCTTTGTTTTTGTTTTTTAACCTATATATATATATATATATATATATATATATATATATATATATATGAACGTACTAAACAGTACTATCTGTCAACTGTATATCTTCCCGCAAACCTGCAGCTCTGGGGTTTTGGCATTTCTTAAGTTATGATTATCAATGTTGTCAATGTCAACAGTTGTGCTACTTGATTTTTTTTTGTCTTAAATCCTACTGACCGCAACCTTTAAATGGTAGTGTATATTTACACATTTTTGTGATGTAAAAATTATAATAATAAAATTATTCTTTTATTAAAAACAGAAGCTTTAAAGCCCGACATCATTTCCTGTTTGTTGCCTTGTCCAAAGAAATGTTGCATGCTCAAAGTAGAGTGTGACCTAGATTTAAGGCTAAAATTATTTCCAAACATGATTATATAACAATTAATAACATAATTCATCTACAAAACCCCTCCCTCCACATTTTTTTAAAGAACATGTGTAGTGTAACGTTTCTGATTGGCTAAGTTTTCTGAATGGCCGCTCGCGCTGTTTCTTCGAGATAGCTTTTCGCCGTTTAACCATCTGTCGCACGTGCGATTTATTTTCCCATTACCGTGATATCTGACAGATAATAGTGATATTTTATATGTGGTATGGTATCCCCCCTCAAAAAAATAAAATAAAAAAGTCTCACATGTGTGCACCACTACTATTTAACCTACTATGCTTCAACAATTGTCCGTTTTTACCTGTTGACTCGGTTGGTCGATCGTCCTTCTCTATTTTCCTTCTCCGAGCCGAGCTCGCTTCTTCTCCCGCCGTTTCGCTGCCGTTATCCTCGTCACTCTTCCTGGGCTGACCTCTAAAGGATCGGTAAATGAAGAACGCGGCGCACACCGACAGCATGGCAATGATCCCCACGGCGACTACGACACCGGAGCCGCCGATCAGATCCAGCAAGGAATGAATATCGCGGTCCAGAGCAATCGGTTTGCTCTTCTTCATGGTCATGCTGTGGGTGAAAGCTGAAAGCTTCAGTGTAGATGTAACCCCGTGCAGGTGTCGCGATCACTTCATCCTCGACGCCGCGGGTGAAATGACCCTGATGCGGCAGAAGATGAAAAGAAGCCCCGCAATCAGGTGAACACACTGCCAATCTCTCTCTCTCTCTCTCTCTCTCTCTCTCTCTCTCTCTCTCTCTCTCTCTCTCTCTCTCTCTCGCTCTCTCTATTCAAATGAGCTTAAGGTCATTTCAAGGGAAATTAAGAAAATAATATATAAAAAATAAATATAATGCAAATAAATCAATAAGAAAAATTTAAGAATAGATTTTTTTTTTAAATCATCAACAGTAGTTTTATATACTTTAGTAGCCTATACGTATTTTCTTTTAATTTTATATTAATTAATTGATATATATTATTAATTAAGTAATAGGCTATGGTTTTATTTATTCATATAGCTATATACATACATCTTTAATATACATAAATACATTTATCTCCCCCTTTTTTGTTTTGCCACTAAATTTCAAATATATATTTTTCTTTTATTTCATAATTATTAGTTAGATATATCTTTTTGGTATTCTTACTTTTTTGTATATTTTTTAAAATAATTTCTTTATATTTGTATTACTTTTATATAATTTTTTTTATTCCACTTTTTTGGCATTTCTCTCTCTCTCTCTCTCTCTCTCTCTCCATATATATATATATATATATATATATTAAGATTGCAGTGCATATTTAACATATCGAATATTGTTCATACTATGCATTTAAATTAAATATATTTATGAACTAAATGTCATTTATCAGTTAAAAAATCAGTTATCAGTGCTGCTAATATTTTGGCTCTTTTACTCTGAATTTGACCAAGTCAATTTAGTCAAAGTTCAGTTATTGATTAAACAGGGAACACACTCTAGATTTGATTAAATCAGCAGCACAAACATTTCTGATAACCTCTAATTGATTAGGTTTTCTTTAGGGTTTTGATTGTATAAGAGACGAACATTTTTATCCTTAGAAGATTAGATTAGACATTTTTAGTAATCCATGCGCTTGCTGTAATAATAATTGGTGTTTAATATTAATAATATCATTTTGAATGCACAAAAGCAGATTTGAGCACAAACATAAACGTAAAAGGCTAATCATTTGATCTTGGTTCCTTCTAAATGAAAACTTTTGACATTTTCTACAGCAGTTTTTACTTCACCCGTTTGTTGACCTGCTGATTATCATCAGTGTTATCTATGAGGCTAATCAATAAGGACTGGCAATCATCAAGAGTTTGAAGATGACGATTTTCACTTGAAGCCAATTTTGTTCAGTTGTTCAGCTTGTAGTTTCTATTTTCTGCTGACTTCTGTGAGTTTAACAATTTAAAATTGTTAAAATTTAACAAACAATTTTACAAATTGTTTTACAAATTTAACAAACAATAACAATTGCAATTAATACAATAATTTTGTGACAATGTATACAACATAATTGTGAAATAAAAAAAAAACTAATTTTGTTATTTTGAAAAAAAAAAAGAAAGAAAAAAAATCAACTGCTGCCACCTGCTGATAAATGTGGCTAACTGTTGTTTTACACTTTATTTAAACCAGTTACAGTACAACAGTTCTAAAAGAAAAATTCAAGTAGCTTAGGAAAACTTAGTTTGCTATATATCTTTTGAAGTTCTTTAGCATTCCTCCAAACCTTTTATTTTTATAGTTTTATTTTCAGTTAAGATTCATGAAACAAAACATACAGTTAAAAAATCAAACTATATAACAAAAAAACATCAACAAAAAAAAACAAAAATAACACACAATTCTGACCTCACTTATTTAGCTGCACTAATCATTCAAATGAAAACTAAAAATAAGGAATGTCATGCCAATTAATTTGCAATAAGATGGTTAATGCTCCAGAAAAGATCCCCAAATTTTTCCAAAAGTCTTCATGATGTCCTGACATTAAAAAGTATTTTCTCAGGGGTGAAATATGAAATGTTTATTGATCCATTATTTTCTTGATCTAGAATGAGTCGACTTCCAGTCCACTAATATACATTTCCCCCCACAGTTCCTGCCAACAGTGTGAAATACTTTTTTTTTTATGATGAGATAAATCAGTATCCCCAAATATCCAAATTTTAGAATCATTGTCATACCTATAATCTTTGAAGATATATCAATTCTATATTCCCAAAAGTCATTCAATACAGGACAATTCTAAAAGCATATGGAGTAAATCAGCATAAAGGGATAATTTGTGTTTATTCTAAGTCTGTTTATTACATTATGGACCTTATTGCAATAGCAAGAGTTTCAACAGCCAGGGCAAATAATAAGGGAGATATAGAGCCGGTTCACCTACAACCACTAGAGTATAGATAATGTAAAGGTACTTGATATAATACCATTGGAGTATATTTGTGCTTTATGGAAATTAAAAATACTTTTTAAATATCCAGTGAACCTAGACCCAAAGAAGAAAAATGCAGTCCTTGGTAAGTTATTGTATGTGATGCTAATAAGTTAAAATAGTCAGTTTGATCTGGATAGAGATTGCATCATACAGCAGCCCCAAGTCAGTCATTCCTTGACTCCGAATAGCTTCTGCTTTTGATTTAGGAGATTTTTTTTTTTGAGGAGCAATCCTTAAGACAATCTAGAACGAGATTAAAGTCACCTCCAAAAATACAGTTGCCCTTAACAGTAATAATTTACTAATAAAGGTTTGGATCATCATGGTCACCATAGACATTTATCAAGGATATACGTGTACGTTCCCTGTTCAACTCACATTCAACAATTAAGTACCTCCCACTATTTTCAGAGTGTGAATTAATCAGGTTAAATTGTAATTTTTATGTGGATTAGTAATGCTACACATCGACCACTAGATGAGAATGACGAGTAATAGACCTGACCAACCCATACTCTCTTGAGTTTTCTATATGCTCGAACTGTAAGATGAGTCTCCTGAATAAAATCTTTGTTAACCCTTTTCAAATATGGAAGCACCTTCTTTCTTTTAAGCATTTTAAGCATTTAAGCATTGGAAGCATTGCTTCCATTATTATTATAAAAAATATATATAATTAATGTAGTCTCTCATTCATCGGCATAGAACTAAACCCAACTATGACGACTTCTGTTTGGAAATGTGAAAAGGGTCTATAGACCTTATTCAGAGCAGCGCCATGACAGGTATGAAAGTGAGGCTGTGAGGGATAGACTTACCGTGTTTCCAGTGGCATCCGCCGTAAAAAGCTGAATAAAGCGGCGAGATTACTTACAATTTTCCACAGCTTACATTTCGGGAGTTTTTTGTAAACTTAAATTTCTTGGAAAGATATTTTTCCAGTGTTTCATTAGCAGAACAATCCCATTGAAGTGATGCAAGTCTATCCCTCACAGCCTCGCTTTCATTCTCATTAAAAATCAAAGATGGCGCTGCCGTGAATAAGGTGTATTCTGAGAGAGCTGTCATCTGCTCATATGATGGTCCATGTCCCAAGTTACACACTTTATGCGCACTTGCGGTCTTGTGGACTTATTGCTGCATACTTGAGTCCATTAAGTTCACAAGAGCGTTAGTTAGTTATAGGTTTCAGAAAGGTGCTTGCTTGAGCCCCCCTTGCAGCATTTGTAATCAATGCATTACATGTATTTTACATTCAAACAAATTGTGCTCTCCAGCGCCTCGCTTTTTCAAATGCACGTTGCATCTACGGTAGCCATTCCTAACCAAAAAGCTATGGCAGGATGTCTTCTACGGGTGTAGAGGTTTGTTATTTTCATCAAACAGCAACTTCACTCAACGGACTAACAAATGTTACAGTATGAATTACTGAAAAACATGAACTATTGTAATAGTTTAGCCTTCTTTATTCGTTATATTTTCTAAAGTACGTACATGCATTGTTAGATATCATCAACTTTTAACTATAAATGTTCGTATAAAATAAAAAACACAACCAAACAATGAAAAAAAACTTGTAATTAAGACTAACATTGCCTTACCTGTCGAGAAGAAAGCAGGACTCTTTTGAAATCTCCTGCATTAGCTCGATCCACCTGGAAAAAAGCTATCCCGACATTAACTTGTGTATTTTGTAATCTCCGGTCACGTTTCCTTTTACAGTCTATTTTGGACTTTTCTGGCGACAAGTATTTGCAATGCAGGGGCCGTGAAGCATCTCTCACCGCTCTGCTCCTCTGGTTCTGCTGCTTTCAGTCACGTCACGCTGGCTCTGAATGAAAACGTGCTGTGGAAACTCGTTGGCCTAGCACTTTTTGTCCCTCTCAGCTATTATAGTTTTTTCAAAATGGCGGAACTACAGTACATGGAAGCCTCCATGAACCTACTGTACCTGTCCCCACTGTAAAAAATATTTTCATGATTTGTAATCACAACATTTTTTCTTTTATCAAATCAATTTAAATAATTTATATAGTTCAGATAACATAATAATTTAGAGTTTCTGATGATTATATCAATCTCCTTCATTGTATGAACTCAATTTTTCCATTTCAATGAACTTAAAATTTTAAGGCAGCCAGGTTACTCAATTTTTTAAGTTAAACCAACAATATTTTTTAAATTCTTTGTTTACAAGGACAAGTCAGATAATTGGCAGAGGTATTTGTACACTATTGAGGACATATTTATGAATAAAAATATTGATTTTAAATAATAAAATACATAAAGTACACATTGTCCCTTTAAGTCGAGAACGTGTGAATCCTATACTTACAGTGTTCACTGAGATTATCGCCTCCCAGCAACCATCAAAATTTTAAAATGGTTATGATGCAACAAAGTCTCATTTACTGAAATCATGTGAGTTTGGCAGTTTGAAATGGGCCCCACTGGTTTAAAACGCAAACACTGGTTGCAAAGGTTTCAAAGCTGCACAAAGTGTGTTTAGAAAGTGTCAGTCACAACCGTTTGCTGTCTCATTTGCTCTAGCCCGCTTTTACAGCTATCAACATTGTGGTGATGTGTTGAAGCCGATCATTTCACACAGTTCTGTGAATATGCAAATGAGCCCTGCCTCCTTTTTAATAATTTTATGTTTTAAAAATAAACACAGAAACAAATGCAAAGTTGATCATTACTCTTTATTTCAGTGATTGTTACAATTTCTTTAATATTTCATAAAATGTATATATATATTTCCTTCAACTAATCAGATTTTCTATATTGTTTTAAAGGGGACAAATGCAAAATCCACTTTTTTAGCCCTTAAATGCATTTTGTTGTATATTTGGAGTGTTTATAAGTACAGAAAATATGAAATTATTCTCTTCAGGTGCTTCGTTTATATCTTTATGTTCTGTTTTGGTCATATTTTTCAACCTGTTCAGATTTTTCTGTTTTCTATGACGTTTTTTGAACTACAGCGTCAGCGTATTTGCAGCGGAAACTTCGAGCAATCCGCCATTATTATTTCTCGCTCCGATTTTGTAGTCCGAGCTCAATGATGCAGAAGTTACGAGAGGGCAAGTAAAAATGTTCGGTTTTTGGATGTAATGACCTGAAGCACTTCAAGGATTCCCACTTCAACAACCTCCGCCAGTAACGTTATACAGAAGGGTTTGCCGATTGACTTTGTCTAAATGAGAGGTAACGTTAACGTTAAATTCTTTCTATCTTTGGAGACGACGAACAGAGCATTTCGATAAGCTGTAAATATCGTTAATAAAAATAAAGTACTTTACTTTCTTAAAACACATGGTGGTCGTGGTTTATCAGTACCTTTGTCTTTCTTTGTTTTTGTTTTGATGTTTTGGACTCAGCGACCTGGAGAGCGGGCGGGGTATGACGCATCTCCTTTTTATTTAAAGGGGACGCATTGAAACGGGTCACTCAAAGAGGCACATCAGAAAAGGGGTAGAAAAGGGGCTCGTGGAGCTATAATAATGAGGAATTCAGACCCAAGCATTGCAGTTATGTTTTATATAGACCACAAATGTATGATTTATATGTAAAAATGAATGATTTAAAAGCATGATATGTACCCTTTAAGTTCCTTACACCAGGTTGAATCTTGGACAGATAAAAACACAAGCTATATATTCAGTAAAGTGTGTCTGATTGTAAAATGTGAAGATCTGCTGTATTCAGTGCATCAGGAAGTATGAGAGCAGAGAACCGCAGAGGATCAGGACGCTCTGGGTGACACTCTGAGACCCGTTACACAGGTTCCCCTCACAACATGTGAAGTTCCCAACATCAACACCACTAAGTAATGCTGCGCCATCACAATATGATTTAGAGACACAGCCCTTCAATGTCTGATTTGCCAAAGTCCCTAGTGAAAAAAAAAGAAAATGAAAGTGGATTCATAATTGAAAAGGCTGAGGTGTCTAAGCGGGTTATTGGTAAATCTGTATGAAATGCATAAGATTAAAAAAAAGATTTGGAAAAAAAATCACTTCATCCTTCTCACCTGTTGCTTTAATGCAGCGGTCTTGACTCCCTGAACAGCTCAATACTTTTGAGCAGTTCTGTCCATCACAATAGTAACATTTGTTTCCATTCGGAGGATTCGAGGGATCTAAAGGAAAAAAAAGCTTTCTTTACCTTTTTCAGGTCTGCGTTTCCTGAAACCTTCTTAACGCTACGTCGTTCTTAAGTTTTACCTGTACCTTATCGTTAATAGACGTTTCCCGAAATGTTCTTTGTTAAGTAGGCCTATACCTTCTGTAACTTACAGTCATACTTAACAGGTGGCAAAAAAGGTCTTTACATCTTAGTATACGAATAAAATACTGAATATACACCCAGTGTTCAATTAGGCTAATTCAAGTATTTTCATGCATGCACAGAATCAAATTGTAATTACACTGATTGTTGTTGTTAGTGTGGCATGATTTCCCGAGTTAAATGGTTGGGGCGGGCATTTTAATGTCATTTTTGGTAAAAAATATACTTAACTATATAAATATACAAAAAATAATTATAGTATACTTATACGTATACTGTCATAGAACTGTTGTAGAGACTCCCTATTCTTTGTAATAGGATTGTATGCTATTTTCTTCATTTACAGGGGTTAGTCTGTGATTTTACTGCCGTGTTTTTCACTATAGAGAGCCTAAGTCCCTCCCCTTCAGGTCGACCAACATGGGACCTTTTTTTCGGAAAAATATTGAATGGTAGTCAATAGCGAGAGACAACAAATATTTTGATCTCGTTTGAATTATGCCCTGAATTACACATATGATGTTTGTCAATTTAAAAGATACATTTTAAAGTAAAGAAAGGCACAGTTTGATGTAAAACCGTTGAGGTATAAGACTGTGAAAATACGTAATTACAAAGACTACAAACTAAATTGACAAACATCATATGTGTAATTGAGGGCACAGTTCAGACGGAATAAAAAGATAAGTTGTCTCTCGCCATTGACTACCATTCATTTTTTTTCCGAAATAAGGTCCCATGAGCCGGAAGCGGAGGGGCGGGACTTAGGCTCTCTATTTCTGAAGTGATTATTTTATAAAGAACACCGCTTTCTCACATAACACAGTAAAGCAGCCACTGCGTGAGAGAATAGCTGATTCTCGAGCCATCGATATCAACAAATTCAGCAGCATCGCCACAGACAGCATCTGGTAACGTCGCACGAAGAAAGTTGTATCTTAAGCAACTTCCTCTGGTATGCTTCGGCGAACACGCCTAGAAACGGTATACCTTTAATTAAGTTATTAATCTTTGTAGCGCACTAAAAGACAATGTTATCAGGAAACGCTGCCTTGGTCTTATTGTGCACACAACATAGGTGCTCATCATTCCAAAATCTTTTGCAAAACTGGAATAACTGGCCTTTGGCCCGTGTTGCATTCATATTTCAGTCGAGCCTCACCAGAGTTGGTTTGGTTTGGTTCATTTCAGCAGTCTCGGTCCGCTTGTTTGGCACCAGAGCTCTATGGCAGTGTTCACACTTATTAAAATAAACTGTACCAACAAAGCAATCGCACCAGGATTTGTTTTATTTGTTTAACCTGACAAGTGTGAACAAACCCAAAATCTCTCCCGCCTGACAGTCCCCAATAGAAAGTCCCACAACAATGATTTCTTGGTAAATGTTTTATGAATGTAAACTGTTGACTGTAAGTACAATACCTGAAGCATCTTGGGAATTACACAGGTCTGTGTTACAGCAGTAAGAAGAGAACTTAAAACTGCCGATGTTGAGGGACCCAGTTGTACAGTTACTTGCTGGAAAACACAGTTTAGTTGTCGCTGAAGAAATATCATTTGGACCTGGAAAGTAGAACGGAAAGACAAACTTTGTAAACTTTCTCGTTTAAAAAAATATTTGAAATTTACAAATTATATTATGGAACAATAAATTGAGGGAAAACAACATTCATTTTAGTATGTTATATAGAACATTTTATACAGTTGTAAATTCCACCCAGAAAAGAAGTAGCCGACTGACAAGTTCAACATATAGACGCTGGACCACAAAACCAATCACTGGGTCATTTTTTTTAAATTGAAATTTATACATAATCCTAAAGCTGAATAAATTAGCTTTCCATTGATGTATGGTGTGTTGGATTGGATAATATTTGTCCAATATGCAACTATTTGAAAATCTGGAATCAAAAAATGGAAACATTGAGAAAATCAATGAAAAACATTATACAGTTACGGTAGGAAATTGACTAAATATCTTCACGGAACATGATCTTTACTTACTATACTAAGGATTTTTGGCATAAAAGAAAAATCGATAATTTTGACCTATATAATGTATTGCTATTGCCACAAATATGTTGGCTATTGCATTGCCAACATTGTTGGCTATTGCCGTACGACTTGACTGGTTTTGTGATCAGGGTCACATACTTACATTTAGCAGCACCAATAAATTATAGCAAATTATATAATCTGTTTGAAACATTCGTTTACTTTATATATTTTTGTCTATTATTTTATTTAAATGTTCAGTTCTTTTTTGTTTTAAGAAATTCATTTATTAAACATATAGTATGACCATGGCAATACTGTTTTTCAACTTATTGGATATCATGATAATACTGTATATTGTGATTAAAAGCTTCAGCATACTGGACTTACCAGCATATAGCAAACTGAGGCAGTTTTCTCCACTGGAGCATGTCTTCTGTGCACAACTGCCCAACAGACACACGTTACAGTTGAGAGAGTGTCCTTTAGTAAAGAGAGAGAGAGAGAGAGAGAGAGAGATCAATGACCTGTATTTGTATGCAACAACATTGAAAATAAATATTGTTTGTCTTTGTACCTGCAGTGAACAGAATGAACAGAAGAAAAACTGAGATTTGCAGATCCATCTTTGATCAGGAGGAGAATGAAATAACTTACCTGTTTCAGAACCCATTTTATAGCTTCTCAAAAGAGGAGGATCTTCATGAGAAAATGAAAGTTTAACACAAAGACAATGAAATAAAAAGAGTAGACATTAAATTATTTACTTGCAATATTAATACTTCAGCAGACGGCTCTAGTATGAAAATGAATCTTCCTCTTTATAAGAAAAGTATAATTACAGATAGTTAATCTCCAAAAAATGTTTAATTCTATCATCTTTACTCACCCTCATGTCATTTCCGAACCTGAAGATATTTGGGCGGGGGAATGTTGCCAATGGTTCAATGTTATTTTGGACCCAAATCCTTTCATAATTTGGTAACACTTTATTTTACAGTGTCCATGTTACATATGTTACATGCATTTACTATGGTAATAATAACAGTAAATTATGCAATTTACCCTCAACCAAATCCTAATCCTACCATAACTACATTAATATTACTCGGTACTTAAATATGTATTACACTGTAACAATGACACCTTACAATAAAGTGTATCCCTTTATTTTAAGGTGTCATTGTTATAGTGTAATTACTGAGTAATATTAAGCAACTACATGTACTTACTAAAGGGTTCGGGTTAGATTAGGAATTGGTTTAGTTTCATGTAATTATGCATAACTTACTGTTATTACTATGATATTATGGTATTACTATGGTAACTACTAAGTACATGTAACATTTAAGGACACTGTAAAATAAATTGAATGCACAGTTAATGTGTAAATAAAGCGTAAAATAAATATTTTACATACTGTAAAATAAAGTGCAACCCATCATTTTTTTGTTCTGCAGATGAAAGAAAGTTATACGCATTTGGAACAACATTAGGGTGCGTAAATGATGACAAATGTCATTAAAATAAACATCTTCACATTAAAAGATATTGATATACAATAACAGATACATATTGTTTTGAATGTAAAAGAATAGCAGATTTCAAACAACTATAACGACAAGAAACTTTAATTGAAATCAAGTTTAGAATGATTTTTTCCAAAAGATGAATGATAAATACATTGACAGCCAATCAGAATCCATCCTGCTTTAAGATTTCAAAATATTGGACATTAAAGGTACAATATGTAAGAATTTTGTAATAAAATATCCAAAAATCACTTGCACAGTGTGATATATTTCCTGCAGTTGTGTACTAACAATATCCCAAGTAGACAGTTGTTGTTGTTTTTTTCAAACATAGACCATGGCAAGCAGACTTTGGGACAAAGAAGGAGAACTGAAATGAGGATCAATATCAGCGTGGCGTTTTTGAGATGCCGAGAGCTCAACGTCCATGACTAACTTGGACTTGACAGAGCTTCACGAGTCACGACTTGACAGCTTTATTAGACAGGTGAGCAAATGTAAAACAAATCAATGTTATATAACGTTAGCTCAACATGATGAAATGTTAGAATATGGTCAGTATGTTATTCTAATTCTAGCTTACTGCTTCGTATAGCAAACAAACTAACACGTAGTATAACATAACTTTTAACACGCATTTAAATGCCTTTTAGTGTGATAATGTAATGTTACACCGTGTCCTAACTACACGCGACGCGACGCCGTGACACGCAATAAAAGGTATCTTTTCCATGTTAATCAGAGTTTTTGTCCTAACCAGACGCGACGGCGACACGCAAAGTTTCTAATTTAGAAACGGTTCCTATTTCTGCGACGTCGCGGCTGACAGATCGAAGAAATTACACTGGTTATGAGTATACATATTTATTTTTAGTTAACATTAGGTCACTGTGCCACAAGCGATTACGGATAATTTACCTCAGATTTTGAAAGCATGTAATATAGCGTTCAAAATGAATTCTATGCAAACATATGACTGTACTTCATAACAAAATTAGTCAATGAGTATATTTTGATAGTGTTTTGATTTTTAATAATGTTATTTCTTGATTTGATTATGTCCTTACCCATTTCCAATGCAAGTGCGGGCCAACAGTGCACTTTCACGGAGAGCCTGCTGTTCTGAATGTGTGGCGTCTCACAGTCACGTCGCGTCTAGTGTGGACAGACACACTTGCTGTTGCTGGAATTTTATCGCGTCGCGTGTAGTTAGGACACGGTGTTAGACCAAATGAAGCAGTGCTGCGTTACCTCACAAGTTGAGTTCGTCTAATAAACTGACCTGTGAGAGTAATCAAGCACTTGTGGGTAGTTCGGTAGAATTAAAGGTCCTTATTCCTTTATATCCGCGGGACTCGTGTGTGATATCTGTCTCTTTAGAAATCGCAACCTGCTTCGTACCGCAGTAATGTTAAAAAACATTAATGTTTGCACTCATCCATAAATATTATTAGATCCATCGGCTTGACAGCAAGTCCCATCATTCAGCTCATCACTGCGTCATCAACCTATGCCTTTGTTATTTGTTATTGGAGACTGCGCCCTCTTGTGGTGAAAAAAAATACATATTGTGCCTTTTAATATAGTTAGCAACTTATGTGCTCACAATGTGACAAGAACAATGTACAAACATTAACTTAAAATAATTGTTTCCTTTGGTAATGATAAATGGACCAGCAAGTACAGTGTGTGCTGTGTTGATTTCCTCCTGTGCTCAAGGTTCAGTATGTTTTATATATTTTTGTTTTATATTAAGATCTTTAGTTAGAAAGAAAGCCCATTTAGTTTTAAGATGGTGAATAGAAAAGTTGTTCCACCAGCTAGTCCATGTCCAAGTTAAAAACTGCCTGAACAAGGAATTCAAACTTGGTTTTGTTATCATCAGAGGGTTTTTGTGCATGCTAAGTCTTTGGAACAGACTGTCACGCACATAATATTGTTTAAGGAACAAAAAAGTAATTGAGAAACTAATAGTTCACATTCTCTTTTCACTCAAAGAGACTGTTTGTCTCGCAGTCGCAACTGTACAACATGTCAACAAAAACAATTTAAGCATTAAAATTATGATGTGATAACATGGGAGTAATTTGTACTTTAGTCTTTTTGGGTTACTGTATATATAGCTGAGAGATGGCAAATATGGTTCTGGAAATAAAAACAGAATAAAAAAAAAACTCCATACAGAAAAGAAATTTAAAATAGCATGTATAAACCTTTTAAGACAGACCGAGCTCCGAGGTTAAGAAATATGCTTCAGTAGGCCAGATTATTCTGTCAGAGATCACAGACGCAGAACTGTAGAGAACACAAATGTCAAAACTTGACTGGTGAGAGACAGCAGCAGAGGTCCCAGTGCAGGGTAGGAGAGATCAGCAAACGAGACTCGACCCTAAGGCCAGATGGAGGAGACACACAGACAGCATAGTTGCTGGGGCCGAGCAGCTGGATTAGCTAGGCAGAGAACAGAATTTACCAACTCATTCTCACCCCAAGGCGTCACCTTTGACCATGTTTCAATATCTGACGCTTTAGGCGCCCTTTAGCGTCAGTTACATGACGCGATCCTACGCCGTCATCTACGTAACTGACGCTAAAGGAAAGAGTCAGTTAGAGGACGCGGTTAGGTTTAGGTCTAGGGTGGGGGTAGGGTACACGCGATCCTAGGGCGTCATATAACTGACGCTAAAGGGCGCCTAAAGCGTCAGATATTGAAGCATGGTAAAAATGCTTCCCAAGGCACTTTGGCAGGGGAGAATGGGCTCACTCAGGATAAGGAAATGTATATAAAAGGAAATGTAGGCTAGTATGAATCAAAACCCAGATACAAGTCCCATCATCCATTTAAATGGGTTCTTAAAGTTCTACATTTTATAATGAAACTTTTTTGGACTACTTTATTGCACACTTCTTAATATTAAATCTAAAACGTGTTTAATATCACTATTAGAAAGAATAGCATGATCACTATAATCTAGGCCTATACTAAAATGTATTTATATTTATTTTGTGCAAAGTAGGCCTACACTACAAATACATTTACATATTTATACTTAATAAAAATACCCTTGTACTTTTGGAATACTAAATTGGTCTACTTAAAGTCTGCTAAATTGGAACAACTCTTTATGAAACAAAAGTGCAATTGGATGTATTTTTATTAAGTACATAAATGTGTAAATGTGTATAGTATATACTTAGCTTAGCATAAATGTATATTGTATATTAATTTTTTTACTAGGGAAGGAACACAAGCTCAATATATTTTCACATTTTATCCTAGAGTATAAAATACATCAGTAATATACCCTCTGTAGGGAATCTCAGGATTTGCTCAATTAGCTCAGATACAGGGAATATAATTTTAATAACTTATCATGAAACATAACCGGGAATAACCTTCAATTAACAAATGATAAAATTACCTGTAATGGAATTAGTTGCCAATGATCTGCATGAACGATTGAATGCAACAAACAATTGTTCTATTAATAATCAATCACAAGAATTATAATTAAATATTAACATGTCAGTTCTCTAAAATAGATCGATTGTCAGGATAATCTCTAAGGTGATTCATTTATGATCGAATCATCCCTAAGGGTATTCATTTATGATGCTTGTCCGGCAAACCTGATCATTTGATGTCCATCAAACCTCACAGAATTATCCTCCTTTATAGACTTTGTAGTATTACCAATTTTATTAAATGTTTAATTAGGTTCCAATACAAAAGAATAAAAACTAAGAAATGTATGTACATTGTGTTGTACATTTTAAGGTTATGATGACGATGATATACCTGTTAAGCATGAAAATCTTGCCAGTCCTGGTCTCTGTAAGTTAAATGAGTCTGATTACTGAGACTCCCACCCTTTGTCTCTATGGCTGATTTAGGCTCTGAATAACTGCTAACTTGATGAGATCAGGGCTGGGAAATTTCCGGTGGGAGCTGAATCCTATGCTTTGTTTAAATAATAAAAAAAAAAATTTGGAAATAAATTGCAGCGATATACTCTTAACAAACATCCAGATGCCGTCACCACTGCTGAGAGCAATGTTTAGATATTACGTTACATATATTTAATGTGCACGCAAATGTTGGCCCATATTGATAAGATAGCATTTTGCAGTTGATGGAGATTTGTGGGATGCACATCCAGGACACGAAGCTCCAGTTCCACCACATCCAAAAGATGCTCTATTTGGTTGAGATCTGGTGACTCTGAGGGCCATTTTACTACAGTGAACTCATTGTCATGTTCAAGAAACCAATTTGAAATGATTCGAGCTTTGTGACATGGTGCATTTCCCTGCTGGAAGTAGCCCTCAGAGGATGGGGACATGGTGGCCATAAAGGGATGGACATGGTCATAAACAATGCTCAGTTAGGCCGTGGCATTTAAACGATCCCTAATTGGCACTAAGGGGCCTAAAGTGTGCCAAGAAAACATCCCCCACACCATTACACCACAACCACCAGCCTGCACAGTGGTAACAAGGCATGATGGATCCATGTTCTCATTCTGTTTACGCCAAATTCTGACTCTACCATCTGAATGTCTCAACAGAAATCAAGACTCATCAGACCAGGCAACATTTTCCAGTCTTCAACTGTCCAATTTTGGTGAACTCTTGCAAATTGTAGCCTCTTTTTCCTATTTGTAGTGGAGATGAGTGGTACCCGGCGTGATCCCCATTCAGTCGACCGCGACTACGTCCTCCGTTCCCTACAATGTTTGCAAAGCTGTTATTCAGAGAGGAGGAAGCTCCCTCACGTCGGCCAACACATTTGCATTTTATAATTTTGTAACTTGAAGTGTGTAACATCTTTAATAATTGACATTGTGCAATTTCTACATGGTATTCAATTGTTATCAGTGTTTAAATCTGAATAATAGTGTGGTTTAAAGCAAGTTTCTAAAAATGGATCAAAATAGATCAGAGAGCTTTGTCTTAGATCAAGTGTTTCAAGCTCTTGATGAATAAAAGACACAATTAGAGAGGAAATTAGAAATGGATATTGATGCCTCTGACAGAGAAAAATATGAAGAATGCTTAGCTGAAATTAGTGCAGAAATGAAAGCTTTCGCTTAAAGTTCTGTCAGGAAGACTCAATCAGCGCATCATGTATTACCTTCATTCCTATCCAATCAGGTGTTCACAATCTGAGTATAAAAGACTGGTACTTGCACTCATCTGAGTTCGCAGATGCTGACGCTGCCATTCACCTCCATCCTCCCCAACCACCACCAAGATGGTACCTTCTCCTTCATCCTCTCCATCACCACCACCACCAGGATGGTCCCTTCCTTACCTCCGGGAGGTCGGCTGCGCCCCCGCCTTCATCTCAGGCGGGACATGCAGATTCGGCTAACCTCACTATGCTCGCTAAGGACGGGGCCTACGCCAAAGAACTCATAAATTTATGCTTGCTGAGCTGTCAATAAATGTATAATGCTTTTCAATTTATCTCCCGAGTCTTTCTGGTAGAACTGGAAGTTAATAAGGCGAGATTCCAGGAATCATCATCACAAGTTGAGCAAGAAGTTACGCAATCAGAAAGAAAAAGGCGTCCAACAGAAAAAAATTCTTGAGTTGAGACATGACGAGTTTGCAAAGAGAATGGAAGTTTATGTTCACATACTCACCAGATTGATGCCTTCAACATAAAAAGTACAAAGTTTTGTTATAGTTATTATTTTGTTATTTGTTTTGTTACCGTGGTGCGAGGGCCACCCACCACAGTTTTTCCAAAAATCCTGTGATGCATTCATACATGCCTCAAGGGTATACTCAACCTTTCATTTGCTTTACTTATGTTGACACCATACAATGACACCAGCATCAATTACCCCAAGGCATGTCAGCATCACAACTGTTGAACACCTTCAAAAGAACAATTTCTAAATTACATTGTATGGGCCAGCCACATTCTTCCAACAGATTCTGTGTAATATCAGACTTGAATTACACACCCTTTTAAAACAGTTAAAAGGGTGTATCTACATATTTTTGGAACAGAAATTCTCAAAACACAAATGATGTTTTGCTGAAACCCCTTTGACCATTTATAACAAGTGAGTGAGTCTTCACAAGTGTATTATTCAAAGGCTTTTGTCACAGGTGGGGTGGCAGAGGGGGCATGCCAGACTGCACGCACCCCTCAAACCCAGGACCACATTGAGAAGCGTACCAGAGACCAGACAGATAAGTAGAATTTTTAAAAGTAACAATCTTTATTGAATAAAAGCAGGAATTAAAAATCTTGATGTGGACTTCGTATCTCTCTTCAGACAACATGACATCATGACTTTTGCGTAAACATATACGCCACTTTCGAGTCAGGTGGCGTGTTATCTCCACGCATTTTGAGCTATCCGCGTGTATGCGTATATGTCTACGTCATTAACGTCCGCATCATTCCGCGTGTCTGAACACGCAGTCAAATCTCCAGTCATAAATGCCATTAACCCCAGTGACGGTTAAGTTTAGGGATGGGGTTGAGGTAAGTCATATCTTTTTTTTTTCCTAGGATGGTAAGGGAACAGTCATAAATGCCATTAACCCCAGTGATGGTTAGGTTTAGGGACGGGGTTGAGGTAAGTCATATATTTATATAACGTTAAGTCAACGGCGTTCATAAACATGCTGAAAGACGATTATGCGTCTTGATAGCACGCCAAAAATGGAAATACGAATTGGCGTGTCATACACACGCTACTTCATGAGATCAGTCTGCTTCAGGGAGGAGGAGACCAAGGGGTTTACCGCACCGACCCGTGTCACTGGCAACCCGTACAACAGGTGCAAGGTCCTCCGTGCGTCTTACCTCCCATGGCGGCTCCAGCCAGAAGCAAAAGGTATCCTCTAATCCAAGACAAAGACAATTTTACAAGTTCACTTCTATTACGGAGGAGCCAGGACTTACGGCTGGAGCGGGTGGCTCTGAACAGGCAGCGCTGCGGCTGGGGTGTGTCTCTCCTCTGAACAGGCAGCACACAAGAAGGCAGTGGCAGAAGAATCTTCTATTTAAAGAGCCCCTATCATAGCATTTGAAATGTTCCTATTTTTGTTTTAGGAGTTCCCAAAAACAGTTTAACGTACATGCAAAGATAAAAAAAAAACACTTTATTTGTCTTATAATATGCATTTATTTTTAACTTATTTTCTCAACGACTCCCAAATGATTCGTTCGACGATTCATTTTCCCAAACACCTCCTTTGAGTGACGCGAATCTGCGGCGACTGGTCAAATGACCCAATCAGTTGTTATTGGTAAACCGTAGGCAGAGATTGTCGGTAACGGAACGCCCATAACCAGGATTATAGCTTGTCAAGTGTTGAAAATTGTATAGTGTTTGAACAAACGTGTCAGAAAAAGTGCCACACGGTCCCTTACTCGCGTCTCCGTCAAGAGCGAGCTTTCCCGGCGAAACTCACATTGCGGCGGCTTTTGAGGGACAGTGCTTATTATATAGAGCGAAGTCATATTTGGCTAAGTCGTTTAGGAGGTAATTGCCATTTTTCAATGAATGTCTGGTGAATATCAAAAACAATACTAACTTTACCTCGCTTAGAAGCTGCGCGGAGTGTATACAACACACACAACACAATATAACTACAGTGTGCATGCTACAGAAAACATAACAGCAAACATTATTAATATTACTTACAGATTTTGATTCAGAGGAGGACGAACCTGATCACTGGATACTGAGCCCTCCTTCAGGAACAACTGGCTTGCGAATCCACATTTAAATTCATTTAGGTTTTTGAATTTTGAATGATTCGTCATTAAAATGATGAGAACACAAGGTTCGGGCATTGTAAATATGAACTCTGACCAATGATTCTTCACATGCTCGTCCCTGGACAATGGAAACAAGTGGCTGAAGTGTCTTTACAGCGTCTTCTCGACATGATGCATTTTAGCTGAAGTATTTGAATGTGTTCTAGACTAGACTTCAAGTTTACACTTCCATATGCACGCAGTTGGAGCGGCCAATGACCTATCTATGTCACGATGAAACAGCTAATAACTCTTTTCAAAAACAATTCATTTCATAGACTCAGAGTCGACTCTCACTTTTGAAAGACAATAACTTTATATACGGTGCACTTTCAGATAATCTTTGCAGGATGTTTTCATTCCCTTAGAGCTATATTCCACAATACATGAACAGTCATTTTCAAAAATCCATAATAGGGGCTCTTTAAAACTGATGATGATTGACCAATGGAGATGCTGCTATTATTAGGACCCAAGCCCTGATAGGGCGCAGAGCCCTATTGTTCTTTACTTTTAAAAAATTTTTTTTTTAGTATTTTCAATTTCAATCACAAAATACTCTACGTAGGTTTAACCAGTCTTTCCTGTCTCATTCATATTCTTTAGGGGGCTTTAGTTCTACAGGGAACATTAAAGTCCCTATATAAAGTCAAAATTATGTATGTGTTCTGAGTCTGTCATACCACAGAAAAATGTGATATTAGCCACCCAGCCAAATTTGAATGATAAAAAAGCCGGGCAAGTACATAAAATAAGCTGTCAAAATCTTGAAAAACTCAGCAGTTTTCTCTGTTCTCAAACGCCGGGTTGCACTGCTGGCTGCACTGAAACCACGCCCACTCGCGGGAAAGCTGTCGACGGTGATTTAGGTAGCTGAGGCGGAAGATAGTCGTTTCGGCCCCGTTCACCAGCAGCATCGGATTATCAGTGAATGCCAGTTGTCTCTGAGGAAAGTTTAAACGATTGTCACGGGTGACAAAATCGCTTGGCGATCGGAACCCTCCTCAGAGTCGCAAGTTCCCTAGGGGAACGGATTGTGTGCAACACACCACTGCAGTTCCGGGCGTGATGGAATCATGCCCGCACTGATTAGCGCTAATGCCCTGCAGGTGCGAGAGAGAGAGGAGCGGCACTCACACAGGTTTCCTGTTTGACGAGTCAAGATAAACGAGATAAAAGGAGACAGACAGAAGGGAGAAAGGGGCTCAGACGGGGAGGCTCAGACGGGGGAAACACAGACGGGGAAGACACAGATGGAGGAGGCTCAGATGGAGGAGGCTCAGATGGAGGACCCACTGACAAGGAAGGGACCGGGGAAAGGGAGAGACGCCCATTTAAGCTTGCTGGATCAGAGTGATTGTTTGTAGGAAGCCTGCTGGTCTGAGCTATCGACTGGATCTGTGCTGGGAAAGGAAAGAGCAAAGATAAGTGAACTGATTTTAACTTATGAACATTTAAACCGCTTGAAGAGGATACAGTGAGTGTGGATCTGACTGTTGGAGGAGCTATGTGTTTCAGAGTGTGTGGAGGAGGAATTGAAAGTGAAACCCCATGTAAAGTGAGCACAACAAACAGAGCGAGGCCTCTGATCAGCCCTACCGTCCCAGAAGCACACAGCATCGCTGGTAAAGTAATCGTCTAACCCACTGTCGCCCTACTGTGAACTGAGGAGAGAGTACTTTGTACTGTGAAGATCCCCACCTGTTCTACTTGCTGTTTGAGCCCAGAAGCACACAGCATCGCTGGTAAAGTAACATTATGACTCACTGTCTCCCTATTGTGAACTGAAGAGAGAGTACTGTGTACTGTGAATGTCCTCACCTGTTCTACTTACTGTTTGAGCCCAGAAGTATACAGCAATGCTGATAAAGTAATCGTTTAACCCGCTGTCGCCCTACTGTGAACTGAAGAGAGAGAGAGTACCCTGTACTGTGAAGAATCCTTACCCGCCATACTTACTGTCTGAGTCTGGAAGTCTGCAGCACCGCTGGGGGAAAAGTAAGCTTTTAATCCATTGTTTTATTATCGTGCACCAACGAGAGTACTCTGTACTGTGAAGAATCCTTACCCGCCATACTTACTGTCTGAGTCTGGAAGTCTGCAGCACCGCTGGGGAAGAGTAAGCTTCTAATCCACTGCTTCATTACTGTGCACCAACGAGAGTACTTTGTACCGTGAAGAATCCTTACCTGACATACTTTCTCTTGGGTCTGGAAGTCTGCAGCACCGCTGGGGAGAAGTAAGCTTCAACCCCCCTGCTCCATCATCATACATCGACGAGAGTCTCTTTTAAACCGTGAGAAACCCTTGGTTCAATAAAGATTGTTACTCCTTTGAAACTTATCTCTGTCTCTGTGGTCCTCTGTTGTGTGCCTGTGGTGTCGGCTCCTCACGGTGGTGACTCGGTTAGAGGGGGGGTGGTTGGTCACCCGAGCGTTCCTCCCCTCGACCTGTGACATCAAAAGTGGCGTAGTCGGCAGGATACACACCGTGAGTTGTAGCGGCCACAGGTACGCGATGGTGGACGAAGAGGTACCCATGGTAGGGTGGGCTGTGGTCCCAAGGGACCTCGAAGTGAAGTAAGAGCGGCTCCGCCCTCGCCACCCCGACGACCTCAGTGGGATACCCGAGGACAGCCACTGGAGAGATATGGCAAATGGAATTGAGGAACATCGGTTCTAGGGACTAGAACCGATTGGCAAGGGGGGATGTCACGGGTGACAAAATCGCTTGGCGATCGGAACCCTCCTCAGAGTCGCAAGTTCCCTAGGGGAACGGATTGTGTGCAACACACCACTGCAGTTCCGGGCGTGATGGAATCATGCCCGCACTGATTAGCGCTAATGCCCTGCAGGTGCGAGAGAGAGAGGAGCGGCACTCACACAGGTTTCCTGTTTGACGAGTCAAGATAAACGAGATAAAAGGAGACAGACAGAAGGGAGAAAGGGGCTCAGACGGGGAGGCTCAGACGGGGGAAACACAGACGGGGAAGACACAGATGGAGGAGGCTCAGATGGAGGAGGCTCAGATGGAGGACCCACTGACAAGGAAGGGACCGGGGAAAGGGAGAGACGCCCATTTAAGCTTGCTGGATCAGAGTGATTGTTTGTAGGAAGCCTGCTGGTCTGAGCTATCGACTGGATCTGTGCTGGGAAAGGAAAGAGCAAAGATAAGTGAACTGATTTTAACTTATGAACATTTAAACCGCTTGAAGAGGATACAGTGAGTGTGGATCTGACTGTTGGAGGAGCTATGTGTTTCAGAGTGTGTGGAGGAGGAATTGAAAGTGAAACCCATGTAAAGTGAGCACAACAAACAGAGCGAGGCCTCTGATCAGCCCTACCGTCCAGAAGCACACAGCATCGCTGGTAAAGTAATCGTCTAACCCACTGTCGCCCTACTGTGAACTGAGGAGAGAGTACTTTGTACTGTGAAGATCCCCACCTGTTCTACTTGCTGTTTGAGCCCAGAAGCACACAGCATCGCTGGTAAAGTAACATTATGACTCACTGTCTCCCTATTGTGAACTGAAGAGAGAGTACTGTGTACTGTGAATGTCCTCACCTGTTCTACTTACTGTTTGAGCCCAGAAGTATACAGCAATGCTGATAAAGTAATCGTTTAACCCGCTGTCGCCCTACTGTGAACTGAAGAGAGAGAGAGTACCCTGTACTGTGAAGAATCCTTACCCGCCATACTTACTGTCTGAGTCTGGAAGTCTGCAGCACCGCTGGGGGAAAAGTAAGCTTTTAATCCATTGTTTTATTATCGTGCACCAACGAGAGTACTCTGTACTGTGAAGAATCCTTACCCGCCATACTTACTGTCTGAGTCTGGAAGTCTGCAGCACCGCTGGGGAAGAGTAAGCTTCTAATCCACTGCTTCATTACTGTGCACCAACGAGAGTACTTTGTACCGTGAAGAATCCTTACCTGACATACTTTCTCTTGGGTCTGGAAGTCTGCAGCACCGCTGGGGAGAAGTAAGCTTCAACCCCCCTGCTCCATCATCATACATCGACGAGAGTCTCTTTTAAACCGTGAGAAACCCTTGGTTCAATAAAGATTGTTACTCCTTTGAAACTTATCTCTGTCTCTGTGGTCCTCTGTTGTGTGCCTGTGGTGTCGGCTCCTCACGGTGGTGACTCGGTTAGAGGGGGGGTGGTTGGTCACCCGAGCGTTCCTCCCCTCGACCTGTGACACGATCCTGTGTAAAATGATCACTATAGAGGCGGGTGTTGCTGTCGGTGATCCTCAGCTCTTCGAGGTTGGCTCTACACAAAATTAATCCACCTCTTCTTGATGTGATCGCTTTTAGGAAATTTAAATAAAGACACCGATCTGTTTTGTACATAATCGCATCCAGGTAGTAGCCTATGCATTTCCTTGTCAAAGGCATAGCAAGCTAGTAAACTGTAGACTGTAGTAACTAATAGTACTGACAGTAACTCGCGATTGAGCTGCGAATGCAAATGTGCTCTATTGTTAGGGGAGAGATCAGCCCCTGTCTATGGATCAGCCAACGTGCGTCATCAAGTTGGGGCGTGTCCATGAGCTCTTGGGCTCCAGTGCGTCATCGAGCCCCGCCCAAAAAATCTGTAAAATAGCAAGGGTAAAAAACTGTTAAACGGTCTAACTCCGTATTTCAGTACTTCACAGTTCACAGTCTTTGTAATATATTTTAGCAATACATTTGTAACATTTATAATGTGTTTAGAATTTTTTTGTTGAATTACCTTTACAGGGAACTTTAAAGATTGTGCTGTTGCCTGTTTAAAGTCGCTTTCACACCGGACGCGTAACGGAAAAGCGAAACGAAAAAGCGAATAGTTCGTGTGAGAATAGTTCGCGTCAAAACCATTCACATCAGCCGCGACGCGAATTTGCGACGTTCAGAACTTCAACATTCCAAAACATTCGCGCCGAGAAAAGCAGACCTGATTTTCATCAGAAAACGTAGGCTACTCTACACTTATTATTATAGCCTACTAGGTGAATAAATATAGATTTTATATTAGATGTCTTTTTGCAGTGATGTTAACATGATGCTTTAATAGGCTTTATAAAAAAAAATCCCAATCTCTAAATAGCACATTTTCAAATAAGCACATATAAGTCCATTAGGAAAGATAAAGATGAATGCGTTCTTACCGGATTCGATCAGTGCATTTTGAATTTATATTGTTTGTCTGATGATCTGGCAGCTTCGATAGGGCCTTCTTTTTAATTATGTACATGTCAGTAACTACTGGCAGGTGTAGCTCACTTTCACCAGTTCACTTTAGGTCCACAGTTGCCTGGTTCCTTGTCCACGCAGCATTCATCAGAGCAAACACTCTCTCCACGAAGAGTTTGTTTGTTTGTGATGGCTCCATTAACGTCTGTGCTGTGCATTTTCTATGTTTTCTTATTACATTTTTTTAAATTGTAGAATTGTTATTTAAAGGACGATTAAATAAAAGGATGCAGACAAAAAAAATGCGGTACAGTGCTATGACTTGCGGGACGTGGAACATAGCTTCTTCATCACCATCATTATCATCCAGTGTAGACAAGCTTTTCATTTTATTTAAAAGCAGAAAAGAAGGTTTGGGGCACCCACAGAGCTACCGGAGCTAGAAACATATGGCAGAAGGTGAGCTGTCCCATTCATCAGGGGCTACGTTTACATGCAATCAAATAAACACTTTTAGTAAACGGATTGAAGGCTCAAATGGACTGAAAAGCCTTGTAAACACGCGGTTGGGCTCGATACGAACGAACGAGCACAACGTCCCACAGATATTCATTCACAGACGACTCGACACACAAGCAATCGGAAGGTCCGTGTCATTGCTGCGGTCACGTCACCTTTGTTTCCTTGTATATGATTGGCTGAAGCCTTTCCCAGACAGCAAACTGACATTGAATCAACGTGGAAACGACGTCTCTCATGACATTGAAACAACGTTGATTTTGCTCATCGAATTAACGTTGAACCAACGTCAGACGCGTTATTCTTCAAAGCTAAATGAAAATCGAAAATTGGTTTGCTTTCATAACGTTGAAACAACGCGTTGATTTCAAGTTGATTTTCCGTTAGTTTTGAAAGAATGACGCGTCTGACGTTGGTTCAACGTTAATTCGATGAGCAAAACAATGTCAGATCAACGTTGTTTCGATGTCATATTTCCACGTTGATTCAATGTCAGTTTGCTATCTGGGTTTCTTTCGCCTCAAAAATCGACATCGAAGCGGAAAAAATAAAAGTCGTTTTTTCGCCGCAGCACATTCACGTTCAGTGTGGAAGCACTCATTATACAAACAGCTGATCAAAAAATCAAACCATCGCGCGAATTATTCGTCAAAATCGCGTTCAGTGTGAAAGGACCTTAGGTCAGTCCTTTAATTTCGGCTATGTAAGGATGACTACTTCCTGCTGTAACACAGACCGGTGTAACCTCCAAGATGTTCCAGGTATTGTACTTCAATCATCATGTAGGGTGAATTCTGATTGATTGGATTACTTTTTACAAGTCATTTCAATGGCAAAACCTCGCCCTGAATTCACCTTTTATGTAAACTCAACATTCATTTTACTTCCAAATGGCATTCAGCTTGTCTGTGGTGAACTGACTGAATAGAACCAATAAAGGAGTGTTTTGGAATTAGATATTTTGTTCAGACAATAAAATACTTGTTTTCCCAGAACCCGTCTTAAATGGAAAGAAATGTTACTACTGTGATGATAAGAGCTGCTCAAACACAGTGAGCTGTTCAGGGACTGAAGATCACTGCATTAAACAAACGTGAGAATCTGGAAACGGAAGAAGATTCAAGTCATTATCTTATAAACTCGGTTTAAACATTTGATCCAGATCACATATATACCAATGTCCAGCTTAGACTAAAACAGTCTTTGTTTTTTTTCTTTTCATCAGGGACATTTGGAGGCCAGACAGTAAGGCTGTGTGTCTAAATCTATTTGTGACTTGATAACATCAAATGTTAGGAACTTAACATGTTGTGAGGGGAACCTGTATAACCAACACATTCTCACCCCAAGGCGTCACCTTTGACCATGCTTCAATATTTGACACATTTGTTTTAGGCGCCCTTTAGCGTCACTTACATGACGCGATCCTACGGCGTCATCTAACTGACGCTAAAGGAAACCGTCAGTTAGAGGACGCGGTTAGGTTTAGGTGGGGGTAGGGTACACGCGATCCTAGGGCGTCATCTAAACGACGCTAAAGGGCGCCTAAAGCGTCAGATATTGAAGCATGGTCAAATGCTTCCCAAGGCGTCAGTTAGGTGGCGCCTTGGGGGTGAGAATGGGCTGGTGTAACGGGTCTCAGAGTGTCACCAAGAGCGTCCTGATCCTCTGCGGTTCTCTGATCTCATACTTCCTGATGCACTGAATACAGCAGATCTTCACATTCTACAATCAGACACTTTATATAGCTTGCATTCTCACTGTACTATTTTTGCTATATTTATGAAATAAAAATACTACATCACTGTTTTCCTGGGGTCATATTTAATAAAGTTTTCATGCTGTAAATAAGTTCAAATATTGTTTTGTTTCTTACAAAAATGAATAAATCAACTTTATGTTCAGAAAAAAAATGTATAACTATTTAATTATACTTTCCTCCCTTTGTTCCCTTTACTTATTTTGCACTGTTCTTTCCTTTTATCATTATCATTATATTCACAATGCAGGTGACAATAAAGTACAAAAAACAATAACAGTGTTGGCACCTGTACCTGAGAGAAAATGAATGACTCAAAAGTATGAATAAAAGTTCTGCCTCTGATTGAAATTGCCTGATCAGGACTTCCCCAAATCATTTTTTTTTTTTTTTTTTTTGTGGTTTGAATATGTTAGCCTTAGGTTATCTATAAGCAAGTGGGTTGAACTTGACATGGTCTGCCATACCTTTTTTTTTTTTTTTTTTTTTTTTTTGGGGGGTCTGGTCTGCCGGAAATATTGCGGGAAAAAATTGTGACCATTTTAGTGTATGCACCCTTTATTTTTAATCAGAAAAATGTGAAAAAATGTTTTTTTTTCCTTCAAATCCTTAGTAATTTGGGTAGGCTGTCAATAAATGCATTCCACATACACAGAACACTTGTGCTGACAACATCCACTGCGAAAAAATAACTCTTAAAACACATTTCTACATAATTTTGCATCAATTTAATGTAAAGGAATTGGCATTTTTTCACTTTTTTCAAATATTTTCATCTTTACTTCATTGGCAATCAATATTCACTTCATATATATAGAAATCAGATCGGACAATGAACTGGGAGTGTGTGTGATAGGCAGTGCGGTGTGAGAAGTGAGTGAACCAGGCAGACCTGTAACAGTCAAAAGTCTCATTGTTCATGATTTCAGAGAAAATGGAAGTTATGGTTCAGTTTAAACAGGTTTTCATGTCCCAAGATGTGTAAGTGATATCCTGAACTGCTCATATTGTTATCGTTTAATGTTGCAACAATAAGGTTGAAAACACTTTACAATAAGGTTCATTAGTTAGCGTTAGTTACCAAACCGTATTAACAAACATCAACAAACCATGAGCGACATTCATTTGTTCATCTTTGTTAACGTTAGTTAATAAAAAAACTGTCATTCATTGTTTGTTCATGTTAGTTCACAGTGCACAAATGTTGACAAGATTTTAATAATGTATAGTCAATTTTGAAATGAACATTAACAAAGATTAATCAATGCTGCATAAGTTCAGTTCATTATTAGTTCAAGCTAATTAATGTATTTAACTAATGAACCTTATTTTAAAGTGTTACCAGTATATTTAAGTGAAAAGTTCTATTCTTGACAACTTGAAAACTACAGGTTTCTTAATAACTTCACATACTCACTGAATGTAGTTAATAGCTAAATCTTTATGTAAACTTTAGTATGTGTGATTTTCTTTCTTCTGCAGAACACAAGAATATATTTTAAAGAATATTTACACCATTGAGCCCCATTGGCTTGCTTTTCATGGACACATACACACACATTCAAATTCATTCAAAAAAAGGATTTGAATGACATGAGGGTGAGTAAATGAAAACATCTTAATTTTTGGGTCAACTATCACATTAACTAGGTTGGTTTACTTTAAGTAGACCTTTAGTACACATTGAAGTTTTCATAGTTATTTGTCATTAACTGGCAAGTAAATGATGTAAGCTGAAGTTTCTTTTTTCATTTTCTCATGAAGATCCTCCCCTTTTGATAAACTATAAATGGCACTGAAACAGGTATTCGGACACGATATTTCACTCTCCTCCTGTTCAAAGATGGATCTGCAAATCTCAGTTTTTCTTCTGTTTATTCTCTTCACTGCAGGTACGAAGACAAATGATGTTTGTGATGTTCTTGATTAGAAATACAGATCATTAGATGTTCTCTCTCTCACTGTCTCTGTTTTATTCCGAAAGGACACTCTCTCAGCTGTTATAATTGCTCGAATCCGATGGGTTCTTGCTCAGATCAAATGCTAATAAGTGCACGAGTTCAAGAGTAGGGACACAATTTGGTAAGTCCAATATTTAAAAAAAAAAAAAAAAACAATTATGATGATTGACTGATGGAGATGCTGCTCTTATTTACTTTTTTTTTAGAATTTACAATTTCAATCACAAACAGATATTTAATTTGTTTTCTCTCATATTGTCATGATTTATATTTAAAAAATAGTTTGAAATGAATATATATATATATAGTATATACTGTATATAAATCAATTTTCCAGTTTAACTGGTCTTTCCTGTCTCATTCTTTAGGGGGCGTTAGTTCTACAGGGAACATTAAAGATTGTGCTGTTGCCTGTATAAGTCAGTCCTTTAATTTTGGCTATGTAAGGATGACTACTTCCTGCTGTAACACAGACCGGTGTAATCTCCAAGATGTTCCAGGTATTGTACTTCAATCATCATGTAGGGTGAATTCTGATTGATTGGGTCACTTTTTACAAGTCATTTCAATGGCAATAACTCGCCCTGAATTCACCTCTTATGTAAACTCAACATTCATTTTACTTGCAAATGACATTCAGCTTGTCTGTGGTGAACTGACTGAATAGAACCGATAAAGGAGTGTTGTGGCATTAGATATTTTGTTCAGAAAATAAAATAATACTTGTTTTCCCAGAACCCGTCTTAAATGGAAAGAAATGTTTCTACTGTGATGATAAGAGCTGCTCAAACACAGTGAGCTGTTCAGGGACTGAAGATCGCTGCATTAAACAAACAGGTGAGAATCTGGAAACCGATCAAGATTAAAGACATTATCTTATAAACTTGTTTTAAACATTTGTTACAGATCATATACCAATGTCCAGCTTAGATTGAATCAGTCTTGGTTTTCTTTATGTTCATCAGGGACTTCTGAAGGCCAGACAGTAAAAGGCTGTGTGTCTAAATCTGTTTGTGACTTCATAACATTAAGTGTTGGGAACTTCACATGTTGTGAGGGGAACCTGTGTAACGGGGCTCAGAGTGTCACCCAGAGCGTCCTGATCCTCTGCTTTTCTCTGCTCTCATACTTACTCCTGATGCACTGAATACAGCAGATCTTCACATTCTACAATCAGACACACTTTACTGAATATATAGCGTGTGTTTCCTCTGTACTATCCTTGGTGTTCCGATGTGATTTTTTTGGTTCCTGTGGTCATATTTAATAAAGATTTGCATGCTGTAAAGAAGTTCAAAAGTTCCAATATTTCATTTCTTACAAAAATAAATAAATCAAATTTATGTTCAGAAGAAAAATGTATAAAAGAAAAATATATATTGTTTCTCTTTTTGTTCCCTTTCCTGTTCTTTCCTTTTATCATTATCATTATGTTCACAATGCAGGTGACAATAAAGTACAAAAAACATACTCGGTTACTAGTGTAACCTCGGTTCTCTAAGGAGAGAACGTAAAGGAAAGCACGTGAGACACGCTGCTTCTCACCGAGGTCTCGACGACTGCCTGGAAATGCGGGGGGCCAGTTTGATTCATCAGAGATGGCCTGCCAGTCCTGGGCCCTTGTGGCTAGGGTTTGAACATATATTGGAGCTGGGTTGCCTAGCATAGGGGGGCCTAATTGTTTGGGTTGTTTTGACAAACCTGACTGAGAGAGTGACAAACGGGGAAAGGGTCCCCCAAAATGGGGACCGATTAGCCTGGTGTTGTATGTTTGAAAGACTCTTTTTGTGCTTATTCTTTCCAGAGGAGCGTGTCTTATGACAGGCCTGGACTGGTTTGTGAACACTCATGTCTTGCTCTATCAGAGCTGCTTTTGAAGCAGTGCCTGTCTGTCGTGGCGCACGCTTCATAGCATGCACGCTGACTGCATTGGTAACTGGTTTGAGAACATTTCCAGACACCCGTGAGCAGGGGGCTTTAGGGGAAGCATTTATTTCTCGCTCTGTTTCAGCTGCTGTGAGAACAGCATTTGTCTGCAGTGATGGACACTTTACAGCGGGCCCATTGACTGCAGCTACAGTAGTTTGCTCTGTTTGTTGTGTTAATCGGTTCTCTGATAAAGTTAGTCTGCAGGGGGTGCGTGCTTATAACAGGTCCTTGCTGCAGTTAAAACATCACGGATACCTGAGCTAAGAAGGAACTGTGGTATGAGCATGAAAACATGTTTACAGCCTGGTGGCAGGGTCGGATCTACCGGGGTGGCATAGGGTGGCAAATGCCACCCTAAAAGAAAGCCTTGCCACCCCTGCTGCCACCCCAGTTGGCAGCAACAAATTAAAAGTTATGGCCAATATGACAATTTACGAGCGCGAATATCCAAAGTCCTACTGTGAGGCAGCGGTTTCTCTCGCGCAGTTCGCTTCGCTTTTGTCCAGTCTGGCCCCTCATACCCGACTGCAATGAACGCAGTGTGATGACGTCAGAGTGACGAATTTGTTTGGAAAACTGAGTGGCGCGAACTACTGTCTACGGGTGCGAAGCGATGAGCCAGAAGTCGTGAGGAAAGGAGACACAGGAGGAAAAAGGTAAAAACGGATTAACTATCTATCAAGAAATGAAATTATAATGAAAGCACAGTGCTAGCATAGTTGTGATGCTGATTTTGAGATTATAAAAATCAGGTTGAAGAACGTTACTATACATATAATGTTAGTTAGGTCTGACGTTTGTTCTGTGTAAAGTAAGTTAGGCCAAAAGCTAATATTGATTCAACGTCTGTCAAGGAAAACATTGTTGCCTAAAGATAATTTGAATGTTACAGAAATGAAGAGGAAAGGTAGCATATGCAGTTTTTTCTCACCAAAGAGAAAGGCGAGAGAAATAGAAAATGAACATCTGAGCAAGGTAGATGGAGAAGCTGAGGTGGAAGGAGAGAGAAAAGAGGTTGAAGGAGAGGAAGAAGACGAGGTGGAGAGAAAAGGGCAACAGAAATGTGACACAGATAGAATACAAGGCCAAGGCGACCAGGGACAGGAGGAGGTGGGAGAACACCCCAGCGGTGAAGATATGGAGGGAGAGCATCACCAAGATGAGGAGGGAAAAAAGCGAGAGGCAAGATATTGTGCAGGGCTCAGACAGTGAAAGGGAAAGGAGAGAGCCTGGGCCATCACCAACGATCTCCAGTCGACCTGGTCCACATGGTATGGAAATTGTTGCTGCACAGTATACTAAGTTATATATGAATAAGAACAACAAATGACAAAGACAGACATTTGTTATAATATTTAAGAGACATTGCTTAGACTTCAAATAAATATAAAAAATCATGTTTGCTTAAATATGAATAATTAGGGAAAGTTGTGATGAGATGGGGATAGGATTTTTTATATTTTGTGTATTTTAGGTCTGTTGTTAAAAAAAATTAAACAAATGAACCAAAAAATACTCTCCCAGGCTAAAATGTTAGTGTGTTAACACAGTCTGATGGTTATAACCAAAGGTGTCAAAAGTATTCACATTCATTACTCGGGTAGAAGTATAGATACTAGGGTTTAAAAAGACTTCTGTAGAAGTTGAAGTATTAACTCAAGCTTGTTACTCAAGTAAAAGTGTAAAAGTGCTGGTTTCAAAACTACTTAAAGTATAAAGTAAAAGTAATGTAAGGATAAAAAGTCCATGGCCATAGTGACTATAATGTTATATTAAAATGTTAATGTTGATAAAAATGTGGGATGCACTAGGCTCCATGTTTCAGCCGCATATTTGCCCATTGAAAATTAATGCATTTTAGTACAATGTAAATACATTAAAGAACCATATATGTGTAATACCGATGGATTGCGTACAAATCAATAGAATGTAAGAATGTTATATTTTTTATACTTCTCATCCAACCACTATCAAATTCACTCTCTCCGGATGGTGTGATTTATCTAGATAGGGATTTGTTTTGTTTTACACTAACAAGCCAGAATGAAAACAAGCCGAAATGAAATGGGAGTAGCAAGGCTATTTTTAAAATGTAAGGACTAAGGAGTGGAAAGCACAGATAATTGAGTGGAAATGTAAGGAGCAGAAGTAAAAAGTCGGCTGAAAAATAATAACTCCAGTAAAGTAATACCCAAAAGTAGTACCCAAAATGTAACAAAGTATTTGTACTTCGATACTTGACACCTCTGGTTATAAATAATCGATGACAGTTCCTAATTGATTGTTTTTTACTAGTTGTAATATATTCTAGTTGTAATATTGTATAATTAATTTAGATGTAATTCAGTATGAATCTTTCTTCCCTACCATCTTCTAGACGTATCCAAGTCCAGGTGTGAGGTGCCAGTGCAGCCAATGCGCGAGAGTTTCCCTAAAACCCTCCAGGGAGGAGCCAGGAGAAGCTTCCGCAGCGACTGGTACAAATCTCATCCCTGGTTAGAATATTCGCAGTCGAAAGACGCAGCTTACTGTTTTGCTTGTCGGCATTTTTCCCTCCCCGATGCTCCAAGGACTGTTTTCACCTCATTTGAGGGTTATCGTAATTGGAAAAAGGCTACAATGAAAGACAGTGGTTTCTGTTCTCATGCCAGATCTGAAGGCCATGTAAATGCAATGTTCGCATGGACAGAGAACAAGAAAATTATGGATAAAAATACCTCAATGTTTGGACTAATGGATGAGCAGAAAAAGAAGCAGGTGGCTGAAAATCAATACTACATTAAAACATTAGCTGAAATTTTAGTTTTAACAGCCACAGAAAACATAGCACAGCGGGGTCACAGGGAGTCTCTCAAATCAGAAAAAAGAGGTGTTTTTCTGTCTATGTTAGACCTGCTGGGTAACCATAACCCCATCATTAAAAAAAAGACTTGAACAACAAGCTAAAAATGCAAAATACATGAGTAAAACAATACAGAATGAAATACTTGAGTGCTTGGCTGCAATGGTCAAAGAAGAAATCATCCAGGAAGTTAAAGCAAGCAAGCAGTTTTCAGTTATTGTTGACGAAACTAAAGATGTTCAGAAAAAAGAGCAAATGTCATTTGTTCTGAGATATTTTTACAACGGTGTGGTTCATGAAAGCTTTCTGGAGTTTGAAGTGGCAGAACACCTGGATGCTGCCGCCTTAAGTGACAAGATTATCTTCTTCCTTGAGAAGCATGGGCTGGAGTACAAGAAAAACCTTGTAGGCCAGGGCTATGATGGCGCAGCAGTGATGCGTGGGGCACATGCAGGTGTTCAGGCTAAAATAAAAGAAGTAGCCAAACATGCCTTTTATGTTCACTGTAGTGCACACTGCTTGAACTTAGTTATAGTAGACGCTGTAAAAAGTGTGGCAGATGCAGGAAACTTCTTCTCATTAATGGAACGACTGTACGTATTCTTGTCTGGGTCTTATGTACATAATAAATGGCTGGAAGTGCAGCGGGAGATGTTTGATGGTGTACCAAGGGAACTCCAACAGCTAAGTGATACACGTTGGGCCTGTAGGCACATAGCATGTCGCAATGTTATGGACAGGTTGCCTGCAATAGTACAGGTGCTTGAAGAGATCGCATCTGAGAACCATCCACAAAGAGCTGTCGAAGCAAGAGGGATATTGGCTCAAATTGATCTGAATTTTGCTGGATGTCTAGTTCTGTTCAGAAAGGTCCTGAGTGACTCCAAGTTTTTATCAGACATGTTCCAGTCTAAAACAGTGGACTATGCTAAGGCAATTGAACTTATTGAAGCACTTAAAGAGACACTGGTCCAGTACCGTAGTCAAGCCTCTTTTGAGGAAATGTGGAGTGAAACACTTGATTTATGTCAACGAAGTAACATTGATACAACTCAGCGAAAACCAAAGAGGCCAAGACAGACAGCAAAGGTGCTTTAGGATGCTGTCATCCACTGCACCTTGGGACAGCATGTAGTTCCAGATACCAAACACATGTTTTGTGTCTCTGTGTACTATCCAGTTCTGGATAATATGATTGGAGAAATAGGAAGAAGATTTTCTAACACAAATTGTAACATTATGCAGGGTGTCCAGGCACTAAATCCGTCAAGTCCAACTTTTTTGAGAGACGAGGCTGTTCTGTTAATGGCTGAAGCTTACGATTCAAATATTGAGGATCTCAAAAACGAGTTACATCAGACAAGGAGAGTACTAGACAGACAAAAGGGGAAAAAGGAGAGTCCTACCACTCTAATGGAGTTCACTCAATTTTTGGACCCATACCAGGATGTGTTTTACGAGTTGTTCAGGTTGTGTAAAATAGCGGTTGTTTTACCTGTGACCAGTGCATCCTGTGAACGAAGTTTTTCTTCTCTCAGGCTAATAAAGACTTATTTGCGGTCAACTATGTCAGAAAAGAGACTATCGAGTTTGGCTGTTCTCAGCATTGAATCAAAACGCACAAGGGCATTAGATCTAGATAAATTTGTGAGGCGTTTTGCTGAGCAACATGGAAATCGCCGCATTCAGCTGTTATAGGCATGAAAACTGAATGTTATGCGGTTCAACAGAATCTGTACTTTAAATTTATGTGTTTATATCTTTGTTTTGGGAACACTGAGAACCTTTAATAAAACCAATAAAAGCGATGTCCAGTACCTTGTTTGAGTACCGTGACCCATTTTTTTTCCATTTATTGTCTGTATGAGTTTGTAAATGGCAGCCTTTGCCCTTAATTTTGTATTGTGTGCATACTATTTCTCATAAGTCAAGTCAAGTCAAATATATTTATATAGCGCTTTTCACAATACAGATTGTATCAAAGCTGCTTCACAGTATCAATCAATACTGTGAAGTATAAAACTCTGATAACTGTGATTTAAATTCAGTATATAAACGTCTACCATAAGTTGCCACCCCTGAAAAATTCCTGCCCCCCTCTCGCCACCCCATAAATATTTTTCTAGATCCGCCCCTGCCTGGTGGCAAATAGTTGTTTTGATCTATGTGCTAATTTTGCCCTTCATGACGACTATGAGGGGGTAATTTTTTACAACTCATCTGTTCAAATTATATTTAAGCCTTAAATTTCTGCGTAATTAAGGGCATGGCCACTTGAGTGACAGGTGGATTGCCACTGCTTTCACAGCTAGTCGTTTGTCTGCTGTCTGTTAGCGTCACCTTCAGCTGTTTGTGCTTTTTTATACAGTTTAATACATGTATTATACCTTCGCCCGTGCACGCCGTTCGATTCCGTCGTGTTGAGTAAGGAGAGAACGACCAGCGCTGTATTTCCATTTGTTTCCCTCACATGCACTAATGGATGTCTGATGATTTCAGTGCTTTCTCTCCGTCCATGCAATAGATGCACACCCTTGAATGAGTGCAGATTTCTAGTGCATTTACTTGAACTTCTGAGGTTGGTTTGACCCATCTGAGAAACTGAGAGGCGGCCAAAATCAGATTGTAAAATGGTCTGAATTAAAGCTCTTTACGAACTTGACGTGAGATGCCGACTGACATGTGCTTGAATCACTGTCAAATGCACAAGCTTAGAACAATATTGGGTAACACTTTACAATAAGGTTCATTAGTTAACATTAGTTAATGTATTAACTAACATGAACTAACCATGAGCAATACATTTGTAACTGTATTTGTTCATCTTTGTTAACGTTAGTTAATAAAAATACAGCTGTTCATTGTTTGTTCATGTTAGTTCATGGTGCATTAACTAATGTTAACAAGCTTTAAATAAAATATTAGTAAATGTTGAAATTAACATTAACAAAGATCAATAAATACTGTATATGTGCAGTACATATTAACTAATGTAGTTAACTAATGTTAACTAACGGACCTTATTGTAAAGAGTTACCCAATATTGTAAGTTACTAATACATTTTTAACTAGCAGAATAATAATAATGCATCACGATACACATAATTGACTGTTTGTATGTTGTGAGAAATGCGTGTGATCTGTGTTATGTACTTGTACTGTAGCACATGCTCTTAAAGGGTTAGTTCACCCAAAAATGAAAATTAAGTCATTAATTGCTCACCCCCATGCTGTACCAACCCCGTAAGAACTTCGTTCATCTTCGGAACACAAATAAAGATATTTTTGATTGAATCTGAGAGCTGGATCAGTCCTACATATGCCTAAGGGACTGGCTCTTGACGGCCCATAAAGTCATTAAAGAAAAGGTTTAAATATTTCATGTGCCTACAGCGGCTCAATTATAAGTTTATCAAGCGACGAGACTACTTTTGTGCGAAAAAAACATAAATAACGACTTAATTCGACTATTCTATTACTTCCTTATGGGCGCAGGCGCGAGAACTGAGACGAGGACGTTCTCCTTCGACTACTTTTTGTTACCGGCTGCTCACAGCGCTTAGGAGTTTTACCTCCCCCTACCGTATAAGATGATGTGCTGATATAGCTGGAAGCGCAAAACTATCTGTTTACAAGCTAGAGGAAGATGCGCGCTTGTGACGGGTGCGTTGCTCACCTCACATTAATTCTATCATGATTTATATTGTTTATTCTGAAGTATAATTTATAATTTATTATGGTTTGTTACTCGATTTAAAATCCCTTAGTATTATTAATAAACACAGGACAAGGTTATGAGTTAAACAGTTTATTAAAGTTTGAACGTATGGAAGGGTGCACACTACTTACATTCTCTCTTTACTGTTTGATTTTACCTGAGTCCTGGATTCCTCTGGTCCATGGAGTGAGCGGCCGCATTCCATGTGAACGCCAACAAAGGAAGAGGCGGGGCTTCAGCCTCCACTTTTGAGCTGTTCCAGAGGAAATTGGACTGTACCATCTTGATCCGATAAGGAGGGGGATTCCTTTTTATTATTTCATCCAGTTTGATTTCTATTTTGTTTGTTTGAAGTAGTTTTGTATTGTGCTTCAAGCAGTTGATTAAATTATGTTTGTTATGATAGTGTATATTTTTTAGTTAAATATTTGTTGTTAATTGGGGAAATATTTATTTTTGATACTTACCTTTTCTTTTTTCTTGGTAGAGGTTAAGGGGTATATTTAGGAGAGGGAATGTGTGAATGGTAGTCAGATTTTTGCCCAGCCAGTTAACATCATGGTTTGCTGACCTTAGTTGTTTTTATTTTGTTTACCAGGGGAGATTTATTTATTTTGAGGCCAGTTTAATTTTTGTTTGTTTCAGTTGACTTCCATCTTGGGTCTATGATTTTTATGGACTTTATTTTGGAAATTACTTTCATTGGATCTGCCCCTGTCAGTAATTATTATTTAGAAGAAATAAATCTTCTTTCTTGTTTACAACCTGTCCTGCCTGTTCTTGGCCACGCCCTTACAAATGGTGGCAGCGGTGGGATTGGCCAGTACAGGACAGTGCAAGTAGTGGCAATATGGCTCCAAAGAAAGTGGCACAGTTCAAACAAAGAGATGAAGCAGTTCCAGTGGAGGAGTTGGAGGAGCCAGAGGGAGCTGGAGGAGTTCCTCAGATGGATGATGAATCGAGACAGCTGACTCTGCAGGACCTGGCAGTGATGTTTCGTAAAAATATGGAGTTTCAACAACGACAGGAGACTCAAATGGAGCAGGAAGCAGCTCGGCAGGAACAACGCTGGAAAATGTTGCAGCATCAGTTTAACCTTCTCAGGGAGGAAGTGGATGCTCGCACTAACCCTGATCTTCCGTCTGAGATGCGGGGGAATGTGTCAAATGCTTCAGTGGCCCATGCTCGAAATCCTGTGCCTGGTATGATTGAACCAAAGTTGCAGAAATTAAATGATGCAGATGACATTGAACATTTTCTCACCACTTTTGAACGAATTGCTTTGGCCTGTAAGTGGCGAAGAAGTGAGTGGGCCCTGCAATTAGTTCCCTTATTGACTGGTAAGGCTAGAAGTGCCTATGTCCATATGGACATTGAGGAGACGTTAGACTATGACCAAGTCAAATCTGCCATATTAAGCAAGTATGCCATTAATCCTGAAACTTACCGTCAAAGATTCCGCTCACTAGAGATTGAGCCTGATGAAACGCCAAAAGAACTTTATGTACGACTTAAAGAACTCTATGAAAAATGGGTGCAACCCAAAGGGAAGACTGTAGAGGCTGTAGCGGAGGTGATTATTTTAGAGCAGTATTTGAGAATGCTTTCACCAGAATTGCAGGTATGGGTAAGAGAGCACAACCCTAGTTCAGCTGTTGAAGCTGCTTCCTTGGCTGATGTTTTTGTAGCTGCTCGCTCTCGTTCCCAAGTTTGGGGTGCAGCTCAAAGGGGAAATAGGGACAATAAGAGTTTGCCAACAATTGGTCGAGGCGAAGGTAAATTTAATTCCGGCAGTATGAAGTCTAAAGGTTCTGATGCTCAGTTTTCTAGGCCTCCACCTCAGTCCAGTCAGGTGCCCATTTGTTATTATTGTGGACAGGAAGGGCATAAAAAGCCGATGTGTCCTAAGTTATTGGTGAAGAGTTCACAAATATGTTCTGTGCCAACAGGAAAGTTGACTTTACCTCAAAACCTGACTGTTCCTGTAGAAGTGAATGGAAAAAAGGTGAAGGCATTGATAGACACTGGTAGTATGCAGACATTAGTGGAAAGTCAGTTGGTTCCAAAGCAGGCCAATGCGAATAATGGTAAGGTTGTCATTAGATGTGTACATGGTGAGGAACAGATCTACCCTACAGTGGAAGTGCAGGTAGTGGTACAAGAGCAACCCTATTTGTTGAAAGTAGCGGTAGTAGAGCAATTGCCATATCCTGTGATTTTAGGACAAGATTTTCCTCTGCTGTTTAACCTCTTGCCTTTTAACTCTGCTTGTAGTATGGTGATGACCCGAGCTCAGGCCATGCAGTCTATGGATGAGTCTGAGACCTTGAAAAGTTTTCCATTCTTTGATGCTGAACTGGAAGCTGGACCAGTTAAAGTAAGGAAGTCTAGACAGCAGAGGAGGCAAGAGAAGTATAGATATAGAGACGCAGAGGGTCAGGAACAGGGTGGTAAGCTGGATGAATTGATTGGGTATAAGATTCCCAGTAATATGGCGGAATTGCAACAAACTGATCCTGTTTTGTCTCCACTGTATCAACGAGCTATTTTGACAAGTCAGGAAGAAGGTGGGAACGCTGTAGAGGATAGAGTAGTAGAGAGGTTCGTTCTGCAAGAGAAGGTGCTGTATAGACAACAGGGCGATGGCTTCCAGATGGTGGTACCCAAGGCAGTTCAGAATATAGTCCTGTCTTTGGGTCACTCCATTCCCTGGGCAGGTCATCTTGGCAGGCAGAAAACGCTGGCTCGAATTAAGAGACATTTTTATTGGCCTGGCCTAAGAGCTGATGTTGTAAAATTCTGTAAAACCTGTCCAGAGTGTCAGTTGACCTCAAATAGACTCCCCTCTAAAGCGCCCCTTCAGCCTCTTCCAGTTATGGGAGTCCCATTTGAACGGCTTGCAATGGACATAGTCGGTCCAGTAGAAAAAAGTAGAGCAGGGCACAGGTTTATGCTAGTGGTGAGTGATTATGCTACTAAGTATCCAGAGGTTTTTCCTTTAAGGACTATTGGAGCTAAGCAAGTAGCTACCTGTTTGATTGAGTTGTTTTCTCGGGTAGGATTTCCTAGAGAGATACTGACTGATTGTGGGACCAATTTCACCTCAAATCTCTTAAAGCAAGTCTACCAGTTATTGAGCATAAAAGGTTTGAAAACTACACCGTTCCATCCTCAAACTGACGGGTTAGTAGAGAGATTTAACCAAACCTCAAAAATATGCTCCGTAAATTCATCAATGAGACTGGTTCCGATTGGAATCAATGGATGCCCTATTTGCTCTTTGCATATCGTGAAGTACCCCAGGCATCAACAGGTTTTTCACCCTTTGAGTTGTTATACGGCCATAATGTGAGAGGACCACTATCACTGTTGAAAGAGAACTGGGCCGGTGTGAAGGAAGAGGGGGAAGAACAAGATGTTGCATCCTTTGTGGTAGCAATGCATGAAAAATTGCAAAGAATGACAAATTTGGCTCAAGAGCACATGGCAGAGGCTCAGCAGAAACAAAAATCCTGGTATGATAAGTCTGCAAGAACTCGTTCATTTGTTCCAGGTCAGCAAGTGCTGGTGATGTTGCCCACGGTGTCCAGTAAGTTGTTAGCCAAGTGGCAAGGGCCTTTTGAAATTCTTCAGAAACTGGGACCTACAACTTATGAGATATCAACCCAGGACAAGCCCGTTCCAAGAGAATTCTGCATGTAAACCTGTTGAAAGAATGGTCCCCGCGGAAGGAATGTCTGCTGATTCGATCTGTGGAAGATGAGGAAGAGGTGGAAGAGCAGTATTTTCCTGGTCTGAATTCTGCAGGGCTCAAGGTGGATCATCTTCCTGAGTTCCAGCAACAGCAACTTCAGTCTCTGTGTAATCCTGAATTGTTCCAGGCGAAGCCGGGTCAAACAAAGCTGGTAGAGCATGACATCGTTTTGAAAGAAGATGCAGTTCCAAAGAGACTGAGTTATCGTATCCCTGAAAGATTACTGCCAGCTCTTAAAAAGGAATTGGACTTGATGATTTCTGTGGGGGTGATTGAACCTTCCAAAAGTGAATGGTGCAGTCCTGTGGTCTTAGTACCAAAAAAAGATGGAACTACAAGATTTTGCATTGACTTTCGATATTTGAATTCAGTTTCAAAATTTGACTCGTACCCAATGCCTCGTATTGAGGAATTGATTGAGCGCCTGGGAAATGCAAAATATTTGAGCACGGTGGATCTATGTAAAGGTTACTGGCAAGTGCCTTTAAGTTCCAGATCCAAGGAATTGACTGCTTTCCGGACTCCTTGGGGCCTACATCATTTTAAGACTATGCCTTTTGGCTTGCATGGGGCTCCTCCCACTTTCCAAAGACTGATGGACCAGGTTTTGCATGGCCTGTCTGATTTCACGTCAGCCTATCTTGATGACATCGTGATTTTTAGTGAAACGTGGGAGGAGCATCTGAAGCACTTGCAGATGGTTTTAAGACGCATCCAAGAAGCAGGACTGACCATCAATCCTGATAAATGTGCCCTGGCAAAGAAAGAGATTGAATACCTTGGGTATGTCCTGGGGAATGGGGTCATCCGGCCACAAGTGGGGAAGGTGCAAGCTATTAAGTCCTTTACTCTACCTAAGACCAAGAAACAGGTGAGGTCTTTCCTCGGATTAGTTGGGTGGTATCGCCGATTTGTGCCCAATTTTTCTTCTAGAGCTGCTGCCCTAACAGACCTGATAAAGAAGAATGGCCCAAACCAGATTCAGTGGTCTGAGCAGGCCCAGAGAGCATTCCAGGATATTCAAGGAGCTTTACAGGAAAGTCCAGTGTTGCACAGTCCTAGGTTTGATCAACCTTTTGTTTTACAGACGGATGCATCAGGAGTTGGACTAGGAGCAGTGCTACTTCAAGGAGAAGTGGGAAACTATCATCCTGTGGCTTATATTAGCCGAAAACTGTTTCCTAGGGAAATGCGTTACTCCACTATTGAGAAGGAATGCTTGGCAGTGAAATGGGCCTTGGACTCTTTAAGATATTATCTCTTGGGCAGTCATTCAAGTTATAGCGATCCAAACTAGCTAACGATGTGGGAACACAACCTCAACGAAATTAAAAAGGGTGAAATAACAGTACCTTTACCCTCCGCAGTATCTAGTTGGTTGGGAGTTTTATAATAACATTATTAATAATCCATACTCATCAAGGCATGGTGACAGACAGTTGTGTGAGCTGACAAACAATTAAAATAAAAAATACACACTTAGTCATTGTGCTTTGGAGTTTATTCAAAATTATAAATGAATATGCTGCTTGAATACATTAACTGGCACATTTGGTATTCTGTCAACACAGGCTTTGATCCTGAGTTTAGGTGTAACATCAGTAGCGACCAGGCAAACACATGCTGATAGAGTTTATAGAATATTAAGAATTTAAACAAATGTGCACAGGAAGATTCGTCGTCTTTTGTGAGGTGACGGAAACTACAGTCGTTGGCAGGATCAGAGACGGGCTCTGGCAGGATCACTCTGATTTCGTTTTCAGCTTATGTTCAAAACAATCACGTTTAAGCCACTGAATTAGTTTAGTCCGGTTATACATACAACCGCGAACAGCACATGTTGTCCCTGAGCTCCGTAACAACATCTCTCATAAAGATTTGCGTCTTTAAATAGTAAAATAATTCTCAGAAAAACAGCTAGCCTCTTCGCTAACTAACACACAAAATACCATTGGAATGCTACTTCCGCCGCCTCACCGGAAGTTTCACCCACTTTATTTTTTACAGGAGCGCCCCTCGGAAACTTGTGGATAAATTGCACGATAAACGCACTGCGTGCGAGACACATCTAGTGTGACCAGGTTGATATAGCCATGGCAACCAAACGTCACTGGTGAGAAAAAACGTGCAATGAACGGACGGTCAGATTACGTTTTGGCAGGGGAAAAACTGATCAGAAAATGTAATGAAAATGTAACAGAAGTTGTAGAAATGTGTAGTGGAGTAGAAAGTATAATAATTGCTGCAAAATGTAACGAAGTAAAAGTAAAAATTATGCCCTATTTATTCTACTTAAGTAAAGTAAAGATACATGAAAAATGTACTTAAGTAAAGTAACAAAGTATTTGTACTTCGTTACATTCCACCACTGGTTACATTACACTCAAATACTGTATGTTGAGAGGTCATGAGAGATTGATTCTGCTTTAGGGCCGTTTTGTCATATAGCGTTCTATGTGACGCTAAAGGATGAGAATGCGTTGGTCTTCCTGCTGGCTCTGGCCTGAGGACTTTGTCCACATCACAGAAAATGTTTTCTCTTGCCAGACGAAGAGAAAAAAAACTTTTTAGTGTGACACATTGACAACACTGTCCACAACACTTTCTCGTCCTCATCCTCTTCCTCCTCTTACACATACTCTTCCTCCTCTCCCTCTCAGATGTTTACATCGGTAACACTTTAGAATGGTTCCTTCGTTAATGAATAACTACACAAGAACCAATGAGTAACACAATATTAACAATCTAGTAACTAATATTAACTAACAAGAAACTCTGATTAACGAACTAGTAAGTAATAGCACACAGATGAAAGTGGTAGTTCACTATTAACTAATCAATATCTATTTTTAATGCTTCCCAGAGAACTACTGAAAAAGTTTGTTAATCTATCCTAGTCTAATCTAGTAACTACTATTAACTAAAAAAAACTCTGATTAACAAATTATTAAGTAATAGTGCACAGGTGAAAGTAGTTCTATGGGAGTTACTAATTATTTGGATCCGTATTCTAAAGTGAAGATCACTGGAACTAACTAGTAATGACTCAAGTGTTACCATGATAGTCATGACTTTTGCAACCAAACACTAAAGTCTTTTCAAGCGTTTGAGATTTTTGGTGAACTTTAGTTTACTTTTTTGAAAATTTCTTTAGAAGTAGCCTATGTAGTAACGCTTGAATCATTACTAGTTAGCTCCCATGATCTTCACTTTAGAATACAGATCCAAATAATTAGTAATTTCCAAATTCTAATATAGTGGATAAGTGTATGTTGTCAAATCAGTTGGACTGGATGATGATTTTTTTTTTTTTTTTCATGAAAAGCGTTTTAAATCTGTCAGCATTAAACTTCCTCTTAATCCTGTTGCTGTTTTATCATCTGGAAGTGTTGTGGCTTCATTCCATGCAGTGATCTGACATGCACTGGGACATTATGTGCTAAAACTGTTATGGTGGCATTTATATTTGTAAAAGTAAATTGGACTGCTGGTGGAAGGAGGTGGAAGGCAGGGGTTTTGGTGTGGTTTTGGTGTGTGTGTGAGCACTCTTCGGTAACTAGAATGTGTTTGTATGCGTGTTCACGTCTTGTAATGAAGACTTGCTACAAGGCAACAGCAGAGCTGACTGAGTTTAATTACTGTCAGTCTGAACATCCATTAATCTTATGTAAGATCAATATTGCTTCCTCTACCAATCAAATATTCCCACGATTCACATTTTTCTTTTCACCATTGCCATATGCACTCTTAGAAAGTCTGTAGAGACAAATATACTGTAAAAGAATTTGAATAAATTGTCAGTGTTGTTTTTCATAGGGGGCTTTACCCGTATTTTGAATATTCACAGGGGAGTTGGGGGAGGAACAGAGAGAAAGGGAGGAGGTGGGTGGATAAGAGAGAAATTTAAATTTGATACTAAGGTTGTGAAGGGCATTGGCACTTAAATTTGCCTTCTTAAATTTGATGTTCCTGATGTATAGTATTGACACAGATATGAAAAGGTGTATTAATTTCATATTCTGTGAACAGATACAGATTGGACAAATCTGTGTCCAAATACTGTCATAAGTTATGCAACAAGATCCATATGCATTGACAATTACATAAAAAAGACACACAGTCATGTGTCTAAACTGTGAATTACGAGTGAGTTGTGGTTTGTGTGTATTCAATTACCCTGATACATTAAGATGACAAATAGATCCTTTTTTTAACCATGGATGCATAATTCATTACCTCTAGATAAATTATGCTGACCTGCCTAAGACTTCACTTGCACCACAAGTAAAGCCACAGGAATATACATCAAAATATACAATCATTTAAATGTGTTATTTTGCTGCTATTATATTCAGAACGGCTTTCAAATGTTGGGTAACATAATGTTTGATCCAAGGTTTCTTATGTGTAGTTCACTTTAAAAGCCTTGATCTTTTTAAAAAAATCCCTCCAAAATAATTATTTTTTATTCATTTATTTATTTTTTTTTGCAAGAAACAATTTAAGAATGTTTGGAAATTTGAACAACAATAGAAAACATCTCTCGCTGGAGATGTTTTCAGCTTCATCTGTTCAACCACCTTAATTATTCTGATGTGCATAACTACAGAGAGTGAAATTGTTCTACAGTCAAGTACAATAATTATGAGATAAAGGAAATAGACAGAGGGGATGTGGCACTTGAGAATGACTTTATAACCAGTCTAATAAACAACGTGATGTAAAATTAATAAATGAAACAGTTTGCTATGGAGGTACATAATCCTAAATATTTTCTAAATATCAGGAATTTTTGATTCACTGGTTCGCACTTACTAATAAGGCATATTAATCCAACACATATTCAACACTGTAACAATGAAACAATACTAGAGACAACATTTGAGTCCTCATCTGTGAATCCATGGAGCTTTTCCATTGCAAAAAAAAAAGTTCTTTTAGTGAAAAGAGGCTCTACCAGAAAGAGTCGGGAGACAAATTGAATAGCAGTATAAATTTATTGACAGGTCAGCAAATTATGAGTTATTTGGCGTAGGCCCGGTCCTTAGCGAGCACAGCGAGGTCAGCCTAATCTGCATGTCCCGCCTGCACTCTAAAAAATGCTGGGTTGTTTTAACCCAACTTTGGGTCAAATATGGACTAACCCAGCCGTTGGGTTAAATTTTTCCATTACATTTTTAACCCAACATTTCGGGTTTGTCCATATTTGACCCAAAATTGGGTTAAAACAACCCAGCATTTTTTAGAGTGTGAGATGAAGGCGGGGGCGCAGCCGACCCCCCCCCCCCATCCTGGTGGTTGTGATGGGGAGCATGGAGGGGAAGGTACCATCTTGGTGGTGGTTGGGGAGGATGGAGGTGAATGGGAGCAACAGCACCTGTGAACTCAGACAAGTGTAAGTACCAAACTTTTATACTGTGGCTGTTAACACCTGATTGGATAGGAGTGAGGTAATACATGACGCGCTGATTGAGTCTTCCTGACAGAACTTAAGCTAAAGCTTTCATTTCTTTAAATTATTACAATGTCCTTCATATATATAAAAAAGGAAATTGTTATTTGAGGAATGGTTATTTGAGGAACCCAAAATTTAAAATAGTTATTAGAACCCTTGTGCTAGAACCCTTTGGAGAACTTTAAAGGTATTTTTTGAGGGACTTTAAAGGAACTTTTTTTAATGTAATGTATAAATCTCTGCAAGAACATCATTTCATTTGACAGGGTTAATGTGACACTGTCTAAAGTATCCCATGAAGGTGCCTCCTTGACTATGTTATTATTGACTAACAGTCAATACTGATCCTAATACACTTGTAATGTTGTGTTACTGATCATTTATTACATTGGTATAACATTTTTGGACTGAAAACATTGTAGGTACTGCATCGACTTCTGGGTTGAAGTAACTTTTGAGTTAAACATGTATTTTTCTTGTTGACATATGATTATTTGCTGACTTTATTATTTCCCAATACAGTATAAAAACTAAGTGGAATCACGTGGACTAATATTGGCAGCATGTATCTGATGTTTCAACAGTTAAGCAATTCTTACCTAATTGTGTATTTTGCTTTTTATGTTATAATTATTTGTTATAGTTATTTGTTATCTTATTTTAACACAGCATGAAAGGGCTGCATGCCAAAGTGTCTGTTTTATAACTTATGTGTGGTATTATGACTCTACTTGTGAGGATCATTGTCTACTTAATGTCATACGGATATACTACATATGCTACCGAACTTAAAGTGCCCCAATTATGATTTTAAAGGCTCCAAATTTCTCCTACAACGGGTTTACATCCATTAAAGGTAAAAAAAACTCTCTAAACCCCTCCATCCCGCGAGACTGCTCTGATTGGTCAGATGGCCCAATCTGTTGTGTTTGGTCTACCATTTAGAGCATGTGTCTGAAATAAAACACCCAATACCATAATCCCAAGAACTAGTTGATCGACCGAATCTCCATCGCAAGGAAAACTTGAGCAGGCCATTTCTCAATGATAAGTTTTTACTCATGTTGGATGTACAATATGAGATGTTGCCTCTGTAATTCCCCTACATCAGCATTAACAAGTGTACGTCCATCAAATAACTGTGCATATTTCTAATTTATTGAGGTGCACATGTGGGAACTGTCTCATTATCAATAACGGGGCATACGTTAGCCGAGCAATAACGTGAATGACTGATTCTTGCTCTATCCTTTATCTTTTCTCAAAGTAGTACGACAGACAAGATGCATGAACAGACACAGTTTTAGGCAATAGTGGGCCAACAGGAGCTGGAGATCTACACAATATAAAACACATTTCATCCTTTGGGAGTGTATAAAAAAAACTAAAAAAACCTTTGATCTTTAAAACTTTGCAGACCTTTTTCATTCACAAACAGCTATATTGCCCACTACATGGTAATATCTGAAAACGCATATTAAGTTCACTTTAAAAAAAAATAAGATGAGAAAGCTTATTGTGAAAGCAACCTTAAAGGACAACTCCGGCGCAAAATGAACCTTTGGTCTAATTACACATTGTTACCTATTCAACCGTTATCTGAGATTTGTTTTCATGATTGCTGAATGTAAATAGTTTTATCACTAAAAACAGTTTAGCCTATAACGCTAGTATAATGCTAGTATATAGGGCATAGAGTAATGACAAAATAAAAATCGCTTGTTATTACCACGAACAAGGCTCAAAATAGCCCCACACTAACGCGATAGCATAATAAGGGTCCCTACATTCAAACCGAAGCATTGAGAACTTTGTCAGTGTCCAAACAGTTTAATAAGAAGATATTTTATACACACAGTCAACTTCGCGAATACAGGAAGAAGCCATCTTTGAAAAATAGTCTCTACCAGTCGATCTACGAACGCCGATCTAAGTGCGCTGAACTGTGCAGAATCTCATATGGTCCATTGTTTCCGGAAGAAACACAAACACGAACCGTTTTCTTCTCTTCAATATGTACACGTAGCCTACTGTTCGCGCTCACCTTATCACCTTATTCACATCTCACCAGCGCACATGGATCGGTGTTCGTAGATCGACTGGTAGAGACTATTTTTCAAAGATGGCTTCTTCCTGTATTCGCGAAGTTGACTGTGTGTATAAAATATCTTCTTATTAAACTGTTTGGATACTGACAAAGTTCTCAATTCTTTGGTTTGAATGTAGGGACCCTTATTATGCTACCGTGTTTGTGTGGGGCTATTTTGAGCCTTGTTAGTAATGACAAGCGATTTTTATTTGTCATTACTCTATGCCCTATATACAAGCGTTATACTAGCGTTATAGGCTAAACTGTTTTTAGAGATAAAACTATTTACATTCGGCAAACATGTAAACAAATCTCAGATAACGGTTGACTAGGTAACAATGTTTAATTAGACCAAAGGTTCATTTTGCGCCGGAGTTGTCCTTTAAACACTCAAATGTCCTTCTGTTGTTCTGCTACATTCCAACATCCACTTTAAACATATACAGTAGTTGAAGTTTTCATTTGAGGGGGTGGTAGACTTTCAGCAATGATGTGGGTCTCTCTCTCTCTCTCTCTTTATGTCCCTTCCTCTCACTCTTACTCTCTAGTGAGTTTGGGGGTTGGATGCTTGTTACCTTTAGTCCAGTGAGGCGTAATAATGGCAAGCTGAAGCTTTCTGGAGCTCTAGGATGAATCACTCTGCTCTGTGAAAATGTTAGTCTGAATTATTGAACAAGGGCTTGCCGAATTTACAAAGAAGAGCATCACGCAAGCTCAGTACAACAGTTTTCTTCCCCGGAATGAAGAGGGAGACAGCATGACGCTGTAAAAATGAATCAAAGAACCTACAAAACCTTCAAAGTGTTGACACCAGACAGGGTTACAATTTATCAACTAGTCAATAGAGTTCAGTTCAATCAATTGCATTTGTAATTTTGATATATTGTAATATTGTTCTTTCAAATAACAAAACTCTTTTTCCCTAGTAAATTACTAATAATATGATAATATGTATTATATTACAGATAATATGTATACCACAGATGTCAAAGCTTGTCATAGGGTCAATTTTGATTTCTTTCTTAAAGGGGTCATATAATGGTACATGCACTTTTACAAGTTGATAGTACTGAGATGTGTGTTGGCAATGCCTGTACACAACCATCATATAAAGATGAAAATCTATCCAGTGTTTCTGTTTTAAAGGAGAACTCCAGCGCAAAATGAACCTTTGGTCTTATAAAACATCGGTACCCGTTCTCTGAGATTTGTTTTCATGATAATCGAATGTAAAGAGTTTTATCTCTAAAAACTGTTTAGCGTATAACGCTAGTATATGGGGCATAGAATAAGTAAAAAGAAATTGCTAGTTTATACCTCTAACAAGGCTCAAAATAGCCCAACATTAACACAGTAACATAATGAGGGTCCATACATGCAAAACGAAGCATTGAGAACTTTGTAAGTTTACAGACCGTTTATTAAGAAGATACTTTATAAAGACAGTTCACTTCATGTATACCATGGTGTAGACAGGAGCCATCTTGGAAAACAGTCACAACAAGTCAAACCATAAATGTCATGCTGAGTGATCTGAACTGTATGAAGTTCAGCGAACTTCTGAACTGTATGAACGACGTTCGGGGATCGACTTATCGAGACTATTTTCTAAGATGGCTCCTGTCTGTATACATGATGTCTTTATAACGTATCTTCTTATTAAACGGTCTGTACACTTACAAAGTTCTCAATGCTTCATTTTGCATGTATGGACCCTCATTATGTTAGTGTTAGTGTGGGGCTATTTTGAGCCTTGTTAGTGGTATTAACTAGCAATTTCTTTTTACTTAATCTATGCCCCATATACTAGCGTTATACGCTAAACAGTTTTTAGAGATAAAACTCTTTACATTCGATTATCATGAAAACAAATCTCAGAGAACGATTGAGTAGGTACTGATGTTTTATTAGACCAAAGGTTTTGCGCCGGAGCCTTTAAAGGGCCCCTTTTATGCTTACATACAGGTTCATACATTTGACCAGGAAGTCTACTTGAATAGGTTTACATGATTTAAAGGGACTCTGTGTGAGATTTACTCCCATCTAGCGGTGAAATTGTATTTTATATTCAAACAAATTGTGCTCTCCAGCGCCTCGCTTTTTCAAATGAGTGTTTTATCTATGGTAGCCGTAATGTACCAAAAAGCTATGACAGGATGTCTTCTAAATAAAAACTCTTTATTGTCACTAGTCACAAGTACCAGCGAAATTGGCCATCAACCTGTCCATACAAGGGGGTAGACAGGACAGGAATACAGGGACTTGAAGGAAAAATACAGCATGACATGAGGAGAGGTGAGGAGACAAAGGCAACCCCCAGACCATCATGTAAGGAGTGCAGTGTGGCAACAGGAAAAAACACCTCAGCAACATTAGCACAATCAGTACACTCCACAACATGAACAAAAACTTGCAACACGCCTGTCAGACTGGGGGGAACAAAGCTGGGGTGTGGGGCGGTGATTGCATATCTGTATATATATATATATATATATATATATATATATATATATAAGAGTTCATCTATGTGTAGGCCTGGACAGTTGCTATGCCTGGGCATCCTTTGCCTCAGTCCGCAGGATTGTCATAGCGATACACAGCAAGTTGCCATGGAGAAAACCTTGATCAGGTCCCAGACAGCAACATGACGTCATGACTTTTGCGTAAACATATACGCCACTTTCGAGTCAGGTGGCGTGTTATCTCCACGCATTTTGTGCTATCCGCGTGTATGCGTATATGTCTACGCCATTAACGTCCGCGTCATTCAAATCAGTCAAATCTCCAGTCATAAATGCCATTAACCCCAGTGATGGTTAAGTTTAGGGATGGGGTTGAGGTAAGTCATATCTTTTTTTTTACCTAGGATGGTAAGGGAACAGTCATAAATGCCATTAACCCCAGAGACGGTTAGGTTTAGGGACGGGGTTGAGGTAAGTCATATATTTATATAACGTTAAGTCAACGGCGTTCATAAACACGCTGAAAGGCGATTATGCATCTTGATAGCACGCCAAAAATGGAAATACGAATTGGCGTGTCATACACACGCTACTTCATGAGATCAGTCTGCAGACAGAGTCAACAATCACCAGGTGTCTGGGGATTCGGGGAAAGAACGCAAGAGCGGCTCACTGCAGTGCTCTTCCGGGGGAGTTCCAACAGTGGCTTTGGACAAGGCCAGTGCTGGTTGAGGGCGGCCGAAAACATATAAGATTGGGATTGTTTGGTCTTAAGGCAAGTAGCCACATTCAATTTACATGGTTATTCTCATGGTCCATTTTGGTCTCCGAAACAATCCATTTGCCTTTGCAAAGCTGTGAGCTTCTCCATGATGTTATCGATATTCTGTCCCAGTGCTGACAGCTTTGCCCACTGCTTAAGTCATGACGGGCAGCCTTGTGAGGCTTTGGATAGCTGTCACCGTCTTTTTAATTTCCTCAATAAACCAGGGCAATGCCTAATCCAATCAGCAGAAGACCTGTTATTATGGTTCCGAATAGGTAGATGTTTTCAACATCCTCCACGAAAAGAGCCGCCAGACACATGACCCGCCACTTCTCCCACACGTCCATCATGTAGCCAGAAAGAAATGGAAAGGTCCGTACTGGATCGTCTGTCGGGTAAATGATCAAGTTGTCCTGGAAAGCTCTGGTAAAGATATAAGAAATGCTCATGTTTGTAACCTGAAACCTTGTTATCCTACACCTAAGGAGGTGGAAAGACAAGAAAACCAAAAAATTCTGGAAATCTTTCAGGACTCGTCAGATGAGGAAGAATTCTTAAGGTTTAAGAATAGAACAACCGTGGGTTGACCCTCTAATGGGGGGGGGGGGGGATGTACAGCTACAAATTAAAGGAACAAGTATTTAATTAATAATCTCATCAAATAACAAAATATATATGAAGAGTTCAGATGCAAAAGCCTCTAAGTGCCATTTGAAATTTTCTTCAAATGATCATTTTGATCAACCTTGTATATTTTAGTTCAGTGATTTCACTTAAATGCCAATGATAATTACCTATTAATTGTTATTTAAGTGAAATTACTGAACTTAACTATACAAGTTTGATAAAAATCATCATTAAAGCATTTCAAATGGCATTTAGAGGCTTTTGCATCTGAACTCTTCATATATTAATAAATCTATACAATTTCATTAGTCATTAGAATTTGTACTAATGTCAAACTAAAAATGGTAACAAAAGAGGTGTGTTTTTCAGTAACAACGCGAAAAGAAAAGAGGAAGTAGAGAAGCGGAAGGAGAGTCTGGTCGGGAAGTTGAATCCGCATCTGGAAGAGTTTGGAACATTAGGTCTTAATTTCTATCATGCTGTGTTTAAGCATTTGTAAAAAAAAAGACCAGAGAGATGATTTTGATATGGGCCAGCTTGTGTGAAAAGACAATTTAAGCGTTTTAGACATGCGTTAACTGACTACATATTGTGTGAAAACAAAATGAATTATTGGTATAGTCACTACAGACTGATGTTGTACTAATTGAGTTTTAAAAAAATGTGATTATAGATTGGTCAAAAATATGTTAGCAATTATACTAAACATAAAACTATTATCAAAAAACCAAAAACAAACAAACAAACAAAACAATGGTAAAACGTATCATATGTGGCAGTGTCCCAACTTTAGAATATTCACGTGCTATCGGAATTATGGTAAATGCTAGTTTCCTAATTAAAGAAATAGACATGCACGCCCTCTCAAGTCAAAATTTGAATGCAATGACCACGTAACCACGACTTCAGAAGTGGGAATTAGCTTGTGAAGGCAGGAATAAAATGTAAATCAGTTCTAGGAATTACAATTGTTTTTGTTTTTACTAATATATGAATTTTATATCACATTACCGTGGCTTGCAAAGTGGCTTGCGAACAGCAGTTTACATTGATTTTAAGTTTTAAATATTTTCCTAAATGTTAAATATATATTCCTAAATCTTTGGCCAAATAAATAATAATATGAGAAAAAAAGTGAGTTATATTTATTTGTAGTGTTATTCTGATTGACCATGGAGAACTGTTCATAAAAAAAAAATCTCATTAGTCAGCTTCTTTCAGCTGCAGAAGTAATGTGGGACTTAATTGATGGGCGGGAGGAATCCGACAGCTGACAGAGATCGATAGATGTATAATGGATGGTCAAAGCTAAACACAGTCTACATTAACACCAGTGACCTGTGTTGGAAGAGTATTTTCACACTAAAGGATATGTGCATGTTTAACCATTACATTATATTTTTATACAATATCCAATATATTGTATTCACTTCATGCACGTCATTCTGCAGTACGTTCATCCACTACGGTTCAATGGGTACAAACCCAACTAGGGTATCCCTAAGTATATTAAAAAAACATCATCCTCTATAAATCCAATACTCCAGAGGGTGTAGGTGAATCAGTAGTAACCTCCTTTGATCCTTTATTATACATTTCATTAGATTAATTTAACATTTTATTGAATTCATTTAACCATTTCATGTGATTTGTCGTGACTGTAAGGGGAAAGCTCAGCTGTGGACTCAGATGTATTGGTTAAAAGAGCTCATGGGTATATGACAGGGAAGTCCTCCCCTGAGACCTCTTCTCACAGACAGCTCTGAGCACCCTCTGCTTTCTAGACTACTAATGATCACCAGCTAGGACACAATAGCATGGAAATGGCCTCATTTTAGAAAGACATGCATGAGAACAGAACAAGGGTACAATTGCTTGCTATTTTAATGAATAGTTGAGGAACTTTAGAAATAAAGGAACATATCTGTCAAATCATGTCATTATTTACTCACACTTAAGTTGTTCCAATCATGTATGCAACTGTTTTTTCAAAAGGAACACAAAAGATGTGAGAAACAGATTGAAATTTAAGACATTTTTTTCCAGCACAGTGAGAAAACAAATAATTGAATAAACATTGTGGAAAAGAACTAGTATTTTTCGTAATTTATGGACATTAAAGGAACATTATGTAGGAATTGCTGCCATCTAGCGGTGAAAATATATTTTGCATTCAAACAAATTGTGCTCTCCAGCGCCTAGCTTTTTCAAATGCGCGTTACATCTACGGTAACCATTATGTACCAAAAAGGAACATAATTACGTATGAAATAAATTCTTCATTTACGAGGATAAGTCAGATAATTGGCAGATGTATTTGTACACCATTGAAGGACATATTTTGAATAAAAATATTGATTTTAAATAATAAATGACATAAAAAAGTTACACATACTGTAGTCCCTTTAACTTTAACCCTAAACACAATACAATGTTATGTGTAATTCAAAGTTAGGGTAAAACACCTGTGAAAAAATCAATACAGACAATTCCTTTATACACTCTCAGAAAAAAAAAGGTACAAAAGCTGGCACTGGGGCTGTACCTTTTCAAAAGGTAAACTTTTGTCCAATTTAGGTGCTAGTATGTCCATTTCAGGAGCTAATATGTCCATTTTAGCTCCTAATATGTGCATTTTAGGTGCTAATATGTATTTAGGTATACTAATATGTACATTTTAGGTGCTAAGTACATTTTAGGTGATAATATGTCCATTTCAGGAGCTAATATGTACAAACCCAATTCCATAAAAGTTGGGACACTGTACAAATTGTGAATAAAAACAGAATGCAATGATGTGGAAGTTTCAAATTTCAATATTATATTTAGAATACAACATAGATGACATATCAAATGTTGAAAGTGAGACATTTTGAATTGCCATGCCAAATATTGGCTCCTTTTGGATTTCATGAGAGCTACAAATTCCAAAAAATTTGGGACAGGTAGCAATAAGAGGCCAGAAAAGTTAAATGTACATATAAGGAACGGCTGGAGGACCAATTTGCAACTTATTAGGTCAATTGGCAACATGATTGGGTATAAAAAGAGCCTCTCAGAGTGGCAGTGTCTCTCAGAAGTCAAGATGGGCAGAGGATCACCAATTCCCCCAATGCTGAGGCAAAAAATAGTGGAGCAATATCAGAAAGGAGTTTCTCAGAGAAAAATTGCAAAGAGTTTGAAGTTATCATCATCAACAGTGCATAATATCATCCAAAGATTCAGAGAATCTGGAACAATCTCTGTGCATAAGGGTCAAGGCCGGAAAACCATACTGAATGCCCGTGATCTTCGGGCCCTTAGACGGCACTGCATCACACACAGGAATGCTACTGTAATGGAAATCGCAACATGGGCTCAAGAATACTTCCAGAAAACATTGTCAGTGAACACAATCCACCGTGCCATTCACCGTTGCCGGCTAAAGCTCTATAGGTCAAAAAAGAAGCCATATCTAAACGGGAACCAGAAGCGCAGGCGTTTTCTCTGGGCCAAGGCTCATTTAAAGTGGACTCTAGCAAAGTGGAAAACTGTTCTGTGGTCAGATGAATCAAAATTTGAAGTTCTTTTTGGAAAACTGGGATGCCATGTCATCCAGACTAAAGAGGACAAGGACAACCCAAGTTGTTATCAGCGCTCAGTTCAGAAGCCTGCATCTCTGATGGTATGGGGTTGCATGAGTGCGTGTGGCATGGGCAGCTTACACATCTGGAAAGGCACCATCAATGCTGAAAGGTATATCCAAGTTCTAGAACAACATATGCTCCCATCCAGACATCGTCTCTTTCAGGGAAGACCTTGTATTTTCCAACAAGACAATGCCAAACCACATATACTGCATCAATTACAACATCATGGCTGCGTAGAAGAAGGATCCGGGTACTGAAATGGCCAGCCTGCAGTCCAGATCTTTCACCCATAGAAAACATTTGGCGCATCATAAAGAGGAAGATGCAACAAAGAAGACCTAAGACAGTTGAGCAGCTAGAAGCCTTTATTAGACAAGAATGGGACAACATTCCTATTCCTAAACTTGAGCAACTTGTCTCCTCAGTCCCCAGACGTTTGCAGACTGTTATTAAAAGAAGAGGGGATGCCACACAGTGGTAAAAATGGCCTTGTCCCAACTTTTTTGAGATGTGTTGATGCCATGAAATTTAAAATCAACTTATTTTTCCCTTAAAATTATGCATTTTCTCAGTTTAAACATTTGATATGTCATCTATGTTGTATTCTAAATATAATGTTGAAATTTGAAACTTCCACATCATTGCATTCTGTTTTTATTCACAATTTGTACAGTGTCCCAACTTTTATGGAATTGGGTTTGTACATTTTAGGTGCTAATACACTTAGGTACTAGTCATTCAAGAACACATGTGTGTTAGCAGCTGTGATTTCCTCGCTGACACACTAAAATGACAGAAAATTTTCAGCCGGTAAATATCTTCAATTAGGATATGTCATGTAGGCCTATAAATCACTCATAGTGATGAGCGATGCACACAGCGATGCACACAGAGTGACTTTCTATTGCATGTGAAAAGATGGATGCTAAAGTTTGAGCTGACTCACAAATGTACTCTTATACAGTACAACAACTTTTCCTTGCTTATGTACATTTTAGGGTTGGTGATGTCATTAACCTGGGAGGAATGTTGTGAAACCAAAAAAAAAAAACAGCTGTTTTTTGTAGTCCTTTTCTTTAAAGGTGCCATATGGAATAATTGAGGTAAAAATATCCAAAAAAATTAGCTACACACATCAAAAGAATGAGAAGAAATAAGTGCAATGATGTCATTAAAAAACGGACAAGTTATAGTGCTGCTGAGATATAACCTAAATTAGCATGCTAAATTACTAGCCCCGGCCCGGCAGGTGTCTTAATACCAGTTTCGGCCATGGGAGGCGGTATGCGGGCGGGCAACGTTACCACCAGCCAAACTGCAGTAACACGAGTAAGTCGCGCCGGCTTGTGTGTACTTGAACCTGATGTCATGTCGTGATGTCGTGTGGAAATACAGCCCACTACTAAATTTCAGTTCAGGGAGGAGTTAAATAAATGATTGGTCGATATTATGCATGAGGAATACATTTTGATAAGTTGTAACATATCTTTCAACAGTGTTCGTGTTCTTTTACCATTAGCTAGTAGAGATGATCGGTTCACGTGCGCTAGGGATCTGTCGTCTAACATTTACAAGTGCAAAAACTGCATTTATTGTTTGAATTGCGTAATAAAATTAACAGAATCTGAGAGCTGAGATCGGTCTCTGTGTCCTTTTCTGTGCATGACAAAATGGATGTGGCATGAGAGTGTGTGAAAAGTTGTGTGTCTCACGGTGAATTTGTGAGAGTTGGCAGCTCTGAAAGACGCTAGCTTGGTCCACATCAGGGAATGCTGTCTGTCAAATTAATTCAAACTAATGATAAAAATCTAACATGAACAAAACGAATACCATAAACTAAAAATGCCTGGGCTTTAATTTTCCCATACCGTCGAAATGCACCGGCTTGTCTGAGACGGCCTTTATAATTTAGTATTGAGATGTTGTTTATTTAGTCTCTAATCTCTGAAAATCTCCAAATGATCCACGTGAAACTGCGGTCTTCCAACCTTTTACTATTAGTTTTACTGATTAATATGCGCGAGGGAGACCCGCTCGCCCGTGTTGTTTGAAGACATGAGTGCGCGCGGCCGCGGAGATATTTTTATGGAGATATACTGCCCCCATCTGGTATGGAAAATGGTGTATGATTTGATTTTTTATCCCAGAGGGCACCTTTAAAAGGAAATATCTTCCTTTGCTTTGAACTTTGAGCATTATAAATTTGATAATGTTGTTTATACTCAAACAGCAACAATTCACACTAACTAAAGTTAAAAAAGGGAAATCATACTTTATTACCCCTTTAAATGGTACATACATTACACCTAGACAGTGTCAAATATTACACTCTTTTATATATATTAAAAAAATTACACATTTTTAACATTTTGGATGAGATGTAAATAAAGACTGCATTTTCATTTTGATCTATTTCTTCACATCAGGGGTTCCTAAGGAGTTCATAAGTTGATTAAAAAGGTAATACTTAATGACATTTTAAAAATTTTAAATAAATAAATTATTATAAATATTTAAAAAATACAAACAATCAAAATTAAATCCTTACTATTTTTTTATGTTTTTATTTGTTTATCTGCATGTCATGTGACTATAACATGATTGGCAATTTAATCATGCTAGCCGTCCTTGACATCTTTGTCCTGTCCTTGAAAGAGGGCAGGTGGCCCAGACTAGTCATGCTTCTAAAAAGCTTTGTGTGTATGTGTGTGTGTGTGTGTGTGTTTTAACATCACACCCCCACCATTAAGCTCCAGAAATCTGGTTTTAAGCCAGACCATCTGACCTCTGTATGCTTGCTTATTAAAACAGGGGTCAGCTTAAACAATGAAAAGATCGCCAGTTGAGATAACATCTACACCCAGGAAAGAAAAGATTAATGGATTTGCTGAACCATAATCTTTAGTCTTTGCATTCATGTTGTGTTTTTTATCTAAATATTGAATGTGTTACAATATACATAATAAAATATAATGCATTACCAAACACATCATCATTATATTGCATGTGCCATTCATGTAAACTAAGTTTATAACACTTTATAATATTCCGTTTGTTAACATTTGTTAACTATTAGTTGACATGAACTATCAATGAAAAAATACTTCTAAATTTATCTTACTTAATGTTCATTTCAATATTTACTAATACATTTTAAGTTAAAATTTGTATCTGTGACCTGAGCTGACACAATCTCAATGAAAAGTTGTATTTTAAGCAAGCTTAATAAATACTGTAACAGAAGTATTGCTATTTTTTTGTTAATTTTGATTAATACATTGATTAATGCTACCACCTTATTGTAAAGTCCTATATGAGTATGCCTTTTATGTATTTATATATTTATTTATTTATTTACATTATTTTACCACATAGCTTTAAATCTTGCTAGACATTCATGTAAAATACATCACAATGAAACATAATAGATACATATTTATAAATATCTCAGTAAATGCCATCTAATAGACTTAAGTAGCATAATTTACATAGTCTCCAAGATATCTGTCATCTAGTTTGATTTGTTAAATGGCATGATATATTGCCACGAATGGCATCTTTTTTCCTTCCCTGTGGAAAATACATAATATGACATGATATGTGTAAATTTTATTCATGCCTTTTGAAATAAATTCTATAAGCTTTGAAAAGAATCAAATCTTATATTAAATTTCTGTGATGAATGAATACACTCACATAAATTCACCAAAGGGATGCAGATCCTATCTGAACATAAATATTTTGTTAGAGCATTTGTTAAAGGGTACATATCATGCTTTTAAATCATTCATTTTTACATATAAATCATACAGTTGTGATCTATATAAAACATAACTGCAATGCTTGGGTCTGAATTCCTCATTATTATAGCTCCACAAGCCCCTTTTTTGATGTGCGTCTTTGAGCGACCCGTTTCAAAACGGCCCCTTTAAATAAAAAGGAGATATGTCATACCCCGCCCGCTCTCCAGGTCGATGAGTTCACAGTCGGTTCAACTCCCCCGTTCGGCCATTATTGTAGTTTGATTAGAGATATACGATTATATCGATACCTTCAAAGAACATTTTTATTCGCACATTAATAAAATATCAATAACAGACTTGTCCATCAAGCCTTACATATTCGAGCCAGAGCGAGCGAGTTGATAAAGACGACAACGAACCTGCATATGAACGAACCATATGGATGTATTGGTATGTGAGTTAACTGTTTTGTGTTATTAGTGAAAGTCGACTAACTTATTTCTCTTGTTAAAACAAGCACACTGACAAGATAAATGACTACGGTCTAATCTTACCACAAACAATCTGTATTGATAATATGATACGTTTAGAAAAGCATCAGAAAAGCAGCTAAATGATCATTGATGAAACTCAAGAACAATAATACTGCAGATGTGTAACGTTACTTCAAAACAAAAACAAAGAAAGACAAAGGTACTGCTAAACCATGACCACCATATGTTTTAAGAAAGTAAAGTACTTTATTTTTATTAACGATATTTACAGCTTATCGAAATGCTCTGTTCGTCGTCTCCAAAGATAGAAGGAATTTACCTCTCATTCAGACGAAGTCAATCGGCAAACCCTTCTGTATAACGTTACTGGCGGAGGTTGTTGAAGTGGGAATCCTTGAAGTGCTTCAGGTCACTACATCCAAAAACTGAACATTTTGACTTGACTTTGACTTGTTTTTGACTTCTCGTAACTTCTGCATCATTGAGCTCGGACTACAAAATCGGAGCGAGAAATAATAATGGCGGATTGCTCAAGTGTTGGGCCGGTAGTCGATGTCTTTATTTGGCAGTTCCGCTGCAAATACGGTGACGTTGTAGTTGTAATCTGAACAGGTTGAAAAATATGACCAAAACAGAATATAAAGATATGAACGAAGCACCTGAAGAGTATAATTTCATCTTTTCTGTACTTATAAACACTCCAAATATACAACAAAATGCATTTAAGGGCTAAAAAAGTGGATTTTGCATGATATGTCCCCTTTAAATGCAAAGATTTTCAATTATGTATTGAGTTATGTGATATCTGAGTGTCGCTCTAAATTTGCCTAGTCACAGTCTATATCATGTAATTTGCATTAACCAATCAAGTCGGAGGTAGAAATGTCATATCTCTATGGAAACAATCAAAAGCCCCTTTTCCACCAAAGCATTTTGAGAGCCGATGCCTGCACGCGAACCAGTTCTTTGTGTTTCGACAGCCAAAGAACCAGTTCTCGGCCGGGAAAACTGGTTCCAAAGTGGCAACTCTTTGATGGACTAGAACCGTTCTTTTACCACATCATGCTTAACTCGGGGGCTGGGGCTGGTTTAGATGTGTTCTAAACATCTTTTCTGACCGTAATAAAGGATCGCAAAGCCAGGAGAAACATTTGTAGAAACACGATGGAGTCTGCCTTTGTAGGCTAATTGTTATGCTTGAAGTTGGCGCAAGCGTTTTCATTTATTTATTTTTTATTTATTTTTATAAGCAAAGAAGAAAACAGTCATGAGAGACAAGATAGGGGTACATAACTTATCAGAAAATATTACATATCAAACGAAAAAATTAAAAGACTTACATATTTCAATTGTTTTTAAAGTATTCTTGGTACACGAGTTAGAGATAATCCCAAAGCAATGTACTTGCAAGCGTTTCTAGCGACGTGCACAGTGACGTAACGACGTCGTTCTCTGGGCACTCTAGTCAGTGGAAAAACAAACAGGTTCTGAACGGGTTCGCAAGTTGAACCAACTTTGAACCAGAACCAGTTCCAAACCAGTTCTTTTTTTGGTGGAAAAGGGGTATGTGTGTGTGGGCCTCGAGGGACTGGTCCTCCTGGGCCAGAAGTAGGATGTTCATCGCTGCCCACTCCATCTTTTTTGGTCGATCGTTATGTCACGGGTGTGGTGCTAGCAGAAGAAGGTAAACAGAGTCAAAGGCTCCAATTCAAAAAATTGACCTATTTCCAAAATACAGATACATGTTAACGGGCAAAAGCAATAGCACACAAAACCAAGTAACACTAACAATGATGGACAAGGACAAAATGAACAGAGCAAACTAAATACAGGCATGAATCAAACATAACAAGATGACAACAGGTGACACAGATGAAGATAATAAATCAAACACAGGTGAATAAACTCAGGACAAACGAAGAGCGGGAAAACTAAATAGGACTAAACCAAAAACACTGAGGAAGGGGGAAACAAAGAGTCAAACTGTGACACAGGGCACGTCAGAACATCTCAAGGACCCCAAATGCACCTTGGTCCCCAGGGGGTTAACTCTTTAACGAACTCCCGCAAGATGGAGAGCGGGTTTGCGCATAGCGCAAGTGTCGTTATCCGAGAGTGGAAGATTGTAGTATATAGGGAGCGAACATTTCTGTGAGAGGGAATTGATTGGGCTCTATTTTTTGGATTATCATTTCAAACCCCTTGACTTTGGAGTGGACGAGAGGTTGGGAATGAAAGATGTCAGTGGATTGTGTGTCTGTATTATTGTGAAGCTTTTTGGGATTCGATTGCTCACCTTTGAAGATTTATGAACACGCACGTGTGGGGTTATTGTGTCTTTGTAAAGTTGTGTAAATCTGTCATGAATGAATTGAGTGTGATCATATTTTGCCTTCTTTATTTACTTCCTTTAGAAAAAAGATATATGATTCTTCTTGATGTAAATTTCTCAGTCAGTATGCATTGCAACATGTAAGTGTTACAAAATGAATGATTGAATAATTAAATGAAGTTTTATTAACTAAGTTCGGGAGGAGCACGTTCAGACAGCAATTGTGGACAGCAATCAGCAATCAATGATAAGAGGGTACATATCCATTGACAGTTTGCAGCATCCCTCCTCCACCCCTTCTCCACACTCCTAGTTCTCCACACTCCTCTTTTTAAAAATCACTTGCATACGGGGGAGTACTCTGGGTTCAGGCAGAATTCCGAGCTCGGAGCCCTCCCTCCGGAGAGCACGCCAAATATGCATTAAATCTTACTCACTCAAAATTATATGTAAGTGTGAACTCGTGAAATTCACAGTGTCGTGCATGACACCGTGGTTCAGATTTTTCCCTATTACTTTAAATATGGTATGATGTTTCTCGTTTGTCTCATATCAACATAACATACTGCCCACAAGTCCACTGTGGCAAATATCGCGTCTATGTACAACTGTGATGAAGGGCAGTGTAGCATTACCCTTCTCCCCTCCTCCTCTGCAGTATGACATGTGCTGTATGCAACACGGGTGGGATGTGCCTGTGTGTGCTAACCGCACTGCTCCCTTCATGCTTTACATCCCCCCACCACACACACACACACATTTCACAGGGTGTGGCATTCTGACACTTTTATCTCTCACCATCTTAATCCTGTTCCATGCTTTTCCCAACCTTATTTTGTCTGCCATTATATTCTCACCCTCTCGACGTTTAGAAATAGTCCTCAAAAATGTATATATAAATTCATATGGTCCTCTCATTCAGTTGTATGTCTTCATAGTTCAAATTAAATATTTGGCAGTTTGCTAAATAATAACACTGTAAGTGTTTTTTAATGAGACCATATCTCTTAGCTGAGCTTAGATGATTCTTTCTCTCTCTCTCTCTCTCTCTCTCTCTCTCTCTCTGTGTGTGTTTGTGTGAGTGTGTGGACTGGTAAACCATATGTTTGGTACCAAACAAAGATTAAAAAATACTGGCAGCACAGTCACCATCAATCAACTGTAATTGTAATACAGTGAATTTTGATAGTGCTTTAAATTACAGCCCAAAAACACTTCATAATTCAAAATAATTTACAGCGTACCTTCCAGAAATTATAGTGTACATATAAAGTAAATATGTCGATAATTAATTTAATATACCTATAAGGGAACAATATGTAAAGTTTGGGGAATTAAAGGGGTAACCAGGAAAATTAAAGGGACACTTCACCCATTTGCATTAAGCTTTGTATCTTTAGAAACCCAGTCATATTGTTGAATGGTCATGGTTTATTCCCTTATTTTCACCTGAGATGGGAGAAATAAGGATTTAAATGTTTTACTTCCTGATTATGACGTAAAAATCGTCATTTGCGTCATAATAAGCAGGAAGTCTCATTTCATTAAAAAGTGTAGAGACTACAAACATTAGCTCATTATTATTCAAGGGTGTGGGACCCACTCACCCAACAGGCCTATTACAGATCAGTGGGTAGGACATCACTTGCAGACCCTGGCTGCGTTCCAAACCGCATACTCAATGAGTAGGTACTTAATTTCAATAAGTACTTACTCATCGAGCGCTAAAAGAGTAGGTACTTTATAGCCAAATCTCGTTGAGTATGAATGCGAACCGGACATCTGCCATGTTGACGTTATCATGTGACCTACTACGCGTTATCACAACCGCAACACCTTCATGCAATCAAAAAAAATATGAACGATACGTTTAATTAATCTACCTATAAATATCTTGATATTGATGAAACTTGCTCATTCTGTTGTGGTATTGTTGAAGAAACAGCTGCCTATTTATTTTGTGAATACATTTAGGTTTGATTTAAGTTGTTATATTTTAAACCCTACTAATGTGACCAACAGTGTTATTCTAACGATATTTGTTTTATTAAGAAACCCCAAAATCATCATCTCTTGATTATGTTGTTAATTTCTTTATTTTATACCCAAAAAGTTTCTCCTTTAAGTTTTCCTCTTTTTCTTCATGAATTTACCTCGTTTCATCCCTCAGATATAACAACTTTTTTATGTATTATAAAGAACTATAATGAAGATATTTAGCCTTTTTTATTGTTCTTATTTCCTGTGTATAAATATAATTTTATGTCATATTATGATGTACACAAACCAATGATCTTTATATTTTCTGTTTTGTCACTATGATTGTTACATAAACTATAGTATCTTTCCATGATCTTGCATATAAGTTTAAATTATATGAGCGACAGGTGCTCTAACACTTCATAACATCAGTAACTTGACAGCACAACCTAGAACAGCGTTTGTAACGTCTGCACAAAGGAGACGGGCAGCTGCTTGAAGATCTCTTTTGGAGAAAACTGTTGATTTTATACTCAAAAAATGTAAGTATCACTGCTTAAAAATTAATATTACCTCAGAATGAATTTCATTGTTAGCCCACCCCAAAACTTAAACAAAATAATAATATTAAATGCTGACCAATACTTAATAACTTTTTATATACTAAAAATATAATTTAATAAAACAAGCAAAATGTAATTTGTTTTGTAATATGACAGTAATGCATGAATTCATTTATATTGCTAAATGCAGTGAAACATCTCAATTGGCTTTATGCCCAGCTGCACTACTTCCTGAACTTCAGCCAGCTTCTTGTTTCCTGTCTGCCATAATTGGCCAAATTGATTAATTCAGGTGTGTCTGATTATTGTTGCCATGACTACTGAGGTTAAGCACACCTGAATTAATCAATTTGGCCAATAATGGCAGACAGGAAACAAGGAGCTGGCTGAAGTTCAGAAAGTAGTGCAGCTGGGCATAAAGCCCATTGTCAGTCAATCGATGAATTAATGCATAAATTAATTACATTTTATATACTGACAACAATAAGAAACATGAATAAATGAGTAAAAGAACAAATAAAAGTAAATAAAAGTAACCATCACAATAAACAAATGCATATACAAGTCAACACATGAAACAGCTTTATTCAAACTACAAGCATGTATTTACAGGCACTGAACCCCAAACCCTACTGCCGACTCAACACAGCGGTTCCCATTCTTTGATGACAGCATTCAGCATCACGAGCCTCTCTCCACCGGATAAACACACGCGTGTTCTTCTGTCCCTGTAACATACAGACAAGATTCACATTACGAGCTCAACACTGCATTTACATGCTGAGGTTGATGTGTTAACTCACTTTTAATCCAACTTAAATGTTCCTCAATATATCAACACCAATAAGGGACAAATTAAATATATATCATGTTTAGTTACTTTATAGATGTTTTTATTGACAGCACATAATTTGTCTAATGTAAGCAGTGTTGACAACAGAATTATCCTACATAATAGCACACACATGTATTTTTCATGTTGGGATGTGCTCACCTGCAATTATACAATATTTTCCTTCCTGATGTAAATAGACATTTTAAATAAGCGTATTTAAGATGTATGGTTATGTAAATACACGTTGGAAACTTTACGGTTACTGGAGCTCCCCTGTTAGCTATACATAATAAAACATGTGTTTACAGCAAAATCACAACTATACTACACTGTCTAACTCCTTTATACATTCAACAGTTAAAACGTTTACTCTATAGTAGTTTAACACATACGATTTAAACACAATGAACCGTATTTACTCACATTTGAAAACCCCCGCGTCGCTTATCTCCGCGATGTTGATATTGACGTATCCTCTCGCGTGGCCTCCTGGGATAGATGAGTATCATGAGTAGCCGTGGAAAAGCACTCAAAAATCTGGGCGGAAGCAGTAAGCCATCCGGGAACTTCTCGCCTACTCTTTTTATGAAAACTGATGTTTCGAACGTACTGCTTCCTTCACGTACTGTTTTCGCCTACTATATAGTAGGAAAGTAGGCATATTGGAACGCTCTTAAGTCCGAATCTCGCGACAATTACTACGTCACCCAGGTAATTCTCTCCTACTCTTTTGGATTCATTCATACTTTTTTGCTCGCCTACTCTTTTTCCCATACTAAATAGTAGGGAAGTATGCGGTTTGGAACGCAGCCCCTGAATCAATATCAGCCATCTTGTTTGGAAGCTAAGCTAACAAGTGCTGTGGAGATAGGAAGTATGATAATGACGGAGCCGCAATATAGTGAAGAGCAGCTGAGGCTGATGGAGGAACTGGAGGCGGCAGCATCTACAGTATGTGCGAGACCCATTCTGGTAAATGTCGACATGCTTAACAAAAACACCCATTGCTTGGAAATATTGACGCTTTTGTCATAATGATAACGTAAAATAAGACTATTAAAGAGACAAGACAAAGGCTCACTGACATACTTTAAAATATATTTCAGCATTTTGTTAATCGACTAATCAACGTTACCCCTTAACTTAACCCAATCCGATCGCGGCTCTCCCGGTATTAGTTATTCCACAAGATTTATTGATAAGCTGTTTGATTTATAATTATTAAGATTATTTTCACATACCCTGCTGTGTATGAACATAGCTGTTCCTTAATTTGTGTTTTCCATTTGAACGGTCAGCGTATGAGGCGCTGCTGCTTGCACTGGGACTATAACGTTAGGCTTTAACTTCAATTTTTAAGAAATTATTCTCTAATCGGTTGCATATAATGTCGTGAATATATCCCTCGAATGCATACTGTAGTCCCTTTTGTCTTGCTCTCTCAGATATTTCACTTGTTCGCTGAAAATTACTAATTATCTCATTGGGAATGTCTGACACCGGGTGCATCCACACTATAATAGATGGGCCAGTCGCGAAAGCTTGACAGGCGTAGCAACAGTAACTAGGGAGGGCGGGGCTTAATAGCGAAGGGTCAATTGATTTCAAAAACAACACATTGCAGATCACCTCTTATTTAACAAACAAACAAAATTAATGCACTACTAGAGTTACCTGGAGATGTTTTATTTGTTTGTAATGGTACATCCGTGCTGCGAGATGTTTCAATGGGGATCATATATCACACCCGCAAATTACACCTATGCTCGTGTGACGTGTCTGACTCCTCGCTCGGTCAGTCCGTCGTTTCCTCTTTCTCTGTTCCTCCGACAATGCTTTCCTAGCTTTCTGCATCTTGTATGTCGGCTCAACCATGATGATAGTGTGACAAATTCCATCCCTTTCTACCTTGTTCCTGGATGTGGTTGTGTATGTGTCCAGTGCCATAAACGAATATGTTACATCGCGAGAGCTGATATCACGTGATACTTCCTGACGTTGAGGCCGGCGGCCCGCCGCCACACTGTTTTCCTCTCACAGGCACCATGGGGGGGTCGAGACAGCCACCATTCAACCCAAAATAAGTCATATAAACATTTCAATAACTCTGAAGCTGTTCAGTTAAGCTAAAAAAGCTGCATAGTGTCCCTTTAACCCATTCAATATAATATAAAGTACCTACTAGTAGTATAGACTAAACCAAAATTTTCTTTTAGTCAAACCCATTTCAAACAAGGTTATTCTATTAAACAACATGACATCATGACTTTTGCGTAAACATACACGCCACTTTAAAGTCAAGTGGCGTGTTATCTATACGCATTTTGAGCTATCCATGTGTATGCGTCTGCAACAGCTGCTCTGTGGCGACAGATGACTTTCTAAATTTGATCACCAAGTGCCTCACTTTCTCCAACATGGGGGATTGCGGGTTCCTTCTGGACCATATTCATCACAAGCTGTACGGTGTGAACCACGCATGGGGTCCTCTCTATGGTTCCGTACGAGGATCTATATTAAAAAAGTACATATTTAACCATTTTAGATCTTATATTATTGAACCAAATGAAATAGTAACTTCCTATGAACTTATTTATTCAATGTATATGAAATTAATTCATGACTATATCTTCAGAAATGCTGAATGAATTAATACCATACTTTTTTAATCTTTTAATTTATTCCTATGGAATTAGTTTTTATTCATAAAACAATATATGACCAGTTACATAAATGTTGAATGAATTATATTGTGTATATAGTATTTTTATGTTTCTTAATCTGTTTTTACTCTTTATATGTGTTTGTTGTGTACTTTGAGAGGAAGACTAACCAGTTAAAATTCCTTGTTTGTATATGCAAACCTGGCCAATAAAGCGGATTCTGATTCTGAATTCATTGCGTAGATTTATACAAAGACATTACCTGTCACCCTTCCCAAGCTGATGTGCATAGTCATCATTGGCATCGTCATGCTCCGCCTAAGTTGTGGAAACTTTGTGGCCCAAGCCACCATTTTGCTGCCATTGTCAATAATCATTGTGAGGACCTTCTCTCTGGGGATCCCTCATTCTTCCATTGACTCCTCTACAAGTGTCCTAATTCACTCAGCATTGTTGTCCTCAGGATTGAAGTAACAGGTGCTGATTCCCAGGAAGGATGTAAGCCCCTTTTAGTCCAAATATCCAACCCTGTAGTTATTTTGCATTTTTTGGCCAGGTTGTGTTTAATCTATTCTTTAAAATCAAGTTTAAAATGTGCCACTTTGAACGTTTTGTCCATTTTTGCAATCATGGAGATGAACCTAATCTTCGACAATCCTGGCTGGGAGTCCTGTATGGCCTATCCACTGCGCTTTCCCCACTTGTTGCTCTGGTATGTTGCTCTGGGGAGTTGTCATTGTACCTCCTTGTGGCAAAGAAATCCTGAGCACTAGTTGGCTTGTCCATCTTCTTGGACAGGTCATGCTTCACTGATGCTATTTCTGGAATCTAGCACAGGAATAGATACAATGTCAGGACAGATGCAGCCTCTAGAAATCTTACTGTTGTAAATATTAAGTAGCATAAATCCTTGCTATGATTTTTACCATAGTAAGTCAACCTCTGAGTAAGTGACTTGACTGTCCGTAAAAGAAAAGAAAAAAAGTCTACATAATCAAAACAGAAGTAGTCCAAGCAGTAGTCCTGGTAGGAATGTTAATGCCAATACCATTTGTTTAAATGTATGTATTGGTCTAAAATAAGGTATTTAAAGTTATGTTGTTGATGCCAGTTGCTATGTGAATGACAAAACTAGCTAGTTTTTGACCAACTAGGGATGCTTAGTACACATGGAGTCAGTCAGTCAGGTAGGAACTAAGAACCCACTCATTCTCTCACACAAACACCACACGTTACAACCACATGTGTGGTAGTCACACACGTCCGTTGTAAAGTCGTTTAAAGCTAACATCAAAATGCAACACATTCATTTTGACATGAGCTTTCTAAAATAGAAAGTAACGTTACGTTAATGTCTTGACCTACCTTCATTTCATTATGGAATGCCATCCGTTAAGGTTTGTGGTGTTTTTTCATGTTATTTTGTGACCGTATTTCTCCCCATCTTTTTCCACAACACATTCTGTTCTCTTTTCCACTTCTATGTAATGAAAGTTTTTCTAATGTCTTTTTCTCCCAAAGACGAACCCCCGCTGGCCGGCCATCGGTCCCTTTTTCAGTGTCAGACTTAACTTTTTTTGTTTACGTTAACTCACCTACCCCATCTGCATCCTCTATATAATGCTGCAAGTGGGGCTTGAGGAAGTAAGGTCGCCTGCGTCTGTGCAGTGAGATCTGGTGCTCCTGAAGTGAAAATACTGCAGAAATACTTGCAAAATAATAACATGACTAAACAAGACAAAATAACGGTATAACATTTCATCAACGTCTCGTTTTGGTCAACAAAAATGTAGATACATTTTAGCATCGTTTTCATGTTGTAAACATTTACATTTAGTCTTGTTTTTATTCGCCAACAATTTTGCAAAATACATTTAATTATAGACATTGTCACATGACCAGCATTTACGTTGCATCTTGTTTCTTTTTATCACGACGATATTTAGTCATAAGTTTCGCTGACGAAAGCAACACCAGCTCTGCGTATGTACGTGGACAGAACTCAAAGCATCAGGAGTCAGGACCTCAAACCAGCTCTTTGTCCATTATGGAGGCCAGCAAAAGGGAAAGGCAGTGGATGCCATCGCCTTGGCTTACCAAGCACAAGGGGCGCTGTCACGTGGCTCCTCGCTAACAGATATCGTTCGCTATATTATAGCCTATGTGTAGAGCTGATCTCCACCCGTGTTTCCACCCTACGTGTAGAAGCACCAAGAGGCCCCGCTCTGTCGGCTTGCTGAACCGTAATGTGCACCCCTATTACTCCAGAGTGAAAAACCTGTTGGATCCTCCAACACCCTCGGCCCAGTGTCCGGCGCCAGGCCTTTATCTGCTGGATCCTTGAGAATCGGATCTAGGCAGGGTCCCATATGTGTGACCCTACGGGGATCCCATATATGTATATCCGCTACAGCTGCTCTTAATGGAAGCCTTTGTCCTTCATGTGGGCTAAGTCACCCACTATATGCAGTACAGGCTTCGGGCTAGTCCGTAAGTATTACCCACATAACTCCTTGAAGAAAGTTGCTTACGCAGCGTTCTCCTTCCTAACAAAAGGTCCAAGATGTATGTCCTAGATGTACGTCCTGTGTCCACATCAGGCTTGGCTCCTGAGTGCAATCGCACCTGCTGCTCATTATATACCCATGCTGCGAGGCTGAGCAGCTGATGCAAATGATTGCACACCAATGTTTATTGGCTTGTTTTAATTTCACCCAAAGTAGATTGACCTCTCTAGCGAGATTCCTATTTGTCGACGGTCATGACGTACGTGTCCATTCACTCCTTCAGGGAACGAGGGCTACCATATATAATCCATATGAAAAAGACGATTCTCTTGCTTGGCTTCTTCATTCTCTTGTTTCTCTTCTTCTTTTTCTTTCTTTCCACTGATACATCTTAAAGGGATTTTTGATATGTTTTTTTTTTTTTAATTTTTTTTTTATATGTTTTAGCTTACCTCAATGGCATTCAAGATGTTGGTGTCTTTGTTTCCACAGTATTTTCAATTTTGATATTTTTAGGTCAAACCGTTGTTGTCTGTCAGTCATATAATGGCTTTTATGGGGTCCACCCAGGGTTCACCTCAAAGAACATGCACAAAGAAGTCCAAATTAAACATTATCTAATGATTTGTATATGTAAGTACACATTGATGGCCTAAGACACGAAACGAGCAGTTTGTGTGAGAACACGAACAGTATTTATATAGTTTTTTTACTTCTTGTAATCAAAGTCACGTCCAAGTGATCTGAGGGCGAGGGCGCTCTTCTATCTGCGCAAGCAAGCCAGAAAGCCCCAAAAGGGATTTCTTGCGTGTGTACGTCACTCGTTGTTTATACAAAGATTTCGGAAGTTTTAGCTTTCACTGTGAAGATCTGAACATATTTAGATATACAGAAAATTGCAATGGAAGACGATTTCGATATATCTTCACAGTGAAAGGTAAAACTTCCAAAATCTCTGTGTATGCGCAAGAGATCACTTTCGGAGCATGCGCTAGGGTGACCACCCGTCCCGCGTAGCGCGTGCGCGCACAGCGTTTGAAGCCCAATTCATGCGTCCCGCAAATTGAGACCGCGTCACGCATAATCAATGCTTGCTCAAAAAAAAGTCGGTCACTCATTATCCTCGAGACGCAGGCAGCCAAACGTTGTGCCTGAACACGTTCACGTTCATGAACTTGTTCATATTTTGGGTGAACTGAACGTATTTTTTAACTGCCTGTCCTGATGAACGTGTGAACTCGTTCATTCTGGTGTCGCACGCTCTCTCAGTTTAACTTCGTTCAATGGGGTGCCAGATTTCTATAGAGGCTTCCAGGCGAACACCCTCCTAAAACTCACCGTAAACAGGGCTCAATATGTAGCGAAAAAACACCAAATCTGGCAACACAAGCCACCAGTGTCACACCGCGGCCGCCGTTGACAAAGGCGTCGTATGATAATTTAAACGGATTTTATAACGAGGTCGGTGAAGATGGGAAAAATCTTACATTTCTGTGTAAACTTGAACTTAACTAGTTCATTTTAAAATGTGTGAACTGAACTTTGAACTAGTTCATGTAGAAAGTGAACTTCATCAAGACTGGTTGCCACTCCCACGTGACCTGCTGACTAGGTTGATGTCAACTTTTTCATTATTGTCATGACAGCGCAGCTTCTCATTCCGTGAACCTCTGGAGTTGTGAGTTTAGACTTTTTTTCGACTTTTTTTAAACTGTTCCTGTGGTGTTGAGCAACTATAATTCCTGTTAATCCTATAATTTTATACTTTTATTGATTTAAAGTGAATTAATTGTAATAAAAATAAATAAAATTAAATAGCTAAAGTAAATCGTAAGTGGAAGTGCTGTCAATTCATTGAATGTTCAAAATATTCATCTTTATTTAGAAAACAAATACACATTGGTTGGCCTATTCATGAGAATATATCAGCAATTACACATGTTTAGGGAATAGGGCATTATTAATGCATGTGCTAAGGTATGTGCTTTTTTTTAACAATTATTTATGTACAAACAGTAAGGCAATAGTAACAATTCTAGATATGGGTAAACCTCTATCAGAGTCTGCCCGTGGGGTGGGGGCACCGCCGCGCCAAGCAGTGTCCCACATTGTCCCTCAGAAACATACCCCTTGTCCCCCCTTGGGCTTATTAGCAGGTGGTCACCCTAGCATGCGCAGACCGAAGCGCCCTTACCTTCAGATCAGTTGAAGATCGCTGGGGTTACAAGAGGTAAAAATTATATAAAAACTGTTCGTTTTCTCACACAAACCGCTCGTGTACTTACATTTATGAGTCATTAAAACCCATTTAAGCCCACCGGCAACTACAGTTGCTGCAGTCCATAGTTGTCATTTTCCTTTTTTATGACTGCTTTTTTTCTTTACATGATTGTGTTTATGGGTAGCAATATAATATGTATTTGTGGTTTTACGTTTTTAAAAAGACTTATTTTTCATAAACTTCACATTTATTGTCAGCCGCGCTCTCCTCTGTCCTCGAACGAGCGGTTGACTTCCTGAGTCTATGAAACCACTCCCTCAGAAACTCGTCGTGGGCTCAGATTGGTTAGCTTGGTCCGGTGAGTTGTGATTGGCTAAACTGTCGCCTACGTTGTCCGGAAAGTTAACGCCCATTACCTGAATGGGCACGTCATGAGCTCCGGTCCAGATGTAAATATGCGTCGAACTGCAGTATCAGTATGACCCAGAATCAGACTGAGAAAGCCGCGATGAAGCGAGTCAAACAGAACCACACCACACACGGCTCTTAATAAACGTTTCTGAATGATAATTTGCTACGTGTTTTAAATTTATACACGTTTGTTTAACACAATAGCATCTAACTGGCAACAATAGCAACTGACTGGCTACTAATGTTATACTCAAACAGCGGTGGCAAGTTTACATTCTTGATCAAATCGAAAATAACGTCATAAAACATATATACATGAAAAATACATTTACAACATTAGCACTTATACAAAATTCATGTTTGTACGCGTTTGTCGTAGACACAAAATAGCATATCCAGACAGCAAACTGACATTGAATCAATGTGGAAACGACGTCTCTCATGACATTGAAACAACGTTGATTTTGCTCATCGAATTAACGTTGAACCAACGTCAGATGCGGCATTCTTCAAAGCTAAATGAAAATCGAAAATTGGTTTGCTTTCATAACGTTGAAACAACGCGTTGATTTCAAGTTGATTTTCCGTTAGTTTTAAAAGAATGACGCGTCTGACATTGGTTCAACGTTAATTCGATGAGCAAAACAATGTCAGATCAACGTTGTTTCGATGTCATATTTCCACGTTGATTCAATGTCAGTTTGCTATCTGGGTAACTAATAGCCTAGTGGCAATAAAGTCAGCACTGGCATTTGAAAAAAACTAAAACACAAGGCTAACGTTACGTCTGGAATTATACATGCAAATACATTTAAAATGGTTAAGTCTTGGCCTACTTACAGGTTGTGGTCCAACAACTGCTGCCTCTGGTTTTAAAGTCAGAACTGCTTCATGTTTACAGTTTCTTGTTGAATCCGGCATTGAACTCGTGGAGATTCTGAAATCTGTCTTCCGTAAAATGCGCAGCACAGAGAGCTAGATTACGATCGTCATTTTCAGGAACATAATCAAACATAAATTGTATCCATTGTTGACGAAGTACAGCATCAGTGGGAAGTTCGAAGACGTAAGACCTGACAGCTGCATGAACACAACACACTCGACGAGCTGCTGGAGCTGCTGAAATATGGCCATGCTCTTTTCTGCTTATTCCGGAGCAGTGCCGATCCTGACCTCCCTGGGGCCCTAAGCAAAATTCTGCTAAGGGGCCCTCTACCTGACCCGTGACGCCATGACGTGAGCTATGAAAACCATATGCCAATGCTACACAGTCACACCTGACACTTCAGTGCTCCAAATACAATCCTCCCTTCTTTAAACAAAACAGTCAAAGAACAGAATGAGGTTCAAACAAACAATATTTATTGATAGAGTATTTTCCATAGAATATTAAGATAACAAGTGAATATTATTAAGTAAGTGAAAATTAACGTAAACATAAATAAGAATAACATAATTAATTATAACCCTGAGCTTTGGCTTTTGGGATTAACTTTTGTTCTTTCCTATAGCCTGGGTATTTTCGGCAGCAGTATGGGCAACACCAGTCTATTTGGACTGTCTAGAAGAAACTTAGAAGAATATCACATAGTTAGTTAAACAGTCATCGTTACATGTTACAAATGTGTAAACATTTGAATGTTTGAATTAAAATCTTACCATCAAAATATTCCTTTTCTGCACTTTCTTGAGGCAAAATCATCAATGATGTCATCATAGGACAGGTGTTTCCCCACATCATGATTTATGCTCATGATGGCCAATCCACTCAAACGTTCCTGTGACATTGAAGACCTCAGGTAGCTTTTGATGAGCTTTAATTTTGAAAAGCTCCTCTCTGACGATGCTACTGTTACAGGCAGGGTGACTGCAATTCTTAGGGCTATCCAAAGATTAGGATAGAGTTCCTCCAGGTTTTTCTCACAGAGAAATGTAAGCAACTCAAATGCAGTCACCTTATCTGATGGCAGATCAGGTAAATTCTGAATCTCGTGTGCCAGATCCATTCCACTGATGTCATAGTCATCTCTGAAGGTTAGAGTATTTTGAACTTCCATGCAGTGAGCCTTTAAAGATTCACTAGACATCTGTGAGGCAGTGCTGAAGTTTAGCAACACTCCATATTTGGATTTCACCTCGTTGAGTGTTTCAAATCTCTCATCCATGGATGTCACAGCAGAGTCGACCACAATGTTAAAGAAGTTGACTTCAAGGTTTTTCAGTGCATCAATCACTGGTTCATCAGGAGCCTCATAGCTGAAATGCCTCTTGCTGTTTCTCAATCTCTTCTCTTTCAGAACAGCCTCCACATTCATTACTTCGCAAATGCTTTTGGCTGTTGTCTGTGCCTCAGAGAATCCAGTTTCCCGGTATGTAGCGAGGGAAGCCTTTGCATTCGAGATTAAATTAACTGCTATATCCAACTGCATTGAGGCGGATTGGAGAAGCTTGTTCACTATGTTTGTAATAGTCAGTATCTCACACCATACGACACAGCAAATCAAGAAGCGGTAGGACCCAACTTCCTCTGCAAGTGCTTGTGCCTCCACTTTGGCCACAGGATCATTGATTGTCTGTCTGGCTTCCAGTAATGCCTCCCGAACCCCAGATGCCTGGTGCCTTATTGCATGCACGCTTTTGAGCCTACTCTCCCATCTTGTGTCACTCCATGACTTCATGGTTATCTTCACATGTTTCTTTAAAACACTCCATTTTTGTGTGCCAGCTGAAAAGAAGGTGAAGAGCTTTTGCACATGTCCAAAGAACCCTACTGCATCTTTTGAAGATTTGGCAGCATCTACAATTACAAGGTTTAGAGTATGTGCTCCACATGGGACAAACACGGCTCTGGGATTTCTTCTGAGCAGTCTGGCTTGTACTCCTTGGTTCTTGCCTTTCATGTTGGCCCCATTATCAAAAGCTTGCCCTCTGCAATCTTCAAATGAAATCTTCAGCTCATTCAGCTTATTTAAGATGACAGTGGACAGATTTAAACCTGTTGTAGCCTCAACATTCACAAAGCCGAGAAAGTGCTCCTTGATCTCTGGCTTTTCCCTTAAAGCCACGCTTCTCAGAATAATGGACATTTGCTCTTGGTGACTAATGTCAGGTGTACAGTCCAAGATAATGGAGAAGTACTTTGAGTCTCTTATTTGAGTCACTATTTCTTCCAGAATTTTGCCACTCACAATCTGTATTATCTCATTCTGTGTGCGCTGCCCAAGGTAATGAGCATGTGTATCTCCATCTTTAATTTTGCTGAGATGGTTTTCCATAATGGGGTCAAATTTTGCCAGTAATTCAACCTCTTTTAGGAAGTTTCCATTATCTGGCTGGAAGAGTTTTTCTGACGAACCCCTGAATGCTAGGTTTCGTTCAGCCAGAGACTGGGTGATACTTATTAAACGTGTAAGGACATCCCGCCATCTCTTTCTTTCAGCCTCATAAATGGTCATTTGTATCTGGTCAAAAGTCTGTCCCCGACTTAGGCGCAGATCAAGTTCTCTCCACTTAATCATGTTTTGTGTGTGTTCAGGACTACTCTCGTGGTTTTTCAGAATGGCATTGATATTTGACCAGTCATTCACACCTTCCTTTATAATTTTGTGGTATTTTGTTGAATAAACAGCATTGTTTTTGATTGAGTATGAAAGCCAGCTCCTGTGAATCTTTTCCCCATTTGACAGTTGTCTCTGTAATAAGCATGAATGGAAAGCTCTTCTAGACTTGTCTTTAGGAAAAGAAAAAGAAAAATCCAGTCCTGGTTTGAATGGACCTCTGCGCACTAACTCAGTCCTCATAAAGTCTGTTAAGACTGGGGGCCAATCTGCTGGGTCATTTGGTGGAGTGGCAACTGTTCTATTTGGGTCTGAGCTTCTTGCATCTGCTGCTGGCTGTACACATCTTGTTGTGCTAGTACTGACTGAGGCTGCCTGTACTTCACCTGGGTCTGTCACTGTGTTAGTACTTGCTGAAGACGTCTGTACTGTATTTGCTGAATCTGGCTGTATTGGGTTTGTGCTAGTGTAACAGGTTAAAGAGTGACAAATATTTTTTTGTAACCTTTTGTTTTCTATTTGGTGGATATACGAGTTTATTTCACCAAAATGTTGTATTGTTCATTGAGTTAACCCTCTGAGACCTAAGGGTATTTTTACAATAAATTTTCCGTCTGGTGTCATTTACTAAAAAAACTTGTAAAATATCAACCCTTTGGTGCACAGACAATTGACACACCTCTTTTTTTTTCAGGGCAAATTGAACTTTCAGCATATTTGTGTTACATTGATGTCACCTGAATGTAAAATAAGTTATGGGACCATAAAGACAAATGAAAAAATAAATCGGAAATGGAATCACTCAATTATTTATTGAAATCACACACAAATAAATAAAAGCTAAGCAATTTTCCTCTGGAAAATAGTTTGTTCATGTCTTTGGAGTCCTGGAGCACAGAAATAAACATTATAACTTGTACAGAACAAAAAATATTGACATTTTTCCAAAAGAAGTCCAGGCGTTTGGGGCCTCATGAAATTCACTGGTGCCAAGCCTCAAAACAGTTCCTATCAGCAATCACACAGAGGGCCACATCACAGGTTTTGCATTTCTATTTTATTTATTCTTTTATTTATTATGTTCTTTTTATTCTTTTATAATACATTTATACTACTATAATACTTTTTTACAGTAAATAAATAAATGGCACTTCAGCTGGGTCTATCCTGGTAATCTAGTTCCTCATCTGTCAAAAAGCTCTGTTCTCCTGAAAATCCTTCATCCTGCAATGCACAAAAATAGACCAGCGCTTTATTTACGTCCATTTCGCTGTGTTTCTCTGTGAATCGCGCGTCTCTGTGAGTCTCTCTATCTCTCTACACTATATCAGCGCTTGGTTCATGCGTAATGACGCACACCAATGTTTACAACGGATCAGCCTGTAATTGGTCAAAAACCATCACGTGAAAACATCACGTGATATCCAGGATGTCCGCTAGCATCGAGCTAGCGGCAAAAATGACCGAATATTTATGAATTATGGACTTCAAGAGTATCAAAGTTTGACATAAAGCGTTTGGATTTATTGCTGAAAACCTCTGAAAGGAAGCACAAGTTCCAGGCTGGATAGAAAACCTTCTGTAAAGGCTAGAAAGACCCGAAAGACACCCCTGTGATGGCTAGCTCGTTAGCTTTCTGCTGGAAAAAACGGTAAGAAAATCGATAAATCTGTCATCGAGTTATGTAAACATTTATCGGAGGTGACGTGTGGCATCGTCGACGACGCCGTCGGGCTCAGGGGGTTAATGGTGGCTTATAGGTATTGGGAGAGTTAAGAGTCGTGTAAGTGCGCCCTCTATTGGAGAGAGGCTAGAGTTGTGGTCATATGCTGAATTTTCGCGTTGTTTTCTCAGTCTGCATTTCACTTGACTGAGAGAGGCTGATTCTGATGAAAATGAGAATCCTGATTCTTTGCTCTCTTTGAAATTGTGCAGAATAAATCTGTTTGAAGAACGTCAGTGTCCTGTCTTCAGTGCACCGGAACACAACGCAGTAGTCGGCGAGGTACAGAGCGCGCCGGCTACATTGGTGCCGTGACCCGGATATCTTCGCTTCAGATCATCGCCAGGGTGATCGCCGGTGGTTGCTGTGACGAGTAGGAACTTCTTCGGGACATTGACAAGTATATGGACTTATGTTAATGTGTAAATTGTAACACTCGATCGCCTCTATCTCGACTAGTATCATTTTACGTTGTGATTTGCAGACCATATTTGAATGCGCTAGTAATTCACATAGTATTACCATAGCTGATCACATTACAACTTTTGTAAAAAAAAAAAAAATGGCTGATGGTAAGGATGTGCAGACACCCTTTAGCTTTGGGGACGCTAAGGTGCTAAGCCTTGGGAGGGGCAGGTTTATGAGTAGGGAGGAGTGCACGCCGGTTAAAGGTTCTGGTGTACTAGATAGACCTGTACTCTCATCCACACGCTTGCATACGGACGAGTATTCTCCTGCAGCACACATGCGTAGATTAGGAGATGCCCCAGACATTGAGAATGGTGGTAGTTCAGTGGGCCGTCCGGTATTCTCATACACGCACGTGCGCACAGATGAGCATTCTCCACGTCAGCCAGTGCCTAGTCCAGACGTGAGTTCCGTGAACCTAGGGAATCTCATCACACAATTAGCCCACGAAATAGGAGAGAACATTGCTAGCCAATTACAGAGATCTGTTGGTAGTGCAGATAGCCAAACCACTCCTACACCTAGCCTGAACTTAGGATATGGACAGTCTGACTTGAACATGACTGGAGTAAAGTTAGTTATGAAGACAGATGTCGAAGAGCCGCCGTACTTCAGGGGTGATGGAACAGACAAGCATACAGTGCATGAGTGGGAGGAAATTATGAGTGTTTATCTGAGTAAGAGGGGTGTGCCTTTTCAAGAGTACTCCCAGGAGATAATGTCGAGACTTATGGGAAAGGCTAGAGACATTGTGAAAGTTACCCTGCGCAGCATGCCATCGCTGCAGCCAGCTGAAAACTCCAAGCTCGTCTTTGATATTCTGAAACAACATTTCAGTGAGGTAACTTACTCATCGATGCCTTTAGCAGACTTTTATAACACACTTCCTCTGGCTGGAGAAAGTCCCATGGACTATTGGATACGCTTGAATAAAGCCGTGGACGTTGCGGATGAGTGTCTGAGAAGGCATGGGCGGAACATCGAGGACCCCTCTCACGAAGTCACAATGATGCTGGTGAAACACTGTCCTGACCCCGCTTTAGCAAGTGTCTTAAAGTGCAAAACAGCTGAAAAGTGGGGAACACCTCGTAGAACATCAGAGAGAGACCAGAACAATGTCTCAAGCCAAAGCTTGCCGCCCAAAGAACATTGGTTTACACACTCAGACAACAGCAGTAGAAACAGTTACCGTTAATAACACCACAGACCTTTTTGCTGCCCAAAGACAATGGGGCTCCCATCCTCTCCTCAGACCGAGAGTGCCGGCATCCAGTCTCTCATTGGCTTGCTGAACCGTGTGCTGGAGCAGACGGCCCAGACAGCAGCAGTTGTGCCACCTAGCAGGGGGGCAGCGGCCATCGTTCAGAGTAGATGTAGAGTCTGTCAGTCTCCTGAACACTCAACTACTGCGCACTGTAGACAGGCGAACCTCTGTATGGGCTGTTACAAGCCTGGCCACTGGAAGAGAGAGTGCCAACAGCGTCTGTCAAGAATGAACACCCAGCCACAGTTAGCACAAGCACAGCCTAAACCTGAGCAAGGCGGCGCCAATTTAAACTAGATAGCTCACATACGGAAAGGGGATGTGTGAGCGTAAAAACGTCAACCCTTGAAGAAAGTGAGGAATTGAAAGAGATGTATGTCAATGTATGCAAATCGATGTCTGATAATTGCACAGTAATTGTTCAGAATATTCACACAATCGAGACGTTCAGTGAGTTATTTCACGCACCAGTGACAGTTAATGGTCGTGCTCAGTTGCAAGGGCTCCTCGACACAGGGTCAATGGCCTGCACGATAAGTGAAGAGGCAGAGTAGAGATTACTATCAGATAGTGTCTTGACCCAACAGCAGGAACTCCCGCAACGCATCATCCTTGTTGGCTGTGGAGGGGTACAGGTGAGCCCCAAGTGTATGTATGAGATGGAATTAAGTCTGTATGGGGTGAAGTGCATGGTCCCAGTACAGTCCTGGTGGTCACTGGTCAGAAAGACGATGTCATAGTAGGCATCAACATGCTAAAATCTGTGCTGCATCAGCTGAAAAATGAAAGTAGTTATTGGACACTTATCTCAAGCAACACAAAAGGGTCTTCAGATGGTGAACAGTTCTTGGAAATGATGTCAAGCCTCACGAGATGGAGGGGTGAAGATGTGCCAGAAAAAGTAGGGACAGTGAAGTTAACTCAGGCAGTGACTCTCCTCCCCAAACAAGAGTACCTGCTGTGGGGTAGACTGTCAAATGATGTGCCCAAGTCACCTGGGAGTACAGTTATCGTGGAGCCCACAACCTCTAGGTGTGTGCCCAGGGGTATCATGGTGGGAAGAGTGGTAACGCCGCTGTGGGGAGATGGCTGGACCCCCATGAGAATCACTAACATCTCTGACAAACAGCTCACTCTGAGAAAGAACAGCAAGCTCGCAGACGTCTCTACTTGTGTTGCTGTTGAAGACTTCACACTGTTCCAGGGTTCCTGTCAGAGTGACTCAGGAGAAACAGGATGACAACACTGACCTTAAAGACAGGCTGCAGAAGTCTGGTCTGGGGAATGTTGACATTGACCATTGTGAAGCGAGCCACTCCACCAAGCTCCAACTTGTGACATTACTGGAGAAGTATCAAGATGTATTCTCAAAGCATCATCTTGACTGTGGAGAAGCCAAGGGTTTTGCGCATAGGATCCGCCTCACTGACGACCGTCCCTTCCGTCTTCCGTATCGCAGAGTGCCACCAGCCCATTATCTAAAGCTGCGCCAGGTTCTCACTAAGATGGAAGCAGAGGGAATCATACGGAAATCAATGAGTGAATATGCTTCCCCACTTGTGATGGTCTGGAAGAAAAATGGTGACCTCCGTATATGCACAGACTTTCGATGGCTGAATGCGAGGACCATCAAGGATGCTCATCCTTTGCCCCATCAATCGGACTGTTTGGCTGCCCTTGGTGGTAATGCTGTCTTCAGCACCATGGACCTCACGTCTGGATTTTATAACTTGCCCATGCATGAGGAGGACAAAAAGTATACTGCCTTTACAACACCACTAGGCTTGCATGAGTACAACAGAATGCCACAGGGGCTTTGCAACAGTCCGGCGTCCTTCATGAGAATGATGCTGAGTATCTTCTGTGATCTTAATTTCAGCAGTCTCTTGTGCTATTTAGATGACCTATTGATCTTTGTCCCAAATGAACAGCAGGCTCTCAGCAGATTTGAGGTTGTTTTTCAGAGGCTACGGGAGCATAACCTGAAGTTGAGTCAGAAAAAGTGCTATCTGTTGCAGAGGTCCGTGAAGTTCCTCGGACATATTGTTGATGGTGACGGTGTTGCTGTTGACCCAGAGAAGGTTGAAGTCATCGCCAAGATGTCAAAGAGGGACTTAATGGAAGATGATAGCTGCACTCCTTCGGTCCACAGAGTGAAGTCGTTCTTAGGGATGGTATTTTATTACCAACATTTCATACCAAATTGCTCCTCCATCGCAAAACCCTTGTTCGCCCTCACAGCTGGCCAGAAACGGAGAGGAAAGGCTGGGAAGTACAGTCAGAATTCAGGAGTCTACAGAAAGCTCAAGCCTTCAGACTGGAACCCTGACTGTGACTACGCTTTCAATGCTCTTAAGGAGAAGCTCCTGAACTGTGCGGTCCTCACCCATCCAGACTTCTCTAAGCCTTTGGTTCTGTCCATTGACGCGTCTCTTGACGGCCTTGGGCAGTTCTGTCCCAGATACCAGAAGGGGAAATGAAAGCACGCCCGATCGCCTTTGCCAGCAAGACCCTCACTGGCTCACAAAAGAGGTATCCTGCTCACCGCCTGGAGTTCTTGGCGCTCAAGTGGAGTGTCTGTGAAAAATTTAGTCATTGGTTGAAGGACCACACTTTTACAGTATGGACCGACAATAATCCTCTGACTTATATAATGACCAAACCAAAACTTGACGCTTGTGAACAGAGGTGGGTGGCAAAGCTTTCCCCATACACTTTCAGCATCAGACACATCCCTGGGATAAAGAACATTGTGGCAGACGCCCTAAGTAGAGATCCTTTTAAGTCGGTGAGCCAAAGGTTGATCAGCGAGCCATATGAAAGTCTTTTGGCTGAAGCAGAGGGAACTAAAGAGGATAAAGTCAAGTCAAGTCAAGTCACATTTATTTATATAGTGCTTTTCACAATACAGATTGTATCAAAGCAGCTTCACACTGATAACATGAAAGTAGCACAACACAGGATCAACAACATTGCTAAACACTAAATAACCCCAACTGAGCAAGCTCAAAGCAAGCCAAAAGCAAGGCGACAGTGGCAAGGAACCAAACTCCATCAGATTGGATGGAGAAAAAACCTTGGGAGAACCCAGGCTCAGTCGGGGGCCAGTTCTCCTCTGGCTTACATTCATATTGTTTAAATATAAATATTAAATATAAATATTGTTTATGAATAAAACGGCGCCATAACATATCGCAGGCGTTGAGTCGTCTCTTCACAGGCGTTGAGTCGTCTCATCACAGGCGTTGGGGCATCCCCGGAAATCCCCGTGAGAGGCTGGACACAAAACTGGACCTGACGAACGCCATTTTTCTCGGGACAAGCGTCCCGAGATAACAGCAGAAAGGCAGATGGGAAATAATTAGCATAGCTGATGTTCATAATGATTTCCGTTATAACTCACAAACTCTCCGTAACCTGAACTCTCCGCAACCCAACCATACGCGCCGACCCGTTTGTCTAAAAGGCTGTCGAGCCCCACTGATGCGTGTGGAAAGTCCAAGATCTCTTTCGGTGCAAGACTCAGTGTCATAAGGCACTCAATGCAGGCTGTTGCGTAACCACGGGTACCCGAGATAGGCTGGCCGGCAGTCAAGAACCTTCGGATGTGAGATCTGCTTGTGAAGCTCATGTGGAGTGGGAAAGGGGAGCAGAGATAAGAGCAACACAGTTTCTCAATGTTTTTCCCCAGGCGGTACCCTCAGAACAAGACACACTTCCAGCCCTCTCCAGCAGCGAGCTAAGGCACAGCCAGGAAACAGATCCAGCTATCAGGGAGGTCCTGCCACTCATTCAGAGGGGTGAGCCACCAGCTAAGCGAGGGAGAAGTAGGTTGGCTCTTACAGCCCAGAAACTGTGTAAGCAGTGGCGTCACTTAAAAGTCCAGGATGGAGTCCTATATAGGGTGATCAAAGACCCATTAAGTGGAGAGAAGAGGTATCAGTTTGTCCTGCCTGCTAGCTTGAAGGCCAAGGCTCTTGCTGGTGTACACGACCTCGCTGGGCATCAAGGGCAGGCCAGAACAGCACACCTTGCCCAACAGCGTTTCTTTTGGCCGCAAATGGGGAGAGATATCAAGGAATATGTGAAATGCTGCCAACGATGTATTCTTTCAAAGACTCCTGAACCAGCTGCCCGAGCTCCCTTGGAGAGCATCCACACTTCGGCACCCATGGAGCTGGTGTGCATTGATTTTTGGAGTGCTGAGGACTGTAAGCAAAGATCTGTGGATGTGTTAGTCATAACAGACCACTTCACAAAATTGGCTCACGCTTTCCCCTGTGTCAACCAAACTGCAAAGCAGGTAGCGAAGAAGTTATGGGATAACGTGTTCTGCATCTATGGATTTCCGGAGCGAATACATTCCGATCAGGGAGCCAACTTTGAAAGCAAACTCATAGCTGAACTCCGCAGCCTCACAGGGATCAAGAAAACACACACAACAGCATAGCACCCAATGGGAAATGGGCAGACCGAAAGGTTCAATAGGACGCTGGGAAGTATGTTGCGTTCCCTGCCGCTGGCAGCTAAACAACATTGGGCCCAACAGATACAGACTTTGACCTTTGTGTATAACTCCACCATTCATGAAACAACTGGATATCCCCCATTTTACTTGATGTATGGCCGAGTCCCCAGACTGCCGGTAGATATGGTCTTCAAACAGGTCTTGAGGGATCCCGTTGTTGTGAATTATAAGACCTATGCAGAAAAGCTGATGGAGAACCTCCATGTCGCTGCTGGCATAGCTCAGCAACATGCAAGGAAAGGACAGCAACATTAAGCTGATGGATACAACAGGAAAGTACGTGGAACCCATTTGAACGTTGGCGACCGAGTTTTGCTTGCTAATAAAGCAGAGAGAGGGAAGAGGAAGTTAGCAGACAAGTGGGAGCCCACCATGTATACCATCATAGACTGAAACCCTCAGACTCACATTTACAAAGTCAGGGAGGAGAGTGGGAAAACCAAAGTCGTCCATCGGAATCTGATGTTGGATGTGAGCTTCCTGCCTTTTCCAGATCAAAGCAGGGAAGAGATGGATGAAGCTGCCTCTGATGTGGCCAGTGAGTTCCAGCCTCCTTCTGTTGATGCCTTGAGTGGCCTGGCAGTAGACACTTCTGAGGATCGTACCTGCTCATGGATAAACGCGTCATCAGATGCTGAGTCTGAGTCTATAGGAGAAGCTGATGAGCCTGAGGAGGAGAATGAAATACCCCACTCCTTGTCTAGAGACCCTGTTCAACTGACACCTACGAAAGCCCAGTCTAAAGAGGTCAAAGGCCAAGGGGGAACAGAATACTCATCTGTGAGAGACTTTATGGATTCCAGTGTGCCCCCTGACTCACACTTGACTGACATTGACTCTGTCTCCTCAATTGATGTTCCTGACCTAGACAAGTCAGAGTCCTCGAACATCATCTCACCTGTCACTATGACTGATAGTCAGACACCCGCAAAAGTACAAGAGCCTGAGAAACAAGTTGTTAGGACACGCACTGGCAGGGTTGATAGGCAGTCAATCGCTTGATAGAGAACATGGCACAGAAACCACTCACCAGGGGTTTTGTAAAAGGGGTCAATAGAAAGTCACTGTCTTTACTTTCTTTATTTTAGATAGAGAGGAAAAAAGAGACTTAGATACATTTCTTTATCACATGTAGTATGACTTGGGTCATGAGGTGTCCAAATTCGAGGGGAAGTGTTCCAAGATCTTATGTGGTGTAAAAGGCATCATATTCACTAGAAATGGGCAGTAGCCTGATCAACTGCTGTTTTCTTTTAACTTACTTTGTAAGTAGCTCTATATGCTGTGTATGAGAATGGAGTCCCAGGGTTATCTTGGACCAAGTGAACAAGAGCTTTTGTTTTGTATCATTTGTTTCTTTTCTACCCCTTTTCGTGTTAAGAATTTTGGTGAAATTAAAGAGGGGTGAATGTAACAGGTTAAAGAGTGACAAATATTTTTTTGTAACCTTTTGTTTTCTATTTGGTGGATATACGAGTTTATTTCACCAAAATGTTGTATTGTTCATTGAGTTAATGGTGGCTTATAGGTATTGGGAGAGTTAAGAGTCGTGTAAGTGCGCCCTCTATTGGAGAGAGGCTAGAGTTGTGGTCATATGCTGAATTTTCGCGTTGTTTTCTCAGTCTGCATTTCACTTGACTGAGAGAGGCTGATTCTGACGAAAATGAGAATCCTGATTCTTTGCTCTCTTTGAAATTGTGCAGAATAAATCTGTTTGAAGAACGTCAGTGTCCTGTCTTCAGTGCACCGGAACACAACGCAGTAGTCGGCGAGGTACAGAGCGCGCCGGCTACATTAGTACTGGATGAGGCTGCCTGTACTTCACCTGGGCCGGTCACTGTGTTAGTACTTGCTGAAGACGGCTGTATTGGGTTTGTGCTAGTACTGGCTGAGATTGCCTGTACTTCACTCACCTGGGTCTGTGTTAGTACTTGCTGAAGACGGCTGTGCTGTATTTGCTGAAGCTGACTGTACTGGGTCTGAGCTAGTACTGGCTGAGGCTGGATGTGTATCAACTGAATCTGTGCTTGTACTGGCTGATGATCCAGCATCTCCTCTACTGACAAACTTAAGCATAGCACCTGCAAATTATAGATAACTCATTTTATAAGCTTCATCAGACCCATTCAAACTGGCTACCAATTTCCTTTTATACATTTTCAAATATAAAATACTATTTATACTATGGCTTGGCTCTTGTAATATTTAACTAGTGAACTAGTGATGCAGATATCAATAATCCCTGTGAGTGATGACATCATTGATATCAAGAATTAACATTTGTACAAGTGAACATGTAATTCCTGATATCAAAAAAAGACATTGGTAGATAAAAATGTAACTAAGGGCCTTAGTAGTAAAAAATAATCAAGAATTCACATTGCAAATAGTTAAAAAAAAAAATGAATTCTTGATATCAAAAATACATAAACTGTGAATGAATAAAAGCTAAAATGGCTTGGCATAGCATGTTAAAGTTTTTTTTTTTTTGTTATGCATGAAGCAATTCTTTATTTATGGTTATTATTTACTGAGGGATGTGCATCCATATTGACCAGTATGTCCAGCTAATCAACATTTTAAATTCAATAGCCATATCTCAATAGTCAATCAATGTCAAATTGTCAATATTGCTTTCCATCTTGCATGGAATGTTTAACAACACATTGACTGAGACTAGATAATCAGTGTCTTGTTTTAAAAGTATGTATGTGTACTTTGATGAGGAGTGGAGTGCCATCATTTCCCGCCCATATATTGTACAGTACGTCCACATATATTTCTGCTTGAAAAAATGCGCGTTTCATTTCGTGCACGCGCATATGAAAGAACACATGATAGCCTAACACACGCGACGTGGTTATCTTTTTCGAGCTGCAGTAAACAAACACCGTTGCACAACTTGCACTTTGTTGTTTATCAAAAACAAACGTAATAAATAATTGTTTTTTACTCTCACTTTTGTCAGTCAGGCACAAAGAGAAGTGATGCAAGAGATGCACTGCCTGTCTGCCCAGCTAGGTTAGCAAGACCGAAAAAACACAATAGAAATGCACATAAACTTAACTTTACTTTGCTGACTGACATCAAACTTGGAGAGGAGAGAACATAAGTTTACCTGAATGTTGTTCCCGCAATTCAGTCTCATTTTTTTTTTTTTTTTTTTTTTTTTGTAAATTACAAAAATTAGTCAGATACATTCAAACACCAAACAGAAATAGAAAGGTTAACAAATTTCTCCTATCATAAAATATAAACATAAAAAAACAAAAACAATTAAAGCTGCAAGCAGCATTTAGCGGGGTTCAAGCAGTTTAGGCCTTTAAGGCCTTTAAGCACAAAAGCATCAAAAGACATTAAGTTTTAAGTTTCAATAATGGCAATTTACCATAGGGAATACATTGTTTTTAACATTTTTAACAGTTATAGCGCCACCTATAGTCCGATCTCCATGAAACTTTGCATGCTTGTTGAATAAGTTATGACACATGTGCTCATCAATTTTTGTGAAGTTCTGACTTTTCCTTTAGGATTTATAGGCTTTTGGGTGCATTTTGTCATGCCCCCTTTTATTAATGACTCTGTTATAGCAAAACAAATGACAAAGTTCAACTTTTTTTTGATAATTATTGATCTAGAGTGTCCAAAGAATTGTCCTAGACTGGTCTGGTTCCGATCCGGCAAAAAACCAGGGACTAGTTCGCAAAAGTACGTTTTTAACATATTCGTAAAAATTTAACGAACGATTTGATTGACAGCAATGGTTCTTGAGGCAAAGTTGTTCAGCGTGAGGAGATCTATCAATTGATATACATATTGTGGGGGTGTGTGCAACACCACGTGATAACAGAGCCATAAAACTCGTTAGCGCCAACTAGTGGCCGATTTCTTTCAAAATTCTTACAGACCTCTAGGGCCATGAGTCAAACATGCCCAACGAGTTTCGTTCCGATCGGCCTTCATTAACCTTGTTTCATAGATGCACAAACTTCATTGGCCGATGGCGGCCATGTTTTTTTAGATACGCCAATGTCCTCATAGATATACATGGGGCCTTGGTCCAAGACACTGCATACCAATTTTCAAGTCAATCGGACTAACGGTCATGTGGTCATAGCCCTTTTTATGTTTTTTTCATATTATAGCGCCACCTAGTGTTCAATCGTCGCTATTTTTTTACTTTGACCTCAAATTGAACTCTTACACATGTGTACCGAGTTTGGTGAAGATATCTAATTTACTTCTCGAGTTATAGCCAATTTAGTAAAATAGGCTCCTCCCACAACGTTTATTTTGCTTCCCCTAGCGACCGGAAATAGAAATTTCAACATTTTTTTTGATAATTATTGATCTTCAGACTCTAGAGAACATTTCTGCACTGGTTTGGTTCCGATCGGGCAAAAAACCAGGGACTAGTTCGCAAAAGTAGTTTTTCGACAAAATTCAAAATGGCGGAAAAATTTCCATACCGGAAATGAAATCGGAGATATACGTTTTTTTCGTCAGGTGACCAGCTTTCCAATGATATAAGACACTTGAGTGTACGACTTACGGTCTAGGAGTTATGAGCCGTTTCGCGCAATTGGTCGCTATAGCGCCACCTATGGGCCAATCGGGCTCATAATTTGATAACCTCTCCTCGATTTTTGTACTACCATCTGACAAAGTTTCAGAGCTCTAGCACTTACGGTTTGGGCTGCACGATGCGTTTTAGGGGAGAATAATAATAATAATAATAATAAAAATCAATACAATTACAATAGGGTTTCAGCACTTCGTGCTTGAACCCCTAAATATGGATACACACACACAAACATATCCATACATACGCATTACAATTATTTCATTTAAATAAAATAGATGAATAAATAAATAAATAAAAATACAATAAATAGCTAGCCACAGAATACATAAATAGTAAATTCCTCTTACACAGCCAATAAACATTGTGTAAATTAATCACTATAATATCAGGGAAGCTTACCAAATATATTTTCATAGCACTCTATAAGTCTATTACACTTCTTATTATCTATCAGGGTAAGGGAATTGAAAAGTAATTTAAGTTCTACTAAAAATAAAGGGAATGAGGGTTGAGAGCCTAAGAATTTCTGCTTATGAATGAAAAATTTCCCCAATAAAATTAGAAAGTTCACCACATGAATTAGAGATTGATCCTTACTATTATCATAATAACATATTACATCCTTGAGAGAAAAGTTATAAATCATCATGGGAGGATGGAATATGAAATAATTTAAATCAGACCAAAACTTCTTTGTAGAATCACAATGAAAGAAAAGATGAGTAAAAGTTTCATCAGCACATCCACAAAAAGAACAGGAGCTATCAACATCCATATATTTGGATATAATTGAATTTACAGGATAAATTTTATGCAAGATTTTAAAATAAACTTCTTTTACCTTGTTGGAAATGCAAAATTTATTAGGTAAAAGCCATGTTTTTTTCCAATTTATATCATCCAACTGTGAATTCCAGAAAAATGTTCCTCTTGGAACGACTTTGTTTTTACTTTGCAATATTGTACGAATAAATTTATTGTTACATTTTTTATCAAGTAATTGAATGCCGTTCATAGACAATGTAGGTTGAGGATATGGGGTATTTACTTTATTAAAAAGAACATGACTCCTAATTAGATGGATCAACCCAGAAGGGATGGCTTTAACTACCGCATTGTATTCCTTAAAAGGAATGGGAAAACTGTGCTTCATCATGAAGTTCTCATATGACAGAATGGAGACATGTTCATCAACCAAAGACAAGATATTTACTATATTTCTTTGGAACCACTTTGGATAGAAAAGAGAGGAATTTTTACTAGTTATATTAATATTATTCCATAAGAAAGTTTTGTGAGGAGAAAAATTGTGGACATAACATAGCTTCCATGCAAGAAGTGACTGCTTATGAAACTTAGATAATGCAACAGGGAGTTTGTTTGGACAGTAATTACATATCAAGACAAAAGAGAGGCCACCAATTTTTTCAAAAATGTAGTTGGGGATAAAAAACCATACAGAATTAGGGTTTGCCAGGCATCTTTTAAGCCAGTTAATTTTAAAAGTATTAATGGTATCAATGAAGTTTAAAACTTCAAGACCTCCTTCCGCTCTGCTATTAGATAGCACAGCTTTTTTAAGTTTGTGAGTTTTATTTCTCCAAATAAAATCAAGGAATAACTTATTAATGTCATTGGCCATGGATTCATTAACAAAAAGAGAAAGTGATGGGTAAACAAAACGAGACAGACCTTCAGCTTTTGATAAAAGCACTCTGCCATATATCGTTAAGTCTCTTTGAAGCCAGAGGTTAAATATATTCTTCGTTTTTTTTATTCTCTCATTAAAGTTCAGATGTTGTCTGGCAGAAAGATTCCTGGATATATAAATACCTAAATATTTCACTACATTCTTTACAGGGATACTTCCTATCGAGGTATCTTCACAATCATGCACAGGCAATAACTCACATTTAGATATATTCAGCTTTAAACCTGAGGCCGCAGAAAACTGTTCAACTAACTCAATAGCTTTAGGTATCTGATCTTTATCTTTAAGGAAAAGTGTTGTGTCATCCGCCAGTAGCGAACTTTTTATTTCCCTATCAAAAATGGAGATACCTTTCAAATCAGGATTGCATAAAATGTTCCTGGACAACAACTCAACAACTAAAATAAAAAGAAAGGGCGAAATAGGGCAACCTTGTCTGACACCCCGCTTTATCTCAAATCTAGGAGATGTGTTGAAATTTATTATCACAGAGCTATTAATTCCTTTATAAAACATTTCAATCGTCTCTACAAATTCCATTCCAAAACCAAACAACTTGAGGCATTTTATGAGAAAACCATGTTCAACGGTGTCGAATGCCTTATAAAAGTCTAAAAAAAGGATGAAAGCTTTAGAATGTACTGAGTTTGCATAGTCCAATAGGTCTAATACCAGTCTAACATTGTTACTGGGCCTTGAGTAATTTGCGGGGCCCTACGCAGCTTGCGTAGTGAGCGTATAGGGCGGATCGGCTCTGTTCCGGAGGGAGTGGTTGATGCAAATGTGAGGGTTAGTGACGTACCATAACCCAGCTGTAGTCCCAATCCAGTCGTTTTTGTAGGCAATATACTTCCTGATTTTTAAAAGACGATATCTCTGCTTACACTGAGCTTTCAGCGCTGCAACTTTGCAGATACTGTTCATGCACCAACAGCAACATACACTATTTAAAATGAAAAAAGTGAAATCGCAGTCAACCCCCCCCCCCCCCTTTAAGAATTTTTTTAGATGTTATCCATGCCTTATTTCTCAATGACATGCAAGCTAACAACCACATAAAGGATTTAAAAAAAAAGAAAAAAGGTATTTACTTACTTCCAGTCACATGAGGTTGTCAACTTCTTACCTCTTCTTCCAAGAAACATGGCGAAGGCAAACCCTCCCAAAGAAAGGTAATTTTTATTTTACTAACAAGTATTTTTGGTTGACATTTATATATATAATCATGAAGGTCTCTAGAGTGTTCCAAACAAAACAAATCTTACAATAGATCTATAGTTTTTTATACACTCAGTCAAAAGTCTAAGCGGCAACTATAGTTGCCGGTGGGCAAATGCCTTGTAAGTACATATCATGGGGAAATGGGGTATACTGTGTTAATAAGTTAGTAAATCAAGGTTATTGGTCTTTTTTAGTGTTTTTTTTTCTTTCATAAGATCCTACCTAAAACCCTTTCACTAACATATACTGTCCAGTAGGCCTTAATTTGATAGTGATTAAATCTGTCAAAAGGAGGAGATGAGAGAGCAATCTTTCCACAGCTCTACTGCCCCACCCCCATGTCTGCTGTTACTATGGGGGGATGGGCTTTCCAAAGTGACAGCAGCAGTTTCCAAACTTCAGTCAATCACACAAAAGGAAGAATGAAAGATAAAAAGTTAAAGCGTGGGATTAATTGCTGTAGATTATATTTTTCTCCCTTTTATGATATTATGTCTTGTAAGGGGCAAAATATTGAGACCTCTTTATCCAGTTTGGATGCGTTTCATTCTAATAAGTCCAGGACCCTAATTCTTTTTATGACAAGTAGCTTCCCAGCTAACACAGTTACGTTGTGAAGACGTAACCGGACCAGATCATATTCGTCGCAGCGACGTACCACATAACGTTCCAGCGACGTAACTTTGTGATTCCCATAATCGTCGTGGCGACGTTATATTGATACGTCGCAGGAACGTGATGATTACGTCTCAATGACCAAACTGGTATGTTGTGAGGACGTAACATCAAGGGACCGTATTAGTCGCAGCGACGTACCACATAACGTTCCAGCGACGTAACTTTGTGATTCCCATAATCGTCGTGGCGACGTTATAGAGGTATGTCGCAAGAACGTGATGATTACGTCTCAGTAACCAAACTGGTATGTTGTGAGGACCGAACATCAAAGGACCGTGTTAGTCGCAGCAACGACCGAAATAGGCTACCAAATAAAAAACAAAAACTCTGCGGCTACATTTAATCAGCATTTAAAATAATAACATTCAGTCTGTTACCTGTGTGTACCGCATGCATCAATGTGTCACACGTGCCTCAAGAATCAATCAACTAGAAAACATTTATATAATTTATTAATCAGCAGTTAGTTAGTTAGTTAATTACATTTTCCACAGTAAGATAATAAATAAACATATATTTTTTAACACACACACACACACACACACACACACACACAAACACACACACACACATTTTAAGTTATTTTACAAAATTATTGAGAAATGAAAATTTGGCATATACATTCATTTTAATAATCTGATTTTACTTTAAGGGGAAAATAATGAAAACCAATCATAATAAATAAAAAAAAAAGTCTTATTCGTCTTCAAAAAGGAGGAGTGTTTCATCATTGTCTTCACGTTGCACACCTTTTCTCTGTTCCTGCTGCTGCAAAATGAAAAGTATATTTCTATGTCATACAATTAATTGCACATAATTTTTCCATTTTTTTTTTAATTTGTTGAAATCAAATGTTAGATTCAGTTGGTCAATATTCTTTCTTTAAAATTATGGTTTCTAACTAAATATAGCCTACTATAAATCTAGTAATTGTATTTACTCAAATGCAGGAAACAAATAAATGCAATAGTGATTTTGAGGATTAGTGGATTTATTAGGATTAGTGGATTAAAAAATAATTTTACGTGAGAAAACTAGTTCTCTTCACACTCCATGAGCAGAAACTCTAACAGTCTAAATGAACGTTATACGTTCCTTCACACACCCGAATCATATTTAAACACACTTTTTGGTTATACATAGGCCTAACTAATGTTATCTTACTAATGTAAGCATGTCGGAGCGAAAGTGAATTAATGGCGGGTTGCAAGCGAACATATTTACAGTGTAAAAAATAGGAACAAAAGAAAAACAATGGAATGTACTGGTATTGGTATCAATCCACTAATGATATTTTGGTATTCTGGAAACCCCCAAACACTTTTTTTTTATATAAAAATGTGCACAAGTGGTAAAGTAAAAGAATTAAAACTAAGAAAGGCGTACCAGCTGTTGTACTGTTCACCCGGCTTTTCTTTTTTAGGGTGAGGTATTGAAGAAGTATCTTTAAAAAGAAAAAGAATAAGAATTATTTTTAGAATTACTTTAATTGTTTATTTGTAAACTTATTTCACATGCTCAGTGTTATGTGTGAGTGTTATAATCTGGATGTCACTGCATTCTTCCCTAGTAGATCACCTGCAATCAACTGGCTAATTGGTGTCACCTGACGGGAGCTACTTAAATCTAGGACGCATGCTCTTGCTGGAAGATCCTCTTGCTGCTGCAGGGTTTTGTTCCTACAGTCCTTTTTTCTTTCTTTTAATATTAAAATAAACTTTATTTTTGATTGGCAGATTTCTGTCTTTGTGTCCTTTATGTTGCATCCCTAGAGCCAGGGTTGTAACACTCAGGTTCATACCTTCATCAGAGCTGCTGAGACACACTGGTCGTTTTTTTCTCTTGGGACCGTCATCAGAGCTCTCCACAGAAGACTGCACAGCTGCTCTTTTGGACCACTTTTTAGCCTTTTTTATAGTCACCTGAAGTAAAATATACACTGAGTATAATTTAGCATTCCTTAACAGTAATTGCACTAACATTTTGTTTGAATGATCCTTTAAAGTAAAATGAAATACCTGTTTTTGCAAACACTCTGTGCCTGGTCCAATTTTTTTTTTATCAGGTTGTTCAAGCCTTTTAATTTTTTCGGTCACATTATTTGGTGGCCAGTAACAGTATTGTACCTGCATTAAAATAGTACAATTACATTGTTGGATAAATATTGTAGAATTAGAAAATTAATTCAAACTGTAATATGAAAGCACGAGTAACTGAAAATCTAACTCAAGTAAAAAGTTAGATGTGAATGTTAATAATTGAGAATTGTACTCAAAACATGCAAAATGGAACCAACATTCGTTCAGAGAACAATGTGGTAAACTTGAAAAGGAAAACTTTGAAAAAAAAAGAGAAGAGTTGTCTTTACAAGGAGGGCATGTAAATAATTTTGTAATAAAAAGATTAAAAGGGCTTTACAAAAAAAGTGCATGGATAATTTTAACGATTATGTTTACTGTTATGTTCCATAAAAAGAAAGAATTGTCCATTTTGTTTTTTTAATGGTGACTGTGAATATATTAATTAATACCTCATCTTCTTCAAAAAGCCAGGTCTGTAGTACCAAATCACAAGTCCCCTCCTCCAAAAATTCAACTATTGCATACATTCTGCAAGAAGCAAGAAAAATCATTATAAATGGAAAATAAGCTGACTATATTTACCAATCGCTTCATATCACATCATATGACAACCTAGTACCTTTGATTATAACTTGTGGAGCAATGACAGAAAAATCACATTCCTGTCTTCTGCATTAATCTTTATCGCATGTTTTGTGAGTTCTGATGTTGGAATCCATTTGATAGTGTTGTTTTTTTGGTTGTACTTGTAGGCACCAATCAAAAATGACGTGCATGGGCTATGGAACAGAGGGCACGGTTTACTGTACACACGGCAAAGCACTCTTTCTTCCTTGTCTGGCTCTTGAAGAATCTCACAGCATTGGCCCCCACTGAGGATGTATGCACAATCTCTGGCTTTTGTAGAGATTTTCTGTTCATTTGTATTGTTTGGAATTTGTTTCTGTTTGCTCATCTCTTCCAGTCTCTTAGAAACCTGAATCAGTGGGTGTCTGCCAGAACGCACCATCTTCTTCAGTGACTGCAGGTAGTTTTCAAACATGAAGCCACTACAATTTTCCAGACAACCAAAGTTTTCTGCATCACTTGCAATGTGCAGCATGGTATGGGTGTTGTACACGAGGAACTCCTGTCCATAGAGTGCCCTACCTTTTTCCACAAAGTATTGCAGCAGGTCATTGGCATATTTGGAATGTTCCTGCACAAGACTTGGGCATACTAGGATTGCCATGGCCACATTGAAAGAAAGGAAGTGTAAGTACACGTCATCTGGCAGTATTCCCTTTAACACAATCTTCCCTGTGTATAAAAGGAACTGACGAAACTCGGTTGCTTTCCATCTGTCCAGCTCCTCAAGACCGCTAGGCTTTCGCACAAATGCAGAGGGTATGCAGTTTCGAAGAGACAGCAGTCTTGCACTAATCTCTTTATTTTGGCTGGCCGAAACCCTTACAGCTCTGTCTCCTCTTATCCAGATGAGCAGGAGCCTTTTCATTACACCGAGACAAGCCTGGTGCATGTAATCAATGGGAAAGCACCTCACCATGTCTATGGGGAGGTGAGACACAGGTGTGTTCCCATGGTGATGCTGAAATTGGGTTTGATTTCTAAATGCTTCATCTGTCCGTAGGATGAGGTCAGCAGTCTCTTGGTATGTGACTCTGTTTAACCACACACCTTTTTGCTCACATCGGTCACAGCCAAAGTACCCGGAATACAGTTTGATATTTTTCACTAATGCACGAGCTGGAGCATCACACACAAAGCACCTCAGATTGACTTTTATTTTTCTACCCATGAAGTTAATCCCGCCATTCATCAGATGACCCAGGTCCCTTACTGTGTCTTCTAAAAAGCCAAGATCTGTTGGTCGACTTGCACCACATGTCAGAGCTGTGGGGAAAATGGTAACAGGATCTAGCATGACTGCGCAAAGGACTGGCCACATACATGTTTTGGAGCTTTTGTACAGTGGTAATCCATCAACGTTCAGGTATAAATCAACACAGTCGAGTTTGACTACTTCATCAAGTGGGTAACTTTCTAATGTTTCTTGTAATTTCTGCTTTAGTGGAAAGTAAACGTATTCCATTCCAGATGATTGCTGTGTCAAGTTGCCGGGGAGTGTGCAAAAGGGTCCGGGCAGTTGAGGGTAATTCACTGTGTCCATGCCTTTTTAACAATTTAAAAAGGTTGTCAAGTGCATTGTGTTTTATCTGGTATTCAATGGCCCAAGCGGACAGCCCTTCTGCCAGTGACATGTGCTCACTGTCGTCGTCTTCAAGGTAAAAGGCCAAGGATTCATTCAAGCTGTTAATTACCTCCCATGTTGTTGCTATTGCCTGTTCTCTTGCATTTTCAGATATTCTGATGGATTAGTCTCCAGGTGAGATGGCAATCTGGACAATGCCTGCCTTGTGGTTCTCCAAGCATGCACATTCCTGTGTATCTCTCTCTTTTCAGAGCTCATTCTAGGAGAGTAACATATATTTAATTTATTTTTAATTTGTACACCCTTTTTTTATATACCCAATCTGAGCTTTCAAGTCAGTGAAATTAATGTCAAGCTTATTTTTCTAAAATATTTAGGGACCACTGATTAACAGATTTTAATTTTAAGTATTGTATTTTTTTTATTTTTTAAATGTTTGGTCCTTTTGTAATCTTTCAGCACTAAAAACAAATCCTACTAGAAAGAACATGTTAATTTCATTTGTAAATGTCTTAACACTCATTGTAGTGTTGAAGGCAAAATTATAGAACTAGTGAACAATAACTGTAACACGTCAATGTGAATGGTTTGTTATTTTTAGGCACGTGCAATGGAAATTAATTGGTAAAATGTTACTTTGCTATACATTGAACAATTGACATGAAATTAAACATGAAATTTGATATTTATCAAGTTGGAAGTTTTGTTTAAATTGTTACGGAGAACACTAAGGAAACTAAGGAAATTACTTGCTTTAAAAAAAAAAAAACTCCGAACAAGCAGCAGGGGCGGATGATCTAAAATTAAAGAAATCAAGGATGTCAATTATCTGTTTGCAGACAAGGAAAAGAGAAATTAACTGTTAATTGAGTGAATGACTGAATATTTCAGTATCAGATATTACATGAGTTTGAATTGATAGACTTGCTGGAAAACTGTTAAATGCCATTAAATAGAAGAATTTAAAAAATATGTCTGATTGTTAGTCAAACATATACTTACAAGTCCAAAGACAATGCTTGAGCCCTTAAAAGAGCCTTTGGGGTGTAGTTAGCTGCTGTTGACAAGGAAAAGGGGAGAAAAAATTTAACCATGAATATGATTGAGATATATCTATGTTTTAAAATGCATTGTTTTATCAATGATTTATTTAAACGAGATGACTGCTTGATAGCCTACTGCTTGCTCACTTACAATAATCAGATGACAGTTAATAATGGAAAAGAGAATTAATTGTATGGTTTACATTCCTAAAATTAATAAAGGCTTTTCATCAAATACAATGCTAAGCAATCTACAATATATGTTACATAATAATAGAACGTAAAAATATCCCAACTAAACGGTCATTGGATAAATGCTGTGATTTTGTGATTTTTTCTGTGATGCTCAGCGTCTCAGGAGGGGGCTGGCCCGGACTCCGGTCTTCCCCATAATAATTGGAGGGTCTTTTGATTGACAGCAATCGCAGATTTTTCAAGTTTTGTCGAAAAGACAAACTAGTAGACGCACGCAGTGTGTCTCCGGCGAGCGCGCGCGGCGCTGCATCCGAGTATGAACGACTTTAAGCCGAATCGGTCCGAGCTTGTAGCCTACGTCTCACACAATCAGAGCGTAAAAATACGGGATATTTTACGGGAAAATACTAAAACAGGAAGACAGCGGGAACAGAGATAAAATACGTAAGAAACCCGGAAAAAACGGGAGGGTTGACAACTATAGCTCAGCACCTTGATTCAAATAATCATATGTAACGAATCGGTTACCTAACGTAACCTCGGTTCTCTCTAGATGAGGGAACGAGTATTGCGTAAGCTAGCTTACGCTACGGGAAAGATTCATCTTTGCTGAGAAGTTGAAGCCAAAAAATTATTCCATAATTTTGTAATCATTGTCAACGCAGTCTCTTCTGAGGCAGACCATGAGCGGGCTAGCTAGCGGCTCATTGGTTCGCTCAGAGAGAATGCACGAACCTATGGGAGAGCGGCGCTGAGTCCGCGGCCAATGAGCGGACGGCGCTCGCTCACTGCGTCACAGCCCGCCAAAAGGGGCGTGGCTACAGTGTATAAAGGTCGCTCTCCCAGCTCGTTCGTTGATTCTGTAGCATGAAGCGAAACGCTAGTGGCGCAAGCACGGCCGGGAACGCAATACTCGTTCCCTCATCTAGAGAGAACCGAGGTTACGTTAGGTAACCGATTCGTTCTCTTACGAGAGGTTCTCTCGTATTGCGTAAGCTAGCTTACGCTACGGGAACACCTGGTCAACGCCGTGCGCGCTAAGTAACCACTAAGCATCCCAGGGGAACACCGGGGGAATCTATAAGTGGATGAAGATAATACGGCGGCCGGCATAGCGGCCGTTATCATCTAGTGCAAAAACGCCCAAAGGCGGCCGGCGAAGGCGGGCCGTGATGTGTAGGCTAATGCATAAGCACATAGGGGAACACAAGGGGTGAACCGGTTGTGATGGAACTCCCGATAGTGCGGCTTCTATAGGAGGGCTGTGAGTACTAGACCGCCAGAATTTTAGCCTGTAAGGCTGGAACTTCCAAGTTATAAAATCTGACAAAAGTGGAGGGGGAGGCCCATCCCGCAGCCACACAAATGTCGTGGATGGAAATCCCGCAGGACCATGCCCACGATGAGGCCATGCCTCTGGTGGAATGAGCCCTGATGCCCAGAGGGCAAGGCAGGTCTTTAGCGGCATAAGCAGAGGCAATCGCGTCTACTATCCACCTGGATAGGGTCTGTTTCGAGGCGGCTAGTCCCTTGGTGCGGCCACCGAACGACACAAACAGCTGCTCCGAGCGTCTGAACGCGGCAACGCGTGTAGTGTACACTCTGATAGCCCGAACCGGGCAGAGGCGGTCAGCGTCACGTTCGCTATCGGATGCAGGCAGCGCCGATAGAGAGATCACTTGCGCCCTGAAAGGGGTACCAATCGCTTTTGGAACATAACCGTGTCTAGGCTTTAGAATGACTATGGAGTCACTCGGTCCAAACTCTAGGCACGCGGCGCTCGAAGACAGCGCGTGAATGTCCCCCACACGTTTTACTGAGGCGAGAGCCGTCAGAAGAACGGTTTTTAACGAGAGGTATTTTAGCTCCACGGACTCAAGTGGTTCAAACGGTGGGGCTTTCAGAGCTTCTAGAACTATAGAAAGATCCCAGACCGGCACCGTAGGGGGGCGAGGGGGGTTCATCCTTCTGGCTCCCCTGAGGAAGCGGATGATTAGCTCGTCTTTGCCCAGAGACTGGGCGCGCCGGGGTTCAACGAACGCCGCGACGGCTGCCACGTAAACCTTAAGAGTGGATGGGGACCTGCCCTTATCCAGCATCTCCTGAAGGAACACTAGCAAAGACGAAACCTCGCACGTCCGTGGGTCCAAATTCTTGTCGGTGCACCATTTGGAGAACACAGACCATTTTGCAGCATAGAGCTTTCTGGTAGAATCCGCTCTGGCGTGTTTGATCGTGTTCAAAACCCCTTCTGGCAATTCGACGCGTAGTCGTTGGTCACCCATGCATGAAGCGCCCAGCGCTGTGGATGGGGATGCCAGATCGAGCCGCGGGCTTGAGTGAGGAGATCTGCTCTGATTGGAATGGGCCACGGGGCTGTCTGTGACAGCCGCGTTAGCTCCGGGAACCAAATCTGATTCTCCCAGCGCGGGGCTATGAGGAGCACCGAGTGGCGTGAGTCCCTGATTCTCTGAATGACCTGCGGTAGCAGAGAAATCGGGGGAAAAGCATAGAGCGGGCGGCGGGGCCAATCCTGGGCTAGCGCGTCCTCGCTCTTTGAAAAGAATATTGGGCAGTGAGCGTTCTCTTCTGACGCGAAAAGATCTATCTCCGCTCTGCCGAATAGGCGCCACAGCGTATGGACTGTTTGAGAGTGCAGGGACCATTCTCCGGGGGAGACCAGGTTCCTGGACAGCCTGTCTGGACCGTCGTTCAGATGGCCCGGCACGTGCGTCGCTCTGAGCGAGAGCAGGTGACTCTGGGACCACAATAGGATGCGGCGTGTCAGATGAAAGAGATTCTTGGATCTGACGCCGCCCTGACGGTTGATGTATGATACCACGGCCATATTGTCGGAGCGAATCAGGACGTGGTGACCGTTTATGCGCGGGAGGAAACACAGCAGCGCGTTCTCGACCGCGATCATTTCCAGACAGTTTATGTGTAGGGAACTCTCGTGGCTCGACCACTGGCCGGCGGCCGGTGAGCCCTCGCAAACCGCTCCCCAACCCGAGTTGGATGCGTCTGTCGAGATAACTTTCCGGCGAGAAAAGGTTCCCATGGTAACGCCCCTCTGAAACCACTCGCTTACTGCCCATGGCTGCAGTGCAGTGATACATGTCTGAGTAATCCTGATCATCTGGCGGCCCGTCGTCCACTCGTGGTGGGATACGCGGCTCTTTAACCAGAGTTGAAGGGGGCGCATGTGCAGAAGACCCAGCTGTAGCACAGCGGAGGCTGAAGCCATATGACCCAGCATCCTCTGAAGCGATTTCAGGGATGTATGGGTACCCATCTGAAACGAGGCGGCTAGGCGCTGAACACGGCGCGCGCGCTGTGTGGATAAGCGAGCCGTCATAGTGATAGAGTTCAAATCTATTCCAAGGAACGAAATAGTTTGACTGGGCTGGAGAGAGCTCTTTGTCCAGTTGACAGAGAGTCCCAGCGCTTCCAGATGGTTGAGGAGAACTGTGCGGTGCGACAGCAGCTCCGTCTGGGAATCTGCTAGAATCAGCCAGTCGTCCAGATAATTCAGTATGCGCAGCCCCTGACTTCGCAGGGGGGCGAGCGCTGTATCCATGCACTTCGTGAACGTACGGGGTGCTAAGGATAGGCCGAACGGGAGAACGGCATACTGGTAAACTTGGCCCTCGAAGGCGAAACGTAGGAATGGCCTGTGATGAGGGTTTATCTGGATCTGAAAATAGGCGTCTTTCAGGTCTAGAGAGATGAACCAGTCCCCCTGGCGGACGTGCGCGAGGAGTTTCCTGACTGTGAGCATTTTGAACGGTCTCTTCATGAGCGCTTTGTTCAAAGCCCTGAGATCTAAGATCGGCCTGAGGCCGCCGTCTTTCTTGGGAACCAGAAAATAACGGCCGTAAAACCCCGACTCGGTCATAGATGGCGGGACTCTCTCTATAGCGCCCTTCTGCAGTAGCTTGGCTATTTCTAAGCGAAGCGTGTTCATAGCAGCCGGGCTGACAGTGGATTCGAGCCGCACGCGCGAGCGTGGCGGGCGGCGACGAAACTGTAATCGATACCCATTCTTTATTATGCTTAAAACCCACGGGGAGATGCCGGGGATGGCTTCCCACGCTTCGTAGCATGCGGCTAGTGGTTGAATGGCGATTTCGCCCTGATTGCTGCACATAGCGGGCTGGACACTGGGTGTGGGCACGCTTATAATGTGGAAGGCAACGGGACTTACACTCAGAGAGGAGTTTATGGGCCGTGAGACAGAGCGGGCAGAGGGGGGACACGCGCACGGGCTCGTGGGCGTGCTTATGTTCTCTGCTACTGGAGCGGATAGTGCACGCTCCGTGAGAATGGGCTCTGTGAGAGACCCTGGGCATAAAGTGCTTGTGTGTGTACGTGAGCACATGGTTGTGGGCACATTTTTTACACTTGAGGCTTTTATGCTCTTTTTGTGAACTCTCTGGGTAGCCGTGAAAACGGCTTTTAGTCGCTCGCAAGCGGGCAGGGAAACCGGCTTGTTTGTGGCGGTAAACACTACTGCAGTCAGCGGTGAGACGGGGACTAACAGTGGGCGAAGCTTTGACGGTGGTCCGGCCGCAGCGGGAGAAAGCCGTCTTTTTCTCAGCTGTGCTAGGCAGACTTCTGTTGATCGGGCTTCAGCGCGATCTTGGGTCGAGGCCCCCGGGGAGGAGGCTGTCTGCGGCGGCTGTCTGAGCGAGAGCGAGGGCGGCCGCCCTGTCTACGCTGGGGCTGCTGAGCTTGCTGAGGCGGGCGCTGCTGTGGGGTTCTGGCAGGCGGCTCGTGAGAGCGGCCCGTCGAAGAGCTCGAGCGGCGGGGCAGGAACAAGTTCATGGCCTGAGTCGCTTTTTGTACCTCGGAGAAGCGGTCAACGATGCCCGTGACGGCAGATCCGAAGAGCCCGGTAGGAGAAATAGGCGCGTTGAGGAACGCGGCGCGTTCTGACTCTCCCATGTCGGTAAGCGTGAGCCATAAGTGTCTCTCGGCGACACAGAGGGCGGCCATGCATCTCCCCAGAGCTTGTGCGGCGGCTTTAGTGGCGCGAAGGGAAAGATCCGTAGCGCTTCTCAGATCCGAGAGGACGGGCGGTTGCCTCCCGCTGCTCGCCATTTCGCACAAGATGTCGCTCTGGAGCACCTGGAGGACAGACATCGAGTGCAGCGCTGAAGCGGCCTGACCGGCGGCGGAATAGGCGCGGGCATGGAAGTTAGAGGTCGCTCTGCACGCTTTAGAGGGAAGCGTATGAGAAGACCGCCATCTAGCAGAGGGCGGGCAGAGATGAGCGGCGACCGAGTCCTCGACGGGCGGCATGGCAGTATAACCCTTCTCGGCGGCTCCATCCACTGAGCGCAGCGAAGCGGACACATCAGAGCGATTACGAGCCGAGAGAGGAGCATTCCAGGATTTCGTGAGCTCGCTGTGAAGCTCAGGCAGGAAAGGTGCAGCCCGGCTGCAGGCGGGGGCCGGACGCCGGTGCAGGAACTTCCCATCCATGCGGTTCGGTGGTTGCTCAGGGGGAGGAGACCACTCGAGACCCAGGCGGCTAACGGCCTGTGAAAGGAGGCGCGTTAGTTCCTCTTCGATGCCGGCGCGGGTCCCCGCAGACTCTCTCGTCGATGAGCCGATCGACGACCAATCCTCGCTGTCCGAAGCGTGCAGCGAACAAGAGTCGCTGGCTATTCGCTTAGAGTCGGAGGCGACAGAGCGGCCACTCGGCGGCAACTGTAAGTCCGGCAGGGGCGGAGAGGGAGAGCGGTCGGTGGGCGGCGGCGGCGGCCCACATGGATCCGCAGGGGGCTCCGGCGGCCTCTGGGAGCGGCGTTTTTTCTTCCGCGGCGAAGTGAGAGGCGGCGCTGGAGCGGTTTTGACCGCCTGTAGTCGAGCCCGCAGGGTTGACAGCGGCAGGTCCTCGCAGTGGTCGCATCCTCCGTTGGCGAGGGCGAGTTCTGCGTGCTCCACTCCGAGACAGAGAGCGCAGATGGGGTGGCGGTCTCCATCCTCGAGCGGAGAGCGGCATGAGCCGCAGGAATTACGAGGCATCTTTAAAAAGACGCTCGTGCTCTTTTAGAATGGAATATAAAAGGATACGCGTCGGATGGCGCTAGCTTGCTGGGCGGCTGAAGGTGGCAGACGGCCGGCTTCCTCAGACTCCGGAGCTCGCTAGACGGTGCCTTCTCAACGACGGCGGCTTCTTCCCAGGACAGCGGATGCGTGTAGCTCGCTGAATGAACAAGAATCAACGAACGAGCTGGGAGAGCGACCTTTATACACTGTAGCCACGCCCCTTTTGGCGGGCTGTGACGCAGTGAGCGAGCGCCGTCCGCTCATTGGCCGCGGACTCAGCGCCGCTCTCCCATAGGTTCGTGCATTCTCTCTGAGCGAACCAATGAGCCGCTAGCTAGCCCGCTCATGGTCTGCCTCAGAAGAGACTGCGTTGACAATGATTACAAAATTATGGAATAATTTTTTGGCTTCAACTTCTCAGCAAAGATGAATCTTTCCCGTAGCGTAAGCTAGCTTACGCAATACGAGAGAACCTCTCGTAAGAGAACGGTATTTAACAGTCCTGACAAGTGGACTGTAGAAAAGAAGACGGAAAATGTTATGTGAACAGTAACGTTAGTGGTAAATTTACTGAAAAAGACACAATTTTATAAGAGGTTTACATGTTCATCAGGTGAAAGCAGCATTTATTTACAAGTGGATGGTAAAAAAAGACGGAAAATCATTATGTGAACAGTAACGTTAGTGGTACATTTTCTGGAAAAGACACAATATAAGAGGTTTATATAGTAGCTTACATCTTATTTTACTTTCTTCTTCTTTTCTTTCTTCTAAATACCATTTACCCAATGGGCTCATACGTTTTAAAAGTAATTTACCTTAAAAGAAGTATAACTTACCTCTGAAAAAGTAGCTGTATGCTGGATGTGCAGGTTTCCACAACAAACAGGCGCTGCGCGCGGTAGTCATGACAATTCAAGACAAGACATATTTCTCATGTCTGTAAGGCATATTTCGGTTAATTTATGATGAGATGCACTCAAGTTCAGGGGCAATGCGCACCTCCATGTCATTGTTATAATATTATCTGCAATTGTCTGTTGTCTGTTCTTATTTATTAAATCCAGGCAATTGGTTGATTAATTTAAAAAAAAAAATGATTAAGATACAATTTATACAAAACTAAATTCACTTTAAAGAAAGCTTTATACAAAACAGGCTAATAATGAGTCCAAATCAACCCACTTCATGTCTTTAGATATAATTGCTTATCCTATCTCATTTTCATAATCAACATGGGGGGAAAGCATTATAATTATTTCAACAAATATGAAACTAAATGCGTTTATTTAATGGCTACATGTAGGCCTACAGACTTGATTTGTACAATTTGCTGTATATTAATTTAATTCTGAATTTTGCACGTTGAAACATACCTGGACCATTTATCACATACTTGGACCATTTATCAAATTCACCAATAATTGTACGTGCATTTATTAATCATTATGATACTAAAATCATTATAAAGTAGATTATACTACACAAAATCAGATGAGCCCAGAATATAAACGCAACATGTTTTTTATTTAGTTTATTTTTTATTATTCAAAGCATTAACAGAAATCATTAACAAAGCAGATACACTTAAAGTTAAAGCTTACCCCCACCATAATAACCCGTTCCATCAAAATAATACATTACAGAGCCTACAAGTGAAAACAATAGTTATAATAATCAAAAAAAGAAAAAAGAAAAGAAAAAAAGAAATATACATACATAGCCAATAATGAAATTTTATTCGTGGTCCATAATTATAAAACAAAATCCCAAGTGACAATCTTAACATATGATCATATGATTGACAATATGTAATCATGGGTTGCCAAGTCTTATTTATTAAATCTAGGCAATTTCTTAATGAAACATCATTTAAAATTAATTTAGCTACAATTAGAAATAGCAAATCAGTGTTTGTTTGTTTTTTAGAGCACAAGGTTAACGAAAATTTAGGCTAAGTTAACTTTAACAGTCATGTAAGGATGAGATGCTATTCAATGAAGAGTCATGAATTGAAACTTACCAGAAAAAAGTCGATATCTTCAGACTGGAGAAGCGCGTGTATTTTGCGCATGATTATTATTATCATTATTGATTATTGTCATTATTAATTCAATCTCCGATCATTATTTTACAGGGCATTCATTATGTTTAAGATGTCCTCGTTTGGCTGGTTTGGAAGGACCAATTGTCGGCATTACGAGTGACAGATTTGGAAGATGAATGATACACGAGTGTCAGTCATACACTCGTGTATCGGAGGACACCCCCCCCCCCTTTTATTGTTCATGCTTTTAATGCTATTTGCGCAGTTATTCATTTTTATAATGCTGTAAAAATCTTTGTTCTGTTTTTCCTATTTTAATAAAACTTTTAAAGCCTGTTTGTGCAGTTGCATTGATTTATTTAGTCATTAGGACAGGTTGTGAGGACGTCGTGGTAAAGTTCCATTTTTTAAGATCTTTGCTAACGTTCCAGAAACGTTGTGGGCACGTCCTCAAAAGATGTCGCTACTTTATCCCATGGAGAACGTTGTAGAGACGTGGTCAACTGGTCTCCAGATAACTTTCCAGAAAATCGCGTTACAAGTCCTAGTAATACTATATGCCATTTGGATACTATATGAGAAATGTAATTATAATTCATCAAAGATCTGATAAAATTATCTGGTGACCAGTTGACCACGTCTCTACAACGTTTTCCATGGGATAAACTAGCGACCTCTTTTGAGGACGTACCCACAACGTTTCTGGAACGTTAGCAAAGATCTTAAAAAATGTAACTTTACTACGACGTCCTCACAACGTTGCCATAAAGTAATGTCACACTGACCAAATGACGACTTACTGACGACGTCGTCACAACGTACTGTGTTAGCTGGGTTATGATTCCATTATAATGTTGAAATTCAGACAATTAATGAGTTTAATTTTATATTATTATATGAAATCACCTATACTATAGTCAGCCATTTAATACAATGGACCTAAAAAAATGCATAATTTTCTTTCAGGTATACCTTGGCAGAGCTTTTGGATTTTCTTGATACAGATAATCCATCTGGAAATTTTTGTAATGTAACAGTTGTGCCAGAGTCTGAGAAGAAAGCTCATGACACAGATTGTGACAGCGATGGATCTGATGACGACGTACATGCGATTACAAGCGCCTACCATCAAGGTTGCTGAAAGGAGAGGGCTTAATCTCAGATAATGCTTTTCAACTACCTCTCCTTGACATGGCAGATGTACTTGAATGTCCTGCGGCCTTAGTGAGTGCATCTGCAGAGCCAAACATCACCAATGCTGTTGAGGAAAAGGAAAATAGTCCAACAACCCCTGGACCCATGCTTAAGAAAATAAAAAACAAAGAGCGGAAGTTCAAAAAATTTAAGCCAGATACCAAAAAACCAATACAGGCTAAACGTCATCAACTCCCTCCCTATCAACCCAAGCCAACCAATCCCATCATCACATCAAATGATCCAACAGACATTTTTCTCACATTCTATCCCAAATCACTACGGGATATCACCCTGGAAATGTCGAATGCTTACGCAGCACAGAAAGGTGCCACCCTCAATCTCACTGATGAAGAGCTCCTAACATTCTATGGCATTCTTTTGACCACTGGGTACAACTCAGTCCCAAGACGATGTCTTCTTTGGTCAGAGGACAATGATGTCAACAACAAAAGCATTAAAGATGCCATGCGGAGGAACAGATTTGATGAGATAATGGCTTCCATTCATGTTGTGGATAACATGAAAATCACAGATGACCCTTTCTTCAAAGTGCGTCCCGTGTTTGAGGAGCTGAATAAAGTCAACAAAACTATGACTATTCAGGAACATCTGGCAGTGGATGAGATGATGATTGAGTACTTTGGTAGACATGGATGCAAGCAATTTATCAGGGGGAAGCCCATTCGCTTTGGTTTCAAGATCTGGAGTCTTGCATCCTCATCTGGGTTTGTCTACCAGATGGAGCCATACGCAGGTAGCCACACTCGTCTCGTTGAAACTGGACTGGGTCAGGGTCCAAGTGTGGTTCTTGGCCTGGCAGAGAAAGCTGGAGTGCCACCTGGATGCAAGTCCTATCATGACAACCTATTCACAACACTCACCCTGGTTGATGAGATGACCAAAAGGGGCTGCGGCAGCTGTGGCACACTTCGGGGGAATCGTTTCTTTGATATCCCACTGACACCATCACACAAGAGCTTCTGGAAGACCTCAAGAGGTAATGGTGAATTCCTTATTGAAGATGGAAAACTGATTGTGAGATGGAATGACAACAAATTGTCTGTATGCACTGTTAGTTTTGTTGTTTGGTATTTTGTTGTTTGCTTTTATTTTTTGTTATACGTATAGAAGTATTTTTCCTTCAATCTATGTATTTTTATTGATTTATTTTCATATTATTTCATTAACTTTTTATTTTATTTTCTATACACAATGCCCTGTTGGGGCAACTTAATGGCTGCACTTTGTTCTGCACTATGTTCCACCACTTTAAGACAAATGTATGTTGTTTGTTTTGTTTATCATACACAAGAGATTATAAGCTAGATGCTGCTTTTTTGGGGTCGCATCGAATGTTCTTTCACTGTTATACATAATAAATGTGTTTATGAATAAAGGTTGATCTGTTGAAAGCAGTTATTTTAAGTTAGATGCCAAATGTGTTCAAATTTGACATTGAAGGGGTGCATACAACATATTTGCCCACCGGCAAATATAGTTGCTTTACAAATACGATTTTCAAAAAAAAGAAAAACAAAACTGGGGAAAATAAATGCAGAACATGTTTACAGAGGACACTATTAACACAATTATATGCATGAAACCATTCAGAAAAATTTGGGCACAAATGGGTTAAATCCTGTTTAATTTGGACTTTTCTGTGCATGCTCTTTTAGGAGATCCCCATAGACTTCCATTATATGACTGGTTTTAAAATAAAATCCAAAGCACCCAGAAATGTTCTTATAATTTACTCATCTGTAGGGAATCTGAAGTCTTTCAGGTGGGCCTCCTTCAACCTTACAGTTGAAAAGCTTTTAAACTTTGACTTCCATGTGGTAACTCACCAGCGAGCCCACAGGAAAGTCTGCTCTAATGGCTTCAGTTGACATGTTCAGAGTGAACGTCTCTGGTTACGTATGTAACCCTAGTTCCCTGAAGGGAACGAGACGCTGCGTGTAAACGCCGTGGGAACGCCTCTGCGTGACAGGTCATGAAGCACGTATGAAATCTGTCCAATGGCGAGACGGAACGTCATAGGCGGGGTGACGTATCGACCAGGAAACTATAAAGCATCCCCGAAACACAAGCGCAACAGCTTCTGATAGGACTGAAGCAAGCGCTCACGGGCATGCTGGGAGTATGGCATAGACACGCAGCGTCTCGTTCCCTTCAGGGAACTAGGGTTACATACGTAACCAGAGACGTTCCCATTCAGGGAACTTCGAGCTGCGTGTAAACGCCGTGGGAACGCTAATACCAACGCCGCCATGCGAGCAGGTGTCCGTTGTATGAAATCAGGCACATATCTAGACGAAAGCACCTGCGCCCCTGGAGCGGAGCTACCATACCCCTGGTTGAGTGAGCCCAGACAGCCAAAGGAGAAGGCTGACCGGCGGACTCATATGCAAATGAGATGGCCTCGACCACTCACTTACTCAACCTCTGCTCAGATGCGGGACAACCTTTCTTTGGAGGTCCAAAACAAACAGATAACTGTTCAGGCTTTCTCCACAGGGCAGCTCTGTGGACATAAGCATCTAGAGCCCTCAGAGGGCAGAGCAGATTAGTTTCTCTTGGTCTGACCTCACAATACCACGAAGAAAAAGAATTACCAATGGGTATCTCCCGTGAAAAGCTCCACTCAAAGGGACGTGGTAAGCAGATAGGCCACCACATACACCTTTAGTGTGGAGTGGGATAACCCTGTGGAGAAATGCTCCAAAGGAATTCCAGCACCGCCACACCGGGCAGTTAACTGGGTCCAACTGGTGTTCTCCCCACCAAGAGGTGAAACATTTCCACCTCAAGGCATATAATCTCCTCGTGGACGGAGCTCTGGATTGGAGGATGGTCTCCACGACCTCAGTCGAGAGACCCGATTCTATGAGCTGGGCCCCCTCAGAGGCCAAGCCACAACCTCCATAGATCTGGGCGGGGGTGAAGTATCGACCCGCATCCATACTCGGGCCGGCCAACGCGGGGCTACTAACAGTAGAAAGACCCCGACTCGGTGAACCCTCTCCAGAACTCCTGGGAGCAGAGCAATCGGGGGAAATGCGTACAGGGGTGACCTCGGCCACTCCTGTACCATCGCATCCAACCCCAGAGGGGCTGGTGGATACAGAGAAACCACAGCATGCAGTGTCTCAGTCCCTGGATTCAAATAGGCCTACCTCGGTATGACCGAAATGACTCCATAGGAGCTCCACCACCTCGGGGTGGAGTCTCCACTCCCCGGGCCTCGGCCCCTGCCTCGACAGGATGTCTGCTCCCCGATTTAAATATCCTGGGATATATAATCGCCAAAGAAGAAGCTTCCCCTGGGCCCACAGAAGGATCTGGCGCTAGCCTGAATAATGGACATGAGCGCAGACCCCTTGATGGTCTATAAAAAGACCCCCGATGTGCTGTCTGACCGGACAAGAACATGGTGACCCCTCAGGTCTGGGAGAAAGTCCACAGACCCCGGGCTGAGCGACCACTCATGATCGCCCCCAGCCCGTGAGGGAGGCGTATATCGTTAGCTTCTTTGGAACAATGAAGTAACGGCTGTAATACCCCAACTCTCTGTCGGGGGAAAGAACTCGTTCTATCGCCCCCTTCAGTAACAGAGCTTTCACCTCTTGTTCCATGACCAGAGCCTGCTCGGGGGATACCACTGTAGGCAAAATCCCCCGAAAACGAGGCGGACGTGACCTGAACTGGATCGCGTACCCGCGTTCGATAGTCTGCAGGACCCATCGAGATATATTTGGAAGACTTTCCCATTCTGCCAGAAATTCCACTAAGGGTACCAGTCTCTCGAGACTGGCCTCTGGAGTAATTATAGAGACAGAAACAGTGCCCTGTGACCGCGCACAGGCAGGGTTTAACGACTGTTCTGTATCGCTCCTCGGAGCAAACGAGCTTCCCTCGGGAAACCACTCGCTAGGACCGTCTGCGCCCACCCTCACAGGCAGGTTCAGCAGAACGGGTCCCTGCAGACCCCCCTGGTGGTTTATGTAAGAGACCACAGACATGTTGTCTGACCGGACAAGAACATGATGATCTCTGAGGTCTGGGAGAAAGTGTTTCAGAGCCTGAAACACCGCCATCATCTCTAGACAATTTATATGCCATCGGAGATGATGGTCTTGCCACAACCCGCGGGCCGAGCGACCACTCATGATCGCTCCCCAGCCCGTGAGAGAGGCATCCGTCGTCACCGTTACCCGGCGACACGGGGCTCCCAGCGCAGGTCCCAGGGACAGGAACCAAGGTTCTTTCCACATAGCCAGGGCACGGAGACCACGTCGCGTGACCTTGATCTTGCGGAGCGGCTTTCCCCTCGGGGAGAACCCCTTGGTCCTGAGCCACCACTGTAGTGGTCTCATGTACAGCAGGCTGCACGGTAACACGTTGGATGCTGCTGCCATCAGACCCAGAATTCTCTGGAATTCCTTTACAGTGAGTGACTGGCCTAGCTCCACTTGCTTGACAGTCGAGATAATCGAGGCTATACAAGCCGGCGACAGACGTGCCTGCATCGTCGTCGAATCCCATACCACGCCTAGAAAAGTGGTCCGCTGAACTGGCGAAAGCACACTCTTCTTGGCGTTGAGTCTCAACCCCAACCTTCTGATGTGGGCGAGGACGGCATCTCGATGCCGAATCGCCTGATGCTCCGATTGAGCCAGAATCAACCAATCGTCGATGTAATTTAAAATGCGAATGCCCTGGAGACGCAGCGGGCCAAGGCCGCGTCCATGCATTTCGTGAAGGTTCGAGGAGATAACGCTAGGCCGAATGGAAGGACCCGATATTGGTACGCTTCACCCCAAAAAGCGAACCTCAGGAACTTCCGATGTTGCGGAAGGATGGAGATATGGAAGTACGCGTCTTTTTTAGGTCTATCGTGACAAACCAGTCCTCGGACCTGATCTGTGACACGATCTGCTTGAGAGTCAGCATTTAGAACTTGAGCTTCCCTACTGACCGATTTAAGAGGCGCAGGTCTAAAATCGGACGCAGCCCCCCATCCTTCTTTGGAACAATGAAGTACCGGCTGTAATACCCCAGCTCTCTGTCGGGAGGAAGAACTCGTTCTATCGCCCCCTTCAGTAGCAGAGCTTTCACTTCTTGTTCCATAACCAGAGCCTGCTCGGGGGTCACCACTGTGGGCAAAACCCCCCGGAAACGAGGTGGACGCGACCTGAACTGGATCGCGTACCCGCGTTCGATAGTCTGCAGGACCCAACGAGATATATTTGGAAGACTTCCCCATTCTACCAGAAATTCTACTAAGGGTACCAGTCTCTCGAGACTGGCCTCTGGAGTAGTTTTTAAAAACAGAAACAGCGCCCTGTGACCGCGCACAGGCAGGGTTTAACGACCGTTCTGTATCGCTCCTCGGAGCAAACGAGCGTCCCTTGGGAAATCGCTCGCTGGGACCGTCTGCACCCCCCATTACAGGCAGGGTTGGCAGAACGAACCCCTGAGGGCACCGAGAGAGAGCGGGCGCCGGATTCAGCGGCGAACACCTCTGTCTCACGGTGGGGACCACCCTCAGTAGCCTGACACCAGTGGCGTCAGGACTTCTTCGACGAAGCCTTCCTGGCGACAATAACCGTCCTCAGATCGGTTCTATCCCGGGAAGACCTCGCCTGAGAACGCCGCGTCTCAGCCCAGTTTTGCTGGGGAGGAGCCCGAGACGCGACGCTCTTCTTCTGCTGCGCCCTATGCGAGGAACCCGACGGGCGGGGCTGCTCTCGCCCAGCAGCCCCCGAAGGATGAGTACGGAGGGGGAGACATTTCTGGAGCGCCGCTGCCTGTTTTTTTCCGGTCGACAGCGGCGCATCCAGGAGAAAAGCTTTATCTTTCTCCTTCATATTAGCCAGATTTAGCCACAGATGCCTCTCCGTGGCCACCAGGGCTGCCATAGAGCGGCCGACTGATCTGGCCGTCTCCTTGGTGGCACGGAGAGAAATATCTGCCGCCTGACGCAGTATCTCATTAATCACGTCAGTGCCGACGACCTCCCCCTCACTCATATCTCCTAGACCCAGCAATATTAGCATACATAGAGGTCTGGTGTGTCAAAATTCTAGCTGACACTGGTTTGTTCCACGATCTACACACCTCGGTGTGTAGATCGTGGAAGAAGGGCAAACACCGGCATGGAGGTAGTGAGTGTGATTTTAAAAATCTCTCATCCATTTTACTCTCTCGACTCTTGTTTCTCAACTGGCCATTCAATGCTTAATTTTTCCACAGCCCGAGTCAAAAACCTCCATTTTTTTTTTCCCTTTTTTTTTTTTTTTTACTACATTCGCGGGAGACTGGGATGGCAAACGAGCTTCCCTCGCTCTCCACTGAGTCCATAGACTCTGCATCCACACTTTCAACATCCAGCTCCTCAGAACTGGATAATTGAAGTGATGGCGCCTCAGCCCGGGCAGGAAAAACCGCAACGCGGACCCCCGCAGCGAGAACTGAGGCACTGGATCTACCAGGTAAGGGCAGAGAAAGGGCGGGGCCCGTCTCAATCCCCGCTGATAGATCCATCTGCGATCCCCACGACGCAAGCCTTCGCTGTGCCTCGGCAGCAGCGGGACCCGAGCCGCGGGGAGCGCGCACCGAACCACTCTCCTCGAAGAGTGCCCGGCGGGAGCGAAGTGTCTTCATGGGCAGACACTCGCAATGCTCACAGCCGGCCCCCTCGAGAGCCGACTGAGCATGCTGCACTCCCAAACAAACAACACACAGATCGTGTGTATCCCCACCCGTGATGAAGGGAGGGCAGGGATGAACACACTTTCTGAAATTCTGCTGTTGTTTGCTCGCCATATCAATATATATAAATATACAATATTAGACAGACAGACAAAATTCATACATAGAGCGCTTGTGAAGACTCAGAAGCTGTTGCGCTTGTGTTTCGGGGATTCTTTATAGTTTCCTGGTCGATACGTCACCCCGCCTATGACGTTCCGTCTCGCCATTGGACAGATTTCATACGTGCTTCATGACTCGTCACGCAGAGGCGTTCCCACTGCGTTTACACGCAGCTCGAAGTTCCCTGAATGGGAACTTAGGCTACGTCCACATTAATCCGCATAGATTTGAAAACGGGGTTTTCGTTTAAAAACGCTCTCCGTACACATTAGCGTTTTCAGGCGTTTTCCGACGTTTCAGTGTGGATGAGAAACTTCTAAATTCACTTTACTGCGCATGCGTGAAACTTCACAAAAGCTCACTGAGATGATACAGATGGGATAATAAATAATAATGTTATCGCACAATAACAGGATAATTTGATTTATCAAATCTCACCATCACGGATGCGTCCAGGTCGTATTCAGTCACCATATATGTTTGGTCTAAAACCCAACTGCTCTCCTGTTTTGCTGCAGGACAGCAAATGTGAGTAAGCTACATTATCTGTCATCTTTGCAGTGCTGTGCTATGAAGAGTAGCACATATTAAGTAACATAGAAAGTAACATATTTTAGCAATAGTGTAAAAATGAATAACACATAACAGGCACAATACCGATAAACATGAATATCTATTGGTACTACATGGATCACATGACTAAACTTACGTCATCGTTTTGAAATACCTCCGGTTTCACTGTCCACACTACAACGCGAAAACGGCGTTTTCAAATTTATCCACTTTGGAGAGCATTTTCCAAACGATACGTTTTTGTTGACTTAAAACGGCGTCTCAGTGTGGACAGAAGGCCAAAACGGAGAGAAAAATATACGTTTTCAAACGAAAACGTATTAGTGTGGACATGGCCTTAGTTCACAGTTAACACAGCCCAAAATGCATTGCGTACTACAGTACAGTTCCGTAATACATAAACACAGTAGATTAGAGTTAAAAATGGGCCATAAATAAACAGAAATTGCCTACCATGAAAAATCTTGCCCAGAATATATTGTTTTCTACTGAACAATAATGTTTTAGTGGAAAACAGTATTGTCAGAATTTGTCCGTTTTTGATTTCAGCAATTTCAGCAATTTCTTAGTGTTGTGTTTAGGGTTATGGTTAGGGTTAGGTTCCTGGGGTAAGGATTTAGGTAGGGTTAAAGGGATAGTTCACCTAAAATGTGTTTACATTTTTACATATATATATATATATATATATTGTGGGGATCTACTCAGGCAGGCATACAACACAGCTGCAGCACATTCACTCAACACCCAGGATCATGTGATCTGTTGTAAGATCACATGACTAATCAGGAATTGATAAATGTTTGCTGGCTGCAAGGCAGACATCTTTTTCTGTTGATGCTAGGTGTAGTTGTGTGAGTTGGATTCTCATTTCATGTAGGTATAACTGGTTATTGTAGAGCATGTTTAATTACTGCCATTGAATTTTAATACTTATTTATTTCATTTTATTAAGGGTCTAGAAGTGCGTGTCTACTCTTTACGGGGGACACAGGCTTCTGAATGGAAATTTAACCTTTATGTGATCACCAGTGTGACTCGAGCTGGAGTATATTTACATATTTGCCTCTTGTTGACTGTCCCTTTGTGGGGTTAAACATTATTAGCCACACTACATTCATGAGAAGATCTGTGGTTCCTCCTGCCCATCAGGGGGTGGCGTAGTCAGACCTGAAATAAGGTTTTCTTATTTCATATAAACATTTCTGGTGTTTCATAGAGGTGTTACTGTTACATTCTCTAGTTCAGTTGTGCCAACCAAGTCATGTTTTGTCACCTACTTTTAAGATCTTATTAGCAGAGGTAAAGGTGCAAACTCTCTACTTATTGCTTAAAATATATACAGCCTGAGGATATGGAGGCCATCTGTTGTGAGCAAATTCTCTGTAGAATGTTCACCCATCAGTCAAAGTGCATTTGAGGAAAAGTCTCAAAGGTAAAGGGTTGTTGTGTGGTGCCACTGCAGCTAAAATAATGAGCCTCCTCTGAATAGACACATACCTTTTGAAAGATATTATCTAAAAGGCTTAAAAGTCAAATAGTAGCAATCATAATCAGGATTATGAGGATTATCAGTGTTGGACAAACAGTGCATTGAGAGGGGTGTTTTTTTCTAAAATGCCATAGGTGCGCAAGTTGTCCAATCATATACCTTAAGTGGGTATAAAAAGGTTGCGTCACGGCCTGTGGACCGCCCGTTCCGGCGATTGGCCGGTTTATTGGCGTGTTGATGTTCTTCTGTGTTCAGGGGTGCACGAGATTGGACTAAAACTATAGCGACAACATGAAGGTATGTGCAACTACCGCTATGGATCCATATTCTGTTATGTTTCAGTTCAGGTGTGTCTCGTTAATTAGTCTCATTAGTTCCTCTTTTTTCTGTGTGTTTAATCCCTGTGTGTCTTTCAGTTCACTGTCATTTCTATGTCATTACTATGTTGGTTGTTCTGTTCATGTTTGGGCGATTCCTGAGGGCTTTATGAATATTTGAGTTTGTTCTTGAAACTGAAGTTAAAGCTGCTGCACTTAGATCCTGCCATCATTACTCATTTCAAGCTGCTGTGACACAACTGACGCATGGATCTAGACTTTAAACATGGATCTAAAACAACTGACTTTAAAGATGGGTCTAGAAGCAGTGAAGATTCTCTCAGGGGGATCTGTCCCACGAGGTCCACACAGAGGTATTTGGATCTGGTTCCTTTTTGTTCATTGATGACACCAGCCTCTGTGTGTTTTTCTGGGCAGGTCTCAACGCAGAGCCCAGAGCTCGCCTGCCAGGAGATGGTCCTTGGGGGAGATTGCAGGACTATGTGGAGTGGCTGATTGTCCACAATGGATCCCTATTTAACATTGTGGAGAGTGAGAAGAAAACCAACGTACCAGCCACATCCACCTTTCCAGTGTGGAAAAACCTGAGTCTGTTCCAGTGAGAGAAATTCACCAGACTGTTCCAGTGTTCTGAACTGCCACCCTGGAGGATTCCTGTTCTACTATCCCACACCCTTGTCAGCCTCCAGGGCCCCCACCCTTCCACCCCTGTGGATGTAATATGGTGCGAGGCACATGTCTTCCGGGAGGGCGGGGTACTGTCATGTTTTGAGTCTGTTTGTAACATTTTGAGTTTGTTTCTGATTTGTTTTCCTGTTCCGTGAATGTCTGTGTTTCTTAGGGCCACTTCGACGCCCTGTGTCCACTGCATTTACTACGTATATTTTTTTATCTTTGCAGTGACTTGGGACCATGCTAACATCGTGAGGGAGATCCTTCTTCCGGTAGCTTCTTCGGATACTGCGCCTGAAACGCATCCATTATATCAGAATATCTGAATTGACATGACAGTCGAGTGTAACACTGAGTAGAAGTTCGACTTCGTCGTCAGTTCATTCGAATTACTTTGGCATTCGCCATCTTCCTCTTCACCTTGTGTCGTGTTGGGTTCATAGAGCGTGAAAGGTTATGCGCATGTGTAACAGTGTTGTCTCTGCGTTGTGTTGTTGTAAACTCAAGACGGACACCAAATCAAGCTTTCTGATGGCTTTTTATTCTTATTCTGTTGAATAATATAGAACAGTGGTGATCAGTTTCAGCAGTCACCCTCGTGGTGTTCGCAGCCATTCACTCTCGCGGCTGGCGCGAATCTAATTACTCATTTACATAAACTACATAAACAGTTATAATACACACATTTGAAACTTATAAACTGTACCTGTTGAATAATATAGAACAGTGGTGATCAGTTTCAGCAGTCACCCTCGTGGTGTTCTATAATGGAGGTGAACATTAAACTTAATATTACAATACACATAACAGTGGCACAAGCACAAATCAAATAACATACACACATATAACTCAGTATAAACCCATAAAATGGTTATACATTTATCACTATATGTGTTACTCATGGAGCACTCACTCACCGCAGCCATTCACTCTCGCGGCTGGCGTGAATCTAATTGACTCTACCGGAACCAGTTTATCCAACTACCAGATCTGGGCGGAGAATGCGATTTAAAGGGGCCATGCATTAAAGTGAATATAGCAAGTGGAAACACATATTTGACTCGTTACACATGCTCCAAGTCTTTTTCTCCTAGTCTAGTTTAGTTTTATCTCTGTGGCAGAATTACAGCGCCTCATACTGGCCTGGCATGTGCAAGGCCCGTCTCGATCGGTCCAATGGAAGCATCCGATCAGCGGGTGAAGGTCTCTGCGTGTTACTGTCTTTTCTCGTGGCAAAGCATTTTTGATTAAATGCAATTTATTTTCTTATATGTATTCTCTCGTTATTTTATTTGACTCCATAAATTAACAGGTCGTCCCCTTGGAATTATAAGGTTCTATCTGCGTTCTGAACAGTTTTGAGATATTGAGCTTCAAAGTTTTTGCATTCCATATAGGAAAATGTGTATGGGGAACAAGTTTCTTTCAAACATAAAAATAACAGGGACCCTAAATGTACAAAACACATCACATAATGTAAATAAATTGTCACAGAATAAGAATATGTGAATAACTCAATGTTGACAAAAATGTCAGATAGAATCTTATAATTCCAAGGGGACGAGGTTTTTTTAATGATATATGTGCATAACGAAAGTTTGACTATTCCTTTTAACTCGATTGAAATAATGTCAAAGTCAGCTATAATAATCAAAATGTAACAATTTATTATGTCAGGTACAGTAAATGTATAATTAGTTCAAAGATAATCAATACAAAACATAAAATGTTCTGGAGTACAGACAAGACAAAACCGACAATAGGAAACATGAATGTTGAGACTGTAAGAGGAATACAAATAGGGACCATCATTGACAGCAAACTATCTTTTGAGAGCAACGCGGTTGCTGTCTGTAAAAAGGCCCAACAGAGACTTTTCTTCCTGAGGAAGATGAATACTTTGGGCGTATGTAAGACTCTGATGACTTTGTTTTACCAGTGCTTTATTCAATCAGTCTTGACATTTTGTATTGTGGTGTGGTATGGTGGCCTTTTAATGACCAATAAGCATAAGCTAGCAATTGGTTAATGTTGTGTCTAAGGTGGTTGGGGTACAGCTGCAACAGATATATAATAAACAGGTCCGGGGTAAGGCTAACCAAATTTTAAATTGCTCTGATCATCCACTTTTTGGTGATTTTAATCTGCTCCCCTCAGGTCGCCGTTTTAGGTTACCCATGCTAAGAACCAGACGTGCCAGGGATTCTTTTATTCCTGTGGCTATTAGGAACCTTAACTCACTTGGGTGATATTTTACGAATTTTTATAGTACATGCTTTATTGTTTTTTTATTTCTGTCATTATTCATTCGATATACTGATCTGTGTATTGCATTGTTTTTGTTTTGGTCTTTTGATTCTGGGGAAGGAGTGTCTCCATTGATTGATTGACGGATTGATCGATTGATGTGTGGATGTCTTGTGTTGTTTTTTTAATGTTGTTGGCATAGTGGTGCTTTTTATTTTTATTTTTTTTCTTTTTAGATCCTGCTGCAGAGTAAATTTCCTTTCTAAGGATAAATAAGGTGAATCTTGAACTTGAAACTTGGAAATACGTGAAGCTGAGAGTCTCGCTGACTCAGCATTCACGGGCTGATCTGAGATACAGAAAGGCCCCGAGCCCCTTTCTGCATTTCATTATATAGGCTCACAATGGATATTTGCATTCAGAAGTTTACACCTTTTGGGGGTTGGACCATTGGTCTAGAGATCAGATTCCTTTGTGTGCCAGTTATCCCTAAACTCTTAAAAACCTTATTACCTTTTGTTTTACTTATTTGAAAATGAGACATTTGTAAAAGTGGAATGGTGACGTTTCAAATAATACCAAACATGTATAAAACTCAACGATTATCATTCACATTTACCCTTTAGATTCTTGTGTGATTTTGTGTTATCACTGCAAGGGTGAAGAATGAGGGGGAGAAATGTAGATTAGGATGAGGGAGGTGAGACCTTGTTAATTTTTTAAATGTTAATTTCCAGCAAGGTCCTTTGTCCGCTCGAGGAGTGGTGGTTCTTCTACCAGTTTTTCCAGTCTTACACATGTATACTACATCGTTTTCAGTCGGTTTCAGTGGTTTTGTGTGTACGCATATATTTATTGAGACGACTCAGTTTCCCAAAAAAAAAGTTTGGGAAGTTTCCCCGATTTTTCTTCTGCTATCAGGATTATAAATATAGTATTTGAGATCAGTTGATCTATTGACTCATATTAACTATTATGAGATTGGTTAATCGATTATCAGTTTTTTAGATTGATTAATTGATCTGTTAATTAATTTGTGCTATTTTCATTGAACATAAACCTATCGATATAAATATATTCTAAGAAAGAATATTCCTTATTACAGAATTTTTATTGCATTTTTTAAATAGTAATTAGACTAAAATAAACAAATTATAAAAATTAATTTTAAAAGACCTATGGTGAAACATTGATATATGATTGTGACAGGAAGAAGAAAGACAGACTGGGGTTTTAAAATATCAACAAGGTTTTATTAAGTAGAGGGCCAGCAGAAGTACAGTGTGCATGAGAGCATAGACATAACACTAACACATACAACTGAAGACTGAACACAGAGGAACTAAATAACAAACGAAATGGTGTGCAGCTGCGATAGAAGATTATTGTCCATGGGAACAGATGAGTGGTGGGAAACAAAGCCCAAGAAACATGTGACTGATGAAAAAAAAAGTGAAATTAAAGATGAAGTCTCATGGATAACCATGATAATGATTGAGGAATGAAGCTAACATTCACATTATAAAGCGTTACAGCCATTATTTTGTGTTTGTGTGTGTGTGTGTGTTGTGGGGATGGAGTCTCGCTCTGTTGTGTCTGTTTGAGCTATTTTTAGCTCAGTTTCTTTCTTCCTCGCACCCACACACACAGACAACACAAAAAAAGACAGCATCCTCGTGTGCATTCAAGCACATATGATCCAACGCTATCTCACACATTCCCAACCCTTTCCATTATCGACAAACATAAGCTTTGCTTCTTCTTACTATCCTCCTTTTTTTTCTTTTTTCTTTTTTTTTATACGTCAAATATATCTGTTCTCATTCCCTCTCTCCCCAGGATACCCATAAACTGATGACTCATTGTAGACTATACAGTCTCATACACAGCATCTAGTGATTTCCCTCAGGAAAGCCACTGCAGGTTAGTAATGTTGATGAAAACTCAGTTCATCTGCATCATGGGGGCTGTATTATTTATCCTCCACATGGCAATACTATCTAATCCAGCCATATTTGAGGACTGAGCTGGTTTCTCCATTTCAACTAGTACACTTAAATCGACAAACGATTGTTTAATGTACAGTAATAGCAATCCACTCAGTGGTCTAGAGTATGGATTAAAATGTCTCTCGCCCTATTTTTAACATCTGGATAAACATTTCCAACCACATATGAAACAGTTTTAAATGGGTGACGAAATTGTGGAACACGTCGTTAGAAGCATAATATTTTAAGAGACTTATTGAGGACATTAAAAGTCTATTTTTGCAGATCTTCAGGCTGTCTCCTTATAAATCAATGTTCTCTTGATTATTCACCGTCTGGAGGGTGGGCTTCTGAGGTGTGCGTGCAGCTTTCCACAAGCATCTCTCAGTGCTGCAAGGGCACAGTGGGATGGAGCTTGGCAACAGTATCCATGGCAACAGTTGCTGCAGCAGGCCGGTTAACACTTTGCTGACAGGTAACTCGACAGCCCTGTGCTCTGCACTGACTTTCTGTTCAATCTCTCTCTCATTTTGATGTCCATTTGTGATGATCAAATTTATTGGCTAACTGTGCCATGAGAATGACTAAAGAACTGATAAAGTTAGCATTTGTTAGTGAAGGATGGTTTAGATTGTGTGTTTTCATTTGTCAGTTTCTTATTTTTACTACCAAAGGTGATTGTAATAAATGACATCAGCTGAATTATCAGTATTTTTCTCAAGACCCTTAAGAATGGATTGCCCTTTTGTGCATAATGCACTGTAATAATAAGATCCTCGTCTGCCCATGTGCAAGATGACCATTTTTCCTCTCTTGCCTCATCCAGTCATTCCAGTCTCCACACCAGCTCAAACACACCAGAAAAGCATGAATAATTCAGTGTACCTTCTGTGTGCATATGCATGTTTGATTGTGTTAAAGGGATAGTTCACCCAAAAATGAAAATTCTGTCATCATTTTCTCACCCTCATGTTGTTATGTGGAACACAAAAGAAGATTTTGTTTCCCATTGACTTCAGTTGTCCATGATGGTGGACCAGATGGTGGCCGTAAGGACGAGGGTCCCATGTGGAGCAGAGGGAGGAAGAAGCCAAGGTGTAGCTGACAAGTCTGTAGCCAAGGTGGAGTGATGGGCTCAGCAGCTGGTGTTCGGAGCCGGGAATCCTCCTGCCAGGGTGGAGCTGATGGCTGAGAGGTCCGAGGTGTATCCACGCAGGAGAGTAAACAAAGGAGGATCTGAAGGGAACCAGCGAGGTGGGGCCGACAAACTGGCTGATTTTGGAAGGTGAGGCTGGGCAGTATGACTTCGACTATGACTTCGACTTGGTGCTGGGTGACGAAACAGACTGTGCTGGGCAGAAACAGTGGCAACAAAGAAGACCTTGAATTGGGTGGTAGCACTGGCAACAAAGAAGAGTCTGAGCTGGGCAGAACCAGCGGAGACGGGAAAGGCATGAAATGCCCATTTCTAAATCCTCATAAAAAAATATAATTCACACAGGCTCAACTCATTTTAGCTCACCCACAGCAGCAGGAGGATTTTGGGAAGGGTTGTCCTCCATACCCTAAAACTCTACTAGCAGTCCCACTGCGAAACATGAAGCAGTCCCACTGGCTCACACACCTGGTCAGACATTTTTTGGGGGTTGGGCTGCAGAGTGGGCTCAGTCTTTGGTCTGGGGTCTGGCATCATGTCTGTGGATCGGGGCCACGGCTGGCTGGGCTCTGGGTCTGGGGTGGTGACAGGTATGAGGTGGGGCTGGATGATGGAGTTGTCTTCAGCTTCGCATACAGTAAAAGAAGACCCTTCCAACCACAGAACAAATTTGATGTTCTATTCTAAGGTCCAGCATATATCCCCCCTAGACATCAGGAGATGGATCTCATCATCCAGCTTGCACCTGAAATCTTCCATTATGGTTTGATTATTGAAAAATAAATATAACGTCCGCTTTTGGCCAGTGAAAACTTCTCTTCTGGGGCTATAATAATTGCTGCTACAGTATATAGATAGTTAGCAGTCCGCTCTTCTGTCGCACTTGGGTATGTACATATAGAAGTATTTTGTGTGAACTATGATCAAATTTCAATCATTAATTTTAATAGTCCATTTTTTAACTTAAATTATGAAAAGCTCAGTAGTGAAAATGAGTTCTTAGCTTTGTTGGTTTGCAATAGCTTTTTTTTTCTAATGGTGCCTTATCAAACTTATTTTAGTTGGGCCTTGTTTTATAATATATAATTTAAAACAAAATCGTCATTAAAAATGTCATGCATCATACATGTCTCAATCTGTCTTGCACGGTAATGGCCATGTGGCATGAAAGTGGATAGCTAAACATTTCAGACGCCATCTATTTCCAGCTGCTATAATTTTCCTGGGTGAGATTTCAGCCAGGATGAATGTGTTTTCCTTTTCTGTTCTTTCTTTATTTCTTTTTTTTTTTTTTTATTAAACCTGATCTAATGTTTTCAACATGTTCACATGCAATTAAACGGTGTCTATCATTCTGACATTAGGGTACATGTCTAAACTATCTTTTCTCTTCAAATGCCAGTCTGCACCGACTGGTCTACAGTATATAGAATAGTAATTTAGAGTCTATGTGCACTGAGGTGCAGATAACACATCCAGGTAACTCCAAGTAAGTCAATGTACTGTATAAACTGTGTCACTGGAAGGAAAGAAAATACAGAGATAGAGATAATTGTGTACAAGTTAATCAATTATACATCATACAGTATGTGTGTGTCTTTCCATACTACAGAGAAATACTGACACTGTACAGTAGCAAGTAAGTCATCAATGTAGAATGTACAAATTACACAGTTTTTGATATGTTAGATGGAAACAGATGTAATGGATAATGCAAAGAATGGCAAAGGAAAATGAGTAAAATAAGTCGGTAACACTTTACAATAACAGTACATGAATAATCATGTACTAATACCTGAATTAATAATTACTTTACTATGAACTAATGATGAGTTAAGACATGTAATAATGAACAATTAACCTTAACTACGACATGAGTCATGAATTCCTGCATGAATATACCATCTTAACTACACGTTAGTACATGCTTGTTAATTAATGTATTAATTAACACTATGGAGTAAACTAAATCAAACATGCTCTAGATTAGAAGATAAGATGTATTAAAAGGGCACACAATGTAAAATTGTTCATAAATTTGCCACCAGCAACTGTCACAAGCATCAGTGAATGTCTTGCAATGTTTACATTTAACCTTACTCATTGAACACACAAAAATGCATCAATAAAAAATTATGTAATCTCATTCCATTTTAAGTGATGCCACTTCTGCCATCAAGAGTGAAAAACCTACACTAATATATCCTTTAAACAGATACAATTTTCAAAATTAAAATCAGTGTTAGCACAGATGATGGTTATTTCTGTGGTTATTTTGTGGATTTGTTTAATGTCTTTATAGCATATTACAGTCGGATGTTAGTCTTCTTTCCCCCTCAAAATGTGTCCACTTTCCTCCAACTGTACAGTTCCTTATCCATCCAAATTCGGGCACAGCACCTCTGCTCTTCCACTTCTTTACAATCCACCGAAAAAGACCAAATTATATCTGATTTAGAAGAGCTGAATATGTATAGCACGTGTAATTGATAATTTTTTAAATATGTACTCTTGAAGGGCCAAGACAAGAAATGATATTGATACATTAACAAGTCATGAATTCATGTTACTTTAGAAGTAATTAATGATGAGTTACTAATGATGTGCCCCCTCAAGTAAAGTCATGACATGACAAGCCATTAGTTGATGTTAGTGTATGGTTAGTTAATAATGAATATATGATGATGTGCCTCCTCAAGTAAAGTCATGACATAAAGATGCATTAACAAGCCATTAGTTGATGTTAGTGTATGGTTAGTTAATAATGAATTAATGATGATGTGCCTCCTCAGGTAAAGTCATGACACAATGATGTACTTACAAATCATGAACTAATATATGAATAAACATATACGATAAGAGTGCCATCCTTATTTCTTTACACCCATGGTAAAAAATTAATAAAAATAACAATTATGTATTGTTCTTTTAATTTTATTTATACAATTAAACATAAATGGACTTAATAAAAAGTCCAAACATACCTGTAAAGACACACATAAGACACGATTACATGTAAAATAGGGAATAAGCTATAAGCTAATGCTAATTGAAGCATATTTAAACAAACAGACAGATCTGTTTAATAAATGGCTAAAAAAAAATAATGTGCCATTCCAATTATTTGTCACAATGCTTGCTGTAGATTATGATATTACAGTTTAAATTATGGCAGCATGAAATATGTTTAATTCAAATTTAGGTGACTTCTTATTTATTCATACAGATAAAGACTGATTTAGTTTACCCCTAAATGTTAATTAATGCATTAACTATCAAACATGTACTAACATGTTTAAGGCTGCTGTTATTCATGCATGAATCAGTCTGACTCCTGTAGTAATTAAGGGTTGCTCTTCATTTGTTTGTTATTAGTTCATATATTCACTAATCATGAGTTAATGTTGAAGTAACTATTAATTCAGGTATTAGTACATGATTATTCATGTACTATTATTGTAAAGTGTTACCAATAAATCCTCTGTTTATGTCTGCGATCTGTGAGGTGGGTGATGGTGAGCGCTTTATCACAATGGTACATTCATAGCTTGTTGGCAGCATTGCAGGGATATAAATCTTTGAAGACCTGCAGTGTATGTTAGAGCCCACACAGCTCTTTACATCAGCTAACAGTGCAGAGGTGCATTCATGAGTGTGTTACCACACTGTATGTGGGATTGATAAAGGCAAAGGCTGTATGTGCTTGTGTATTTGTTCACATGGCAGAGAGCATGGCATGTCCTTTGTACAAAAAAAAAAAATATGTTTAAAGGGATACTTCAGGATTTAGCATTAAGCTTTGTATTAGTTGAAAAGTATTTTCGAATTGCCATGCTTTCCACCCTCAAGTCCCCCTGAGACGAGAGATTTATGTATTTTTTGTCTGGAAAAAACATCCTCTGATGACACAAAAATCTTCATTTTGCATCATCGGAGGAATTTTTGTCCAGAGGCTAAAGTCAGTAGTAGGGGCTGTCCCACATGATCTCAACCCACCCACAGAAGGTGGGATCTCACTCACAGAATGTACACGTAATGTCAGCCATCTTTTTTGAAAGCTAGCAGGCTCTTGTTCTGTGGGAAAACTGAGGAGTAGGGGTTACCATCCTCTTTTTCCCGGACATGTCTGGCCGTCGATGTCCGGGATTCGGCTTTGACTTTCTGCAGTCACCATTCATTGTTTACATGCAAACCTTTTGTTTCAATCTAACTGAATTCATTCATCGTGGTGTTTACATGAACGCTAAACAAGTGATCGGTTGATGTGTGTTTTAACATTGCTAAGAAAATTCCTGTGTCTCAGTGAGAGATACGAGACCAGCTGTTCTCCCACCCTAGCCTCGTCCTTCTTGCCACGGTAAACATAATGAATGGCGAATGTAGAATGCAAAGGCTGAATCCCAAACACTTTGGGCAATCTCAAAACACATTTACGGACAGACTCATCACAGAGACTCACTAGTAACCTAGACTTGTTGTTAACTACTAGTGATGTGTCGTTCATGAACGATTCGTTCATTTTGAACGAATCTTTAATATGACTCGCAACTACCGAGTTGTCTCAGGGAGTGATTCGTTCATTTTGTGTTACCCTCGCACGCGCATTGCGCAACATATGGATTCTGAATCTGTACTGGAAACAGAAATGATTAGTTCATCTCTCGAGTTCGGGTTCGGGGCGAGTCCGAGTCTTTCGTTCAGTCCCATAGAGCCTATGCTGTCAGTACCGGAAAGAGAAATGATTAGTTCATCTCTCAAGTTTGGGTTCGGCGGGTCCAAGTCTTTCGATTTTCCCGTCAGTCCCATTGAGTCTATGCTGTCAGATCACCGGAAAGATTAATGATTAGTTCATTTGAATCTTCGGGTTTGAGTCCTTCGCAATGAACCTTTGGTCTAATAAAACATCGGTACCTAGTCAATCGTTATCTGATATTTGTTTTCATGATAATCGAATATAAAGAGTTTTATCTCTAAAAACTGTTTAGCGTATAATGCTAGTAATGGGGGCATTGACTAAGTAAAAAGAAATCGCTACTTTATACCACTAACAAGGCTCAAAATAGCCCCACACTAACACAGAAACATACTGAGGCTCCATTCATGCAAAACGAAGCATTGAGAACTTTGTAAGTGTACAGACCATTTAATAAGAAGAAACTTTATGAAGACAGTTCACTTCGTGTATACAGACAGGAGCCATCTTAAAAAATAGTCTCGATAAGTCGATCCCAGAACACGGTTCATACAGTTCAGAAGTTCGCTGAACTTCATACAGCTCAGATCACTCAGCACGTCGTTCGGGGATCGACTTATCGAGACTATTTTTTTAAGATGGCTCCTGTCTGTATACGCGAAGTGAGAAATGATTAGTTCATCTCTCAAGTTTGGGTACGGCGGGTCCAAGTCTTTCGTTCTTCCCGTCAGTCCCATTGAGCCTATGCTGTCAAATCACCGGAAAGATTAATGATTAGTTCATTTGAATCTTCGGGTTTGAGTCCTTCGTTCTTTAGTCACGTGAATTGTTACCGTATTGAATAGCCTAATTCACAAACTTTTTACAAACTTTCACAAACTTTTTACAAACAAGCACGTAGATGAGGTATAATATAATAGTAGTTAATTACTGTATAATATATATAATAAAACACACCACAGATGCATAATAGAGAAAAGAGACGGACAGGGACGGTAAAGGAATAATAGAACTTTTGTTTATAATGTTTATTGAACATACACTCTCAGAAAAAAAGGTACAAAAGCTGTCACTGGGGCGGTACCTTTTCAAAGTATTTTGTGTATTTTGTATTTTTAAGACTATATAACACAATATACATTCAGACGCAGTCAATAATACGAATCTAATGTTGAATTTGATGCGAGAGACCAGTGGTCACGTGAGAAAAAAACGAAGGACTCAAACCCGAAGACTCAAATGAACTAATCATTCCCATTTCCGGTACTGACAGCATAGACTTAATGGGACTGACAGGAAGAACGAAAGACTCGGATCTGGCCGAACCCGAACTCGAGAGATGAACTAATCATTTATTTTTCTGGTGCTGACAGCATAGACCGGCCGAATCCGAACTCGAGACTCGAGAGATGAACTAATCTTTACTCTTTCCGGTCCTGCTATATCTCACGGCACGGCCCAGCAGACAGCACAGATCAGAGTTAGACACTGACGAGTCAACAGCAAACGTCTCGAGACATGATATAACAGGGTCAGACTACCATAGCCTGAACTTGAGACCCAGCAACTAATTAATACAGTTATTTCAGTTACTTATAATTTGGCTTTGGCTGCATTAGGCTACCTATAGTTATTTATGTTATTTTTACAAATGTAATCAAGATTTTATATATAACATGACATTATAAATTATATACATTTTAATTATATAATAATATAAATTATATTATATATTTAATTATATAATTATATTACAATGAAATGAACGAAATGACTCGATAAAAGATTAGTTCATTTTGCTGAACGAGCCTCAAAGATCCGAGTCAGAAAAATGATCCGAACTTCCCACCACTATTAACTACTCCGCTCTGTTACCGGTATGCGTCGCCTCCTAGGGCAGCGAAGCAAGTGCATTCTGGGAGTTGTTGTCTTTCATCCACATAAGCCAAAAATACACTTTCTGGCTTTTCTCAGTCTAGAAAAAATCTAAATTTCAAAAATAATTACACATTTCTTCTACATAAATGACCCGTTTTAAATACACATTAATCTTTCCAGAGGTGAAATATCCATTTAATTTCCGAATGTACTTCATATGCATTGCTTTTTACTAGTAGACAAATCCACAATGGGCCCAGATTGTCCTTTTCCCCTTTATTCCTGATCCCTGAAGACTTAACTAGAATATGATGGATTGTGGGGTCGCTGGATCACAACAGGCACAAAGTTGAAGGTGGAATTCCTGTTTTGTTCTCACTCATATTGTCTGTGTAGAAAGCTATGGCACGTAGATTATATATTTTATATTATATCTTTATATGTTATATACATGTATATATATATATATATACTTTACTGTTAATATTTAATTAAATTGAATTTGTTTAGTAATAAACAGTTCTGATATTTTCAATTGCTATACTTAGTAATAATAAAACAAAACAGAAAATATAAAGACAAAAAACGTACAATATCATTAAAAAATTATAATAGTATCTCAAAATCAAGCTATACAGTATTGTATTGTATTATTAATAAGTATGATTAGTATTATTAGTATTAGTATTAGCATTAATTGCTATTCATATCAAAAAAAAATCCTCCACACTTACTGTAGGTCTAGGAATTTAAGAAAATAATATCTCATCATGTGCTAGGCAGGTTGAACATAGTAGACTATATACATTATGTTTTAAGTGTCTGACCATTAATCCAATATACGGTAGATGCAATTGTTTAGTTTGCCATTAACCACAAAATCTTCAAATATTATCAATATTGACAAACTTAAAAAACTTATGATAAACTTCATGCGTAATTGAAAAAAAAAATAATTTATGTGGAATTGTCAAGTTCACTACTTAATTTTTTAATTACGCATGAAGTTTATTACTTAATAATTTAAAGGCAACGGGTTTCCTCACTTTTTTTAAGTTGTCAACTGATCACTTTTTTACAGTGCCTTAAAGGGACTATGGGTAGTTTTTTACTTAAAAAAATCTTTAAGATAGAGACATTCACATTCACGAATTGTGATGTCATGCACATTCTCGTCTACTTGGGCTTATATCCATATGGCAGCCATTTTTATCTAGATTTATCTAGCCACAAGATTTATCTAGTGCGACCAACGAGCATGGGAGTGTGCGCACCGAGAACAAGCACGAGACTGGCTGCAGTTACTCCAACGGCCACTGGTGTCAGTATATGGTAAGAAATTTCAGAACTTCCGCAATAAGGTTCTACTGCAACAGTGAATTATACAATTTGAAGTGCAATGAAACATTAAATTACCAACAATAGACACATAAAGATGGGCTTCATAATGTCAAGTCTTTATTTGTCATGTGCCATACAGCAATAAGATAATGATTAAATATAAATGACATTGACTACATTCGGCTCCTAAAGTTTTCAGTCATCCGGTACACAGTGGCTCCTACACACTACTAAATAGCAAACAACATCACATTCTTAACAGAAATAAAATATGAATGCACACCCTGCAATATTGAGAAAGCTGCTGGTGGCTTAAGGCATTTTTTACAACCTAGAGCATTCATACATAAACATCAGCATTTCAGATGGATTGTTAAATATTGGTGTAAAAGTGGGTTGCCTTTTTATGGAGGAATGTTGATCGCACATGCATTACAAAAATTTGGCAGTGCAGGTTTGAAATTCTTCTTCTTCAAACTGCATTGTGTCGCTACGCTTTTTGCAATCACCTTTGGCCCTCCCAAAAAATAATGGAACAATTCCTAAAACTTTCAGATTTGATAATGATTCTTGTGACTGGATTACCAGGTCTAGTTCATGAGCATCTGTGAGAATGGAAAGACAAATTTCCAGATTTTCCTGACACTACCTCGCAGCTAAGCATGCAAACGTCACAGTGTTTTGTTTTGTTTTTTGGGAAAAGTTACTTCCGACAGACAAAGAAGTCCATTCACTTTGCTTTCTATAATACAATTTTTCAAGTGAATTAAGCCCAACTATACAAATCCGATCAAACTATCCATTGAAAGAGTGCAGCAAGTCATGCTTAACAAAGCATGGCATACAGTAGAGGCAAGAGGCAAGTGGTATCAAAACCTGGCAGTGTTGCAGAAGTGTTATGTGGATATTTCACTAGCTTTACATTTAATATGTTATACATTTACCAAAGGAATTTATTGTTGAGCCATGGTTTCACTGTGACAGTTCTTTGCATGACGGTACACTGAGTGTAGAGAACTAGATTCAAGTTTAGGTGTTCGAGATGCATTGTGATAAGTTGTGTTAGTGACCGCGTTTCCACGCTGTCAATGTGCTTCAGGCATCCTTAAGTATAGAAAGATAATGTTGAATGTTTGTATATATTTTAACTTCTAAAGATACCAAACACAAACTCAGAAGCAGTGGGGTATACTGAACGTAAAATTGACTCCTTCAAACTTACACTTTCTTTTCACAATGCATATCTCAGCATTTCTTAAATAATTCTACCCTATCCCTTTTGTTAAGACAGTTGATATGAATGAATGAGAATGAATGAGATGCTGTTTACATACATTTAAGTGCCCTGACTTGATTGGCTTTACAGTGTTTGTCAAAATGTGTATTAATCACAAGCATTTAGTAGCATGTGAAAGGCCAACACTATCTCACGACCAATTCGTACGAATTCGAAGCATGATTAAAAAGTGGCTAATTCGTACTAATTTGTACGACCTCACTCGTACTAATTCGTACGATTTGTCTAAACCCACTTGATGGTTAGGTTTAGGGGCGGGGTAAGGGGTAGGTCATTCGTACGAATTGGCCAATTCGTAAAATATGTACGATTTAGCAAAATCGTATTCATTCGTATGAGTGAGGTCGTATGAATTGTTACGAATTAGCCACTTTTTAATCATTCGTCGAATTCGTACGACTTGGTTGTGAGATCGGGTTGGAAAGGCTGTAGTAGCAGTGTTGTGTAACATTCTCGCTCTCAGTCTTGCCTATTGGCTGGTGAACTAATGCAGCCTTAAGTACTGAGAGGGATGGCAGGCACACTGCTATGAAAGTATTGGTAAACTTGGACCATACAGTCACCATGCAAACAGCAGACACACCTCATGCAGTGAGGACTTGGTATTAGGCTCAAATCCTTGTCATGTTTAAAGGGAAATTGGGTGCGGGTTGTAATAAATGTTTAAAAAGGAACTAAGAGTAGTCTTGGAGAGGAATTTGGCTGAGTGGAGTCTTTAGATATGTCTAGTTCTGGATTTGTATTTATTTATTGGCAGGAATGCATGAGCATGCCGAGAAGTTAACCGGAGTCAAGAAAGAGATGCAATTTTTACAAGAGCTAGCATGATGCAAATACAACAATAATTACTTTGTCATTTCTTATGCTTACATTAGTTTTGTGATGGCTTTTGGGAAAACTGTGGCACAAAAAGCTACATTTACCAAAGCTAAACACTTAAAGCGATACTCCACCATGTTTTTCCTATTGAACTATGTTATTCCCTTAACTAAGATGAGCTGATACCTCTCTCGTCTCAGTGTGTGCACTCAATCGCTCTGGCGTGCGAGACAGTCCAGTTCATTTATTATGACCCAAGCAGAGAAGCGACCAATCATCTCCAAGTAGAAGTGCTCCCAAGCACTTGCCATGGTATTTCGCCATACATTACAGTTATCCACTTTACACGCTTAGAAAATCGTAACGTTTTATTTTGTGTCACCATTCTTGGTCGAGTTACACTACTCGTGTAACTGTATTTAAATAGGGCAAACGTGGAGGTGTTCGGTCGCTTCTCTGCTTGGATCCTAATGAATGAACGGGGCTAGATAAGTGCTAACAAAGTTTCGCCGCAAGATGAGAGAAATATGTATCAACTCTTCTTAGTTAAGGGAATAACATAGTTTAATATGAAAAAAAAATAGTATCCCTTTAAACATTTCCTTAACGGAGTGCGCATAGAGAAACCCATTACAGTATACAGTTAACAGGAGAGATATGACTTTGAAACAGTGCATCCACAGAAATATATGCATCAAACAATGTAACGTTTCTTGAGTAGTTTGTAGTTTGCTACTGAGGGACTGCTGGCTTGTGACTGAGTGGGAGGCTAATTAGTTGACAGTAAGATTTCTCTCTGAGACCCCCTTTGTGGATTGGGGATCTGAGTTATTTTGGAAAAGGAAAGAGACTAATGCAGAAAGCAGAGGGAGGAGAGGATGAAAGTAAGAGTGGTGAGACATTTAGTTTTTCTGGTTGGTGGGATTCAAGTCTCCTGAGTCGATCTTGTCACCCTTCTTGGAGTCGTCAGACTGGGAGGAGCCTTTGACGGATTTGCTGCTCTGCTGATGTTTGTCGTCATCATCCTTGTCCTCTTTCTTTCTGCTCACACTAGTGCTGCTATACATACGGGACTGGTAGCTGTAGCCAGACATCGAGCCGGGGGTGGTGTAGTTAACCCCAGTGCTGATACGTGTCTCCTCCCCTTCCAGAAGTTTCCTGAGACGGGCGATAAAGGAGAGGGTGAACAAAGAGGAGGTGGTGGGTGGTGAGGAAGGGTGTGGTGGAAAAGGTGGGATGAAAGAGCAATGCATTTCTGTATGAAATTCACATCAGTAGATGTCATAAGAGGAATTCTCAAAATGTTCATCTTAGGTATGTTGATAAAAATAGATCACATTACAGGATGGACATTTCACTAACATTCACATACATGTCAATTGTCACATGTCCGTTTATACCTGTAAGCAGCAATTTCTATGTCAAGAGCCATCTTGACATTCAGCAAGTCTTGGTACTCCCTAAGGTGACGGGCCATCTCACTCTTAGTGCACCTCAGCTCATTCTCCAGCTGCCCAATTGAATCCTGTGTGATGTTACATTATAAAGTTATAATAAAAAAGATTTAATGATTTGATTGGATGATAGACATATTTACACTTTATTTCATAGTGATGCCATAGAAGAACCATTTTTGAGTTCCCCAAAGAAGCTTTCAGTTAACAGCTCTCAAAAGAGCAATTGTTCTAGGTGTGAAGAGCATTTTAATAATCAAAATAACACTTTCTCCACTATTACGAATGTTTTGTGCGATGGAAAGGTTCCATGAATTTTAAAGGATCTTTATGGAACCTTCAATGCAAAAAAAGAAAGAAAGAAAGAAAGAAAGAAAGAAAGAAAGAAAGAAAGAAAGAAAGAAAGAAAGAAAGAAAGAAAGAAAGAAAGAAAGAAAGAAAGAAAGAAAGAAAGTGCTAAAGCACTATTCATTTTTTAATAACAAGTTGTTATCATTATTTTATGATAAATTTGAAAAACCTTATAAATAAAATATCTAATACGAGCTTTTGATTTATTTATGTCTGCCAAGTGGTTAATTTTAGCACCATGGACAGAGCAGTAACATTCACAGTCAGTTTCTGTGGTCACGCCCATTTAATCTTTTGTCCGCTGTTTGGTAAACAGAAACACATTTGTTCGGCAATTAATTTGGTTTTGGGTTGTTTCAAGAAAGCGCCAATATCCAGTATTTTAATCATGTTTTAAAAAGTTAAATTCTTTACATGTTTGCCTAAAATCAAAATTTAGGAAACCAACCTGGTAACCCATGACCTCAGCGTTGTGACTCTCCTCCATCTCATGAATCTGCCTTTCCATTGATTCGTTGGTTCCCTTTAAACTCTCGATTTCAATGGTCTTGGACTGCACCTGTCTCCTGAACTCGTTGAGCTCTTCCCTACTCGCGCGAATGACCTCATTGCTCTTGTTTGCCTGTTCGCTAAGATCGGCGAACTTGGACTTGTACCACTCTTCAGCGGATTGCAAGTTCTTACTCGCTATCACCTCATACTGGGATCGAATCTCCTTAAGGGCGGAAGTAAGGTCGGGTTTAGCAACTTCCATCTCAACGGACACCTGGGCAGTCTGGATCATGTTCATGAGCTCAGCCACCTCCTCCTCATGCAACTTTCTCGTGAAGTTGATCTCGTCCAGAAGGGATTCGATCTTTTTCTCCAGGTCTAGGCGCACCATGGTGGCGTTATCTACGTCCTTCTTGAAAGCTCTAAGCGTTTGCTCCGCTTCCTCGCGCATTCTCATCTCCTCCTCGAACTTCTCCTGGAATTTCTGAAGTTCCTCTTCAATGCTGTCGCGCTCGAACATCATCTGATTTTTCTCCGCGTTGAGTTCCTCGAGTTGCGACCTCAGTTCCCGGATCTCCTGCTGGTAGAGTTCGGCCAAACGGGACGGTTCTGTCTGGCGCTGGCGCAAGGTCACTAGTTCGGCTTCCAGCACTTTGTTGTGCTGCTCCAAATTGCGAACTTTATCAATGAACATCGCGAACCGGTCATTGAGCCCTTGCATCTGCTCCTTCTCGTTGGTACGGATGATTTTGAACTCATTGTTAAGAGCTGTGCTCTGGGTGAAGTCTAAGCTTTCCACCGTCAAAGATGGATAGGCAGATCGGGTGGAGCGCCTATAGGAGCTTGGGATGTTGGTGCGGGTCACGGACTGGTTCTTAAACCCGCTCCGGGAGCTGCTCATCCGGGATGGAGAGGCTGAGAAGCGGGTAGAGTCCCCGAAGATCTTCCGGTAGGAAGAGGCAGAGTAGATGTCGGATCCGTAGCTCATCGTGGCGTTTGCAGACAAGAGAGCAGAACACAGGCGGCGTCTCCTTTTATACCAGGACCGTCCCAATCAATAATTCACAGGTCCGTGCTACTCTTCGCATTCAACATCACTGCAGATGTTTTAGATGGACAGACCCCGAATAAATCCGACAAATCACCTGATCTATTGGTTATTTTTAACTTTTAAAAGCGCAAAGAGTGCTTTCTGCCCGTGTTTTGCTCAGTCCTTCACTAGAAACTCAGGTCGGCAGCAGCGAGCGGATGGAACTGTCCGTTTTGGCGCAGTGCTGATGTCAACAAAATACCTTCGTTTAATTACGGTACTCACTCACACATAACATCACATATGTGGAAAATACTAATGCCATCTCATCTTAAAACTATTAACATTTGTACAGTATGGATTACATTATATTAAAAAAAGTTTCCCTTTTGTTAATTTTGAACCGAGTTATAAAAATATGAATGCAACAGGAACTCGTCATAAACTTAGGTTTCTCACATATCAATCAACCAATAAATCACAGATAGTCTGTCACATATTTAACCTGTCAGTGAATGCCATGTTAAAGTCGAAACGACTGTAGACTAGTGTAAAAGTAACATCGGTCTAAAAAGCAATCTCATGGCAGTTATACACTGCTGCCATCTGCTGGCTGCTTCGAGATCTCAACAGGTTGAAGGCATACAAACAAGGTCAAATTTGGCAAATGTTCCATGTCTCCATGTCTTAATATTTCGACAGTTACCATTCATATCTGGACAGGACAGTATTTGTGATATCTTTTTTTTGTTTTGTTTTTGATTGTAAATATGGGTTTGACAGGAATTTTGTGTTTAATGCACCACACAAACTCAGAAACTCCACAGTAAGGGTATGAAGGGGCATAAAGGGCTCTACAATAAAATAACATGTATTAAATAACATCATACAAGATATATTTTTAGGTTATTTACAGTTTTTCTCAGTCACTTTGGTACATTTCTTGATTCATAAGATTTACAAACCAGTCGGTGCATTTCTCAAAATAATTTGTTCAAACGGCACCACACAATGGATTACCTGAAAAAGCCTGTAACTTGCTCAAAATCTTTAGTCCATCTGTCAAAAGTAAGTATTTATTATGTCAATGAACATATCAGTGCCATCAGAATGACAAGTCCTTGTGTCATTCTGTCAGCATTTTGAGATGAAACTGGACAGGATTCACAGTTACATTTTTGTTGTTGACTTGCCAAAAATGTACAGTATTACAATGTCACTGCGATATAAAGAATAAGACATGTGTCTATACGTCTATAAATATATAAACCCCTGTAGCTAGAGGATTCGGGGATTAAAAAATATTAATGTGGGAGGCCCACCAATATAGGCCGCTGTCAGTAGCCTAAAAAAGGCCTAGAAATAGGGTTTCGTTCCAACAAGTGGGGCACTACCTACTTTTTTTATTTAACATCAGAAATATATAGAGATTCCTCAGGAAAAAGTTCTCCGCACACAACCTTGCAGTTTTTGAGAAAAATTATGCTAAAGGTGCCCATTTTGAAATAAAGGGAAACTATAGGGAATTTTGCATTTTTTAACCTGTTTATCATATAAACCCAAAAATGCAAAATTACCACTTGAGGTACAAAATAAACCAGATTGAAATGTGTGATATACCTGAAGTTGCCATCTAGGCACAGTAAACATAAGATTATCAAGAAAACTTCTTTCATTAACTTCCCAATTACTTCTCATTATGTTGTTCCAATTCAAATGTAATATTTGAGGTAAAATCTGAATAACAAAAAGAATTCAGCCAAAAAATAAATATAAAAAACTTTTCAAAATAACACATTTAATGGTGAATTTTCAATTCACAAAAGCAGTAACTACACTGCATGTACACTTTAAAAAATATTACATGGTATCTACTTACAGTTTTTCTTGATTGTTTACACACATTTCCTGCAAGTATGCCTCATACTCTCAGAACTCTACACACAAATCTAAAAACACACACACAATCGGCAAAACCCCTCAATTCTAGTGCAAAATGAAACTTTACATTCAAAACAATGTTATATATTCTCAAAATGTTATTTTGTTTTCAAATGACACACACAAACCATCATATGAATAGACATTTATAAAAACCAGTTGAACACTAATGTGCTGCTCAATGTAAAACACTACGATGAATGGAAAACACTTCTTCTCCATTCATCATAATGACTTAGGCCTTTTTTGTTCAGTGTTATACTTGACATTACATACATAGGCCTAAGTGTGTTGTAAAATATTTGAGAATATTGTTTTTTATACCCAGAACACACAAATACATGGTATATATTTTATTTTTCCCACAAAATCAATGGGAGATAGATCGCACATTTCATACACCCCAACCAACACAAAGTTGCACATACAGTGGTCTACATACAAAACAACAGAATTTTTTTTATGCCGTTACAGTAAAAATAAATAAATAAATAAATAAACAAATAACTATGCTGCATCCTCTCTTCGGTTTTGGTATTTTATGCTAAAGCTCTGATTGCTAATTGTAAAATTGTGTGACATGTGTTTGCCCATGTGACGAGTTAACACAGTCTCATCCCAAATCGTCATATAACTGACGTTTTGGGACGTATTTTGACCATACGTCAATATCCGCCTTTTTAGGGCCCCCTTAAACGTCGGTAGATGGCGATCCCGGGCCGTCATACAAGTGACGCTTTACCTTTGGGGTAGAGTTAGGATCCCATAACCTCATCTACCGACGTTTAAGGGGGCCCTAAAAAGGCGAATATTGACGTATGGTCAAAAGACGTCCCAAAACGTCAGTTATATGACGATTTGGGATGAGACCGGGTTGGACGAGTCAGTGTGCATATCTGAATAGCAGTGTGTTCCTCGTGAAAACGAGATTTTCTGCATGAAAATTGTGCCAAATGCAGAGAATTTTTGTGTACTGTTTTGAAAAAAGTGTGTTTTAGAACTGCAATTTGACTGTAAAGCAGGAATTGTGCTTGTAGTTCAGCAGAATTGTTTCAGGGGGTTGGTGAATGAGTTACATGTTGTGGTCATTGTGTCTCAAGTACCAGAATTTGTAAACAATTGAGAAAAACTGTAAAAAAAAAATAAAAAAAAATATGGTAACAATATTACATGTATTATATTTTAGTAGATTTTAAGGTGTTTTGTTTGTGTGTGAGTGTGTGAGATCTACTTGAATAAATTACAGTTTTTTTTTTCAATTGTTTACATGCAATTTTGAAAACTGGGTTCTTTTTTTCAAAATATAATGACAATTATCCAAACACCACACTAAATTTGCATAATTCCTAGATTGTTTGCAAAATGACACACTTCTGTCAAAACATACACACTTCAGTCAAAAGATATACACATATTTGTGAAAATGCTATTAGTTTTCATTTAACCAACACAATCCTCAATGATCAGACATGTTGCAGCCAGTTTCACACTGCTGTGATAAATAAAAAACACATTTGTAAAAAAACAATTTTTAGGAAATAGCATGTGCTAGATTTTTGGCCAGACATTGTTATGTAAGGGATAATTGAAAAAAAGATGAAAATGAAAAAAGTGACAAACTCACAACATTCTTCATGATTAGTTTGAGATATTGGGAGATTGTACACAAGTATATAAACTTACCAAGCACTGCACAACACTGATGCTGCAGACTGAAAATTTCAAGTATTTATTTCAATACTTACAGTATTTCTTAGCATAATCAGTTACAGTAATTAACCAAAAATGAAATCAATGAAACAAATAATATAAACAAATTACAATTACTGCATGAAGTACATACTTGACTCTGAAGAAAAACTAATGTACAAGCAACAAGAAAATTGGAACTATTCAGTTACAGTATCAAACAGAGATTTGGTTGATCTCTTTGTCCAGCTTCCATCAGTGTCAGTCCATGGTTGATAACATGGTAACATGGTCAATAAGTGTTGCACGGATTTCTTGTGTCAAATTTGGTCCTCGTCTTCTTTGTTCAGGTTCTACTCTTCAAGTCATTCTCTACCTCTTCCTCTACCTAGGCCTCTTTCTCTATCTCCTTCTTTTCCTCTTCCTCTATACCTCTTTCTCCTGTTCTTCATCCTCTTCCTCTTTCTCCTCCTCTTCTACCTCCTTCATGTCCTCTTTGAGCTCCCCCTCTTATTCTCACTCCTCTTCTTCTTCTTCTACATCCTTCTTTTTTGTTGAAGACTCACATGCTGCCTTTTATAGCACACCTGAGTGCTGCGTTTTCAAATTAGCACATCTGTGCTTCCACGCCTGGTGGATGTGAATATCCAATTCGTTCATTACTTAGTGTGGTGAATGGCAAACTGGGGCTTTGTAATGACAAGGAAGTAACCTCACAATCCTGATCTGTGTCTAAGGTGTGAAAATGTGTGTAGAGTTTTACAAATCACTGTGTGTAATGTTTTGCAAAAAGGGTAAAGTTGACGACGTGCTTACAATTGTGCAAATCTAGGCCGGTGTTTTGCTCCTTGAGTGTAAGGTTTGCTAATAGTGGGAAAGTTTTAATTTTAGTGTGTAAGCAATTGAAAAAAACTGTAAGTAAAATGTCCTAAATTATTTAGTCTATGGCACATGAGGAATTATAATATTATTAGTGGAATGTGCTTTTTTAATTTAAATCGTCTCACAAATAAATCAAGCAGAATTTACTCATTTGTATTAATGAAATTTACTAAATTATAACATTTACTGCCTTTTTCAGACAGTAAATGTTATAATAATGAATACATACTGCAGTTTTTGTTATCAAACATGCTTTTATTCTGTATTTTTTTCACAATTAAAACAAATCTATATAAAATGTAAGACAGTAGTTTTGAAAATATGAAAAATAAAAGCAAAAAAATGCTAACATTTTCCATGTCATTGAGAAAGATCATTTTTTTACACAAAAACATGTGCATACAAATTTCTGTCGGAAAAGTCACATTCTTGACTAAAACTTGTGAATAACTTGTAAAAAACTTTTTTTCACCAGAACATGCCCTGGTCATAATGCATTGTCTCAATCTAAGTCATGAGTTTGTTTTTAAGTGTTAATAATTTCGGGGAAAACTTGCAAACATCCAGTTTCAAGAAGTTTCTGAAAGGCCTCAAAAGTGTGCCTCACTTCTTTCGGGTAGGTGTGGTTTAGTGCATACATGAGTCCAAGAAGAACAGCACAGGCTCTTGTCAGATTTTCCAAGCCAGCCATGACTTGCCACCCCTCCAAGATGATGCAGAAATACTCCTGAGAATCCCTCTTGCAGATGGCAATTTTCATTATGTGCTGCAGGATATCTCCATTGTCACATTGTAAAACAAACATTATTTTTATCTTGTCTGTCTCATAAGTCTGTCCATAATTATAAACTTGATTTGTGTACAGTTGTAAAAAATGTCTTTTAACAGCTTAAAATGCTAAGACAACTACAAGTAAACCCTTATAGTTTATTTTCTCTGTAATCACTGAAACATAAAAATATTATTTTTATGCTGGGGCACTGCCTCCAAATGGGGTGGCCACCAGTGACCAAAAAAAAAAAAGCTAAATTCTACAGTATATTACGTAAATCCTATTGATTGTATTATTTTTTTAACTTGAATAAAGTTACTTGTAAACAAATGTAGTAATAAAGCACATTTTTGATTTATTTAGTTTTTTGGCATCCCTGTATATATCCAATAAGTTCAATTTGAGAGCCAGTGTTTATTATTTTTATAAAACTAACAAGTTTATAAAATAAAAGCAATTTTAATAATGAGCAATTTTAAAACCCCAGAAGCAGAAACAAGGTCAACTATTTTCTTTTAATTAGTTTTGCCATTACAATATGCAGTAGTTTTATTCACAATCTCTTTCAAATAATAATAATTAAAAAAAAAAAAAAAATTCCCCCCACTGTAATAATTCAAATGGTTTGGCCAAAACATCATAGTGTTTCATTCAACATTTCTTTCAGATTTACAAAAAAGCTGAGTAACACAGAGTTAAAGTTTTACCACTGTAACAGTTTAAATGAAAACACCACATTTTAAAAATAAAATATGGAACCATTACATGGTGCTCTGCCAATATATTAAAGAACACTCTTTAATTTAGAAACAACAAAAATAGTAGCAGAAAGAGAGGAAAACAAACGAAAAAGAAAGAAGGCAGACCTCAAACTAAAACAGCTGGATTCTTCTGTTTCGGTGGTGACTGGCAAACCGTCGAACAAAATCATCTAAGTCAAGACATTTGGCTCTCCTCGTCTCAATGCTTAAGATGCCAAGATTACTGAGTCTGTCATCGGTCATGGTAGTGTGTAAATGTGTTTTTATGAGCTTAAGTGCAGAGAAGCTGCGCTCACAACTTGCACTGCTGACTGGTAAGGCCACAGCTATGCAGCACAAACGAAAAAGCTGATAAAACACTTCTTTGTATGGCTCAAGGAAGATGGTAAACTCTAGGAGACTAGACAATTCAATTCCAGTCTGGAATTTCCTTTCCAACACCCTCCTCACTTGATGCAGTTCGTGTTTTATGTCATCAGTATCACATTCATAAATCCTAGCAAAGCTAAAAATGGTCTCTTCATCCAAAAAGGTTCTGCTTTTAGGATTCAGTGCTTGTATGCCTTGCATTATACTGCAGTTTGACTTACTGAAACGTCTCTGCATTTCCCCACTCAGACAGTCCAGAATGGGGAAGAATAAACCACTTCTTAACAGTTCCATGTCTCCTTCCTTACACCTCCGCTGTCCAACAGTGGATTGAACAATTGACCCGCTCAATCTAGAGCTAATTTTTTGTGGTCTTTTCACCACAGCTTCTACTGCAACATTGCACTGCTTTGCAGTGTCTACAGTGTCTTTCCAGATTTCATCAAAAGATGAATCACTTCTTAGGTCTTGGAGGGTGTCTTGAAATGCTTCAACTAAGTCCACGGCCTTCGCTAAATCAAGAGACGTTGACTGAAGCATGTCTGCAAGGAATTTTGTCTCTCCAAGGACTTTTGAAAAGATGACAAGTGTTCCGATAAAGGTAAGATCCAGCTGGGCAAGTAAACCCCGTGCCTCCACAGAGTGTTCTCCTCTGTTCTCCACATCAATATCATGTAGCACACGCAATACAGCAGGCAGTCTGTCCTTAATGTTTTTGCAAGCCTGGTACCGACATGCCCACCTGGTGTCACTGAGCCTTTGCAGCTCTCTTGGGGCACCTTGATACATTTCCTTTTGCACAGAGAGCCATTTCTGGTGCACATAGGAGCCTGACATGTACACATACAATTTCTGTAGCAAAGAAAAGAAGGTTTCAGACTCAGGCACTGATTTTGTTGAGTCAACGAGAACAAGGTTAATTTAAAGCGTGATTTGTTTTAGCTTTAATCCTTGCTGCAACTCCAGTGTGTCTCCCTGACATGACTGAGGCCCCATCGTTACCTTGCCCCAGTAGATTTGACCTGTACTCAAGTCCATACGTCTCCAGGTATTGTATTATTTTTTGACTGAGTCCCTCTGCATCAAGCTCAGTAGCTTGCTTGAAATCAAGGAAGCTTTCATGGACTGCACCATTATAATAGTACCTAAGTACTAATGACAGTTGCTCTTTCTTTTTTAAATCTTTTGTTTCATCTGCAATGATGGAAAAATATATTTGTTTTCCTTGACTTCACTGATGATGCTTTCCCGTACCATATCTGACAGACATTCAAGAATTTCATTTTGTATAGTGTTACTTGTGTATTTTGCATTCCCTACAGCTTTTAATTTCTTGTCAACTAGTGGACTATGCTTAGCAATCAAATCAATAATGCCTAAAAAGTTTCCTTTTTTGTAGATGCATCGTTCTCAAGGTGTCCCCTTTGTGAAATGTTTTGCGTTGCAGTAAACAAAAGTACCAAAAGTTTTAATGTAGGTACGATTTTGTTCGACTACTTCTTGGTGTTTCTTATCGAGGGCATTTAACATCGAAGTGTCTGTCAAGATTCCTTTTGTGTTCATTCCATGCTATCATGGCATTAACATGATTTTCATGTCCCCTGAAACCTCCATCGTTATACATTGCCTTCTTCCAGTTAGAATAGCCCAGTGATGATGTGAATGAAGTCTCTTGAATACCAGGGAGAGAAAAGTGTCGACATGGAAAACAATATGCAGAGTCTCGGCTAACAGAATACTCCAGCTATTGGTGTTGTATGTACCACATTTTGTTGAAAGCTCTTTTCCGGTCACCCATCATGGTTCGAGGGAATACCTTCAAGTGTGGCTGTGTTGGTCCTGGTGCCCAAGACTGTGAAATGTCTGCAAATAAAGAGAATGGTCTTCTTATAGCTTCTTATCTCTAGCCTACCAGGGGTCCTCAATCAATTTTAACAATGAGTAATAATTAAAATAATTAACAGTGCAGAAGGTGTAGTTTGTCAATTAAATCAACCTAGAATACAATTGATTCTGAAAATTAAGTTTGAATGAAAGTTAGTTACATAACCATAGACCCTCCAATAATATGAAGGCTATCATATTAAAATACACAAGCTTAACATTTAGACAATACCTTCTAGAAATGTCAGTAAAAAAAAAAAAAAAAAAAAAAAGGAGCATACCATGTGGTCCTGGCAGAATGTGATCTGTGGAGATGTTGGCATGTAGTGCTTGAGGTCTGTCACCATCACTCCCTGACCTATGCGGACACAAAGTTTCTTCGTGGTCTTCAAATTCAGACAGGTCACTTACAGCTGAATTATCTGCAGATACAGTAAAATAATAAACAGAGAAGACATCAAACATAGTTTAACATCACTTGCTGAACATGTGCAAAAGAACTTTCAGGTCTCAACTACAACTATACATACCTTTGCATTCTGTTGGGGATGAAGGTGCTTGTTTATCCCCACCAAACATTGATCCTGAGAAATGATGAAAGTCACAAATAAATATCGCATCAATGAGAAAACAAAACAAGCTCTGTGAGTACTATAGCAGAATAAATACGCTCATGGTATTTTTAGGGCAAATTCATGTACATGCAATGATTACTACCGTTTTAGTTTGCTTCATACAAATGAAATGTAATATTTCTCAAATATCCCTACAATTCCCTCAACACTTCACAACACATACTTGAAGTTGCAGGAAGCACAGAGGAAAATGAAGGCCACTGCTGTCGGCTGGGTCCACTGGCATCACTGTCTTTCTGGCCTGTTGATTCCTTGCTGGCTGATTCTGTTCCAGTGACAATTTTTTCTTGCTGCCTGACATTTTCTTCAGTTGCTTCTGCCTCTACACTAGTTTTGTTTGTTTTTTCTTTGAAAGAAACTCCCTATATCTTTACTTCTTTTCATGGCTTGGCACTGCTCTCTTCCCTGCCTTCAAAAAAGAAACACTTATGTGTGTCTGTTATTCTCAATATCAACAAAAACAATTCAAATTGTGAATGAAATGCACAGAATGCATCCATGTCATTTCACGTATACATTACTAAGTTAGGACTCACAATTTAACTGACTATCTAACTGACTTACTATCATGCATTAACAAGTAACGTGCGAGTCACCACACAATTATTATAATGTGGTCACTCACTGTCACAAAATAAACTGATACAAAATATGCAAAATCACCATGACAGTGTTTATTAATTTGTTTGATAGCGCCCAGCGTATTATACTTTTATTGTGTTTTATTAAACTTTGACTGAACTTTGACAGAACTAAACTTTAACTTAAAGGAACACTCCGACTTTTTGGGACTTTAGCCTATTCACCTTACCCCCCAGAGTTAGATAAGTCCATACATACCTTTTTCATCTCCGTGCGTGCTATAAGTCTGTTCTGTTTTCCTATTTACATGTTGTGATTTGTATAGTCACAGAATGTACAAATAACAAAGTCAAATGAGACACAGACATCTTTTAACCGTATAAAACCTGGGAACTATTCTCTGAAGGCGAAGCACTGCTACTTTGACGGAGTAATAACCGCATCACCTGAGACACGCCGTGGTGAGGAGCGGAGAGTTCGCTCAGTGTTTGGGTAACAGAGTCAGCAATTTATAAATAGTAAAAGCGTAGTTTAGAGTCATGGGTTTTCGCTCTATTGTAAATAGCTGCGACAGTAAACAGGGGAGGTAATACCATGTTTCACAGAATTCCAACTAAAAACGCTGACCGGATGAAGAAATGGCTAACTTACTCTGGATATTTATCCAAACACACCTAAATAGATTATCAAGGGACATTATGTTTGCTCGGTACATTTCAATGGACGACTATTTTGAAAAAATGGAATTTGCCACACGGACCATAATGTGCTGAAGGATACCCTCCGCAGTAGTTTTATAGATTCTCCGCAGTAGGATTCCTACCCTCCGCAGTAGTTGTCATTGTGCTTTGGAGTTTATTCAAAATTATAAATGAATGTGCTACTTGAATACATGAACTGGCACATTTGGTATTCTGTCAACACAGGCTTTGATCCTGAGTTTAGGTGTAACATCAGTAGCGAACAGCCAATCACATGCTGATAGAGTTTATAGAATATTAAGAATTTAAACAAATGTACACAGGAAGATTCGTCGTCTTTTGTGAGGTGACGGAAACTACAGTCGTTGGCAGGATCAGAGACGGGCTCTGGCAGGATCACTCTGATTTCGTTTTCAGCTTATGTTCAAAACAATCACGTTTAAGCCACTGAACTAGTTTAGTCTGGTTATACATACAACCGCGAACAGCACATGTTGTCCCTGAGCTCCGTAACAACATCTCTCATAAAGATTTGCGTCTTTAAATAGTAAAATAATTCTCCGAAAAACAGCTAGCCTCTTCGCTAACTAACACACAAAATACCATTGGAATGCTACTTCCGCCGCCTCACCGGAAGTTTCACCCACTTTATTTTTTACAGGAGCGCCCCTCGGATACATCTTTGTCCTGCTCTTCAAAACGATAATATCATATATAAATGTTTTATTTTTTGTATTTTTTTTGTGATGATCAACACATTTTTTGTTCATTCTTCAAAGATTGTCCTAAAACGAAAAATTTTAAGATGTTGGAAAACTCTTATTTAAACATTAAAATTATTATTATTATTTAAAAAAAACATTGTAAACAGTAAGATGTTTATTGGCTATTTTCACTCCAAGTCCTTATATACATACATGTTTTCTCTCCTTTTGTTTTTAATTAATATTAAGACATTGTAAGTGATAATAACTAAATTAATCTAAGTGATTTATTGTCAGCCCCAGTGCTACCAGTTTTTTTTTTTTTTTGTATAACTCGAGTTCTGATTTGAGGTGGTGCTGCCTTCAAATTTGAGTCTGGAGCCCTGTGAACTTAAAATAAAACAGCATATCATAATGTTAAGTCTATTTATTATTAAAGAATTTGTCAGTATTACAGTTATGTTGGGGGAAATTTGAATAATTGCATTGCGAGCTGATTTAAGGTGTGCCCCTAAATTTTCTGCTTGCGCTCCTAAAATTTTCAGTCAGGGGCAACAGCGCTCCTAGTAAAAAAAGTTAGTCTGGAGCCCTGCATACTGATTTTCCATCGGGTATCCCAATAATATCTGAAGCGAATTCCAAGGAAAGTTCTTCTTTCTTTAATCAATGAGCAGGTTTTTTACTTGTTGTAGTGGCCGTTTGCCAACAAAGAAAAGAAAATTAAACTTAAATCAAACCTTCAAACGACTACTTCTAGCACCCTGGGCAGGTGATGTATGCAGGCAAGAAAATAAATCAAATTCAAAGCTGCATGATTCAGGGTTTGTGGCTGGTTTATTTGTTCCAACTGAGCAAGCAATACAGCATCTCTCGCACTGGTAAAAAACCATGTGCCCATCACCCAGGTGCTACAGGTCACTTCCTACGTCCTACCTATATTTACCCTCACATGTGCCCACTACTGCCCTCAGGTGTCTAAATCAAACATTGCAATTATTAAACTAACTAAAAACTAAACACATTAATAAAACAATTAACTAAACAAACAAAGAACATTACTATATATATATTTCTAATGTAAACAAAATCATAATAATAAACAATTTAATTAACAAATTACCACTACTGAAAGCAAACTAATGTAGCTTCAACAGTCTCAACATGGCTTATGCTGTGACAGCTCTTCCTGCTGAAATGTTATAACACTTTTATAAAGCAGCAAATAAAGTGTCCGATAGAAGTAGGCAAAAGGGGCTGCAATATGCGTTCGAAGGCTATATTCAAGACATGAAGAGTTCAGATGCAAAAGCCTCTAAGTGCCATTTGAAATTTTGTTCTTTAATGTTGATTTTTATCAAACTTGTATATTTAAGTTCAGTAATTTCACTTAAATAACAATTAATAGGTAATTATCATTGCCATTTTAGTGAAATCACTGAACTTAAATATACAAGCTTGATAAAAATGATCATTCTAGAAGAAAATTTCAAATGGCATTTAGAGGCTTTTGCATCTGAACTCTTCACATACAGGGGAAACGCAAGAAACAACAAGGCATCCAAAATAGAGGCAAAAGCATAACGTTACCGGTCACAGTCAAAAAATGAACTACCGCATCCCTCCTAAATGCATCCTACTAATCGAGACGTAGCTGCGGGACTAACAATATCAGGGAGCAAAATGTACATGCAAAGCTGGGTAGGTCTCTATTCACTTCTATAATCGTTATTACAAAGCAAATGGACAACACGAGTATAATGTTGTATTTATTAGCAGCGTGTGCTAGCGTATCAACAACCGGTATATGAGAACCGAAATATAACTTCACAGTAAGGTTAGAAGCAAAAAAGATGTGCTTGTTGATCTTTGAGGGGTTTAGCTGACTGAGGACGTCCATTTAATCCAAAGACGACACTTGTCAGGATTTGACTTCGGTTTTGGGAAGGGAAAAACGGACACCCCCCTCCAACCTCTCTGGGAAATGCGTGTCTGTGTTACAAATGCCCCAGGCACAATGTTTAACCATATTTTTCATAAAACTAAGATGGTAATAGCCTGCCGAGACCAAAAATATGAGACACCTGTGTTGAAAGTCGATGGGCTCTATGAACGGCGGTATTTCCGGTGAAGCATTAGGGATGCTCGATAACTTCCGCCGATCGTAGAGTCCAATGCAATACCGAGAATTTATATTGAATTTTATACTCCATGGTTATACTAAAGAAACGTTAGTCACAAAAACAGATAAAACAGACACCCCTCGTTGTGTTTATGCTTCTTTTTAAAATTATATTAAATAAATATAACTATATATAAAATTACATCTAAACGTATGTACGTTTCATTTCAAAGACGGGAGGACAGTCAATTTTGAAGACTCTGCCATAATCCCGTTTTCCTCGGTTTTCCTCCGCTTTAATCTCCACAACCGGAAATGTTTGTCAAATGCGGAATTTATGCGTGCATATAGCCCATGGACCTCTGTGGGAGCTCGTTCTTGGCTGCACTGTGATTGGTCAATCTACATTCTAGGGCGTGGCTTAGCCAAAGGCGAATTAGGCACAACGCCTGAAGGTGTCTGGGTTTTCCCAGGCTATTACACGAGAGTGGGTTTTAAAACTTCATGCTGATTTGTACTTGGCTTTTGCAAAGATAAGCACAAACTAAGACGTAGCTATACAGTAAACTAATGGTTCTCCATCCAATGGGCTTTATGCACAGCTGCACCACTTCCTGAACTTAAGCCAGCTCCTTGTTTCCTGTCTGCCACTATTGGCCAAATTGATTAATTCAGGTGAGTCAATAGTCACGGCAACAATAATCAGACTCATCTGAATTAATCAATTTGGCCAATAATGGCAGACAGGAAACAAGGAGCTGGCTTAAGTTCAGGAAGTAGTGGAGCTGTGCATAAAGCCCATTACGTTTTCTTTCTATATGGTGGTGTGACCAAAATTAACAAAGATTACCCTGACAAATGCTGTTTCGAAAAATGAAAAATATATTGCTCATTGTTAGTGTGCATTGGATAATGCATTAACCGTCGTTAACATATTGCTATGTGTTATCCAAATTTCCAATAGGCTAGTTCGTTCTATCAATGATGAACAATAATTTTTATACAATTTATTGATCTTGGCTAATAAAAAATATGGGAACACTTTATTTTACTTATTTATTTATTTAAAATATGTATTCTTGTTAATATGATGCCTGAATTTACCATAGTAATAAAAGTAAGTTGGGCTAATAATTACATCCAACTAAACCTCCACCAAACCATAATATACCATAACCATATGTTGTTAATTAATTTTTAATGAATTAATTACACTGTGACAATAACACCTTAAACTAATGTGTAACCACGATTATTGTTAGTTCATAATTGTTACATGTGTGTCCTGTGTTTCCCCCTGCTTAGTGTTTTTGGTTCAGTCCTGTGTCCCAGTTTTCCTGCACCTTGTTTGTGTCGGTTCCTGTGTTCCCCAGCTCTGCCTTGTTCCCCTAGTCTGTTCTCTGTGTATTTAAACCCTGTGTTCTCCTCACTCCTGGTCCATTCTCGTTATGTATAATGTGGTTTTTGTGTCTCCTATGTTTTTGAAATGTAAATTCCTGTTTCCAGTTATAGAGGGAATGCATTGACGTCACTTTCCCGCCGGAACAGCCCCCTCAGCCTGACTGAGTGGCAAAAAATCTGCTGTGTGACTGGATTTAATAGGGGATATCGCGAAAATGCGAGTAAACAAACAATTTTATCAATTTAAACTAAATGTTGGACTCAATATAGTGTTCCTTACAACTTACTAAAGATCCAGTGATCCATGGATATTGACATGCAGTCAGGAATCGTGTTTCCTGACATTTATGTTTGCCTGATTTCGAAATACAAACAATATAGATCTATAGATCTAAATACAAGCAAATTTGCCCATGAATGCTTTATATAAATACAAGGTAGGTCTAAATCCGGGTGATCGCTTATGTTATACTGTATAGCCTATAAATCATCATATCGCCCAGCCCTAAAACTGTATAGTTTTTTTTTTTTTTTTTGGTCAGTGTTTATTAAAAAAACATCCAATAATGCACAATATGCAATGATAAATATGTAATTGATGAGTTATTATTTAACATATAACAATACAAAATATATGGGTATGGTTTTACACCTAAATTCAGCATATTGACACAAAATGATAACTGCAAACCTTTCACTAATGGAGTCCAGTTGTTTTCTGTGAATTGCAGTGATTCATTTGCTCCTATTTCTATCCACAAGTTTCCTACGCCCCATGAGGCCTTGCGTCAAAAGTGGGCGCGACTTCCGGTTGGAAGTAAACAAAGCGCGACTTGACATGCTTGACACTCGTTCATTCAACAGTTGACAGTCATTCAAGTTATAGCGATCCAAACTAGCTAACGATGTGGGAACACAACCTCAACGAAATTCAAAAGGGTGAAATAACAGTACCTTTACCCTCCGCAGTAGTTGATTGGGAGTATTATAATAACATTATTAATTATCAATACTCATCAAGGCATGGTGACAGACAGTTGTGCGAGCTGACAAACAATTCAAATAAAAAAATACACACTTAGTCATTGTGCTTTGGAGTTTATTCAAAATTATAAATGAATGTGCTACTTGAATACATTACTGGCACATTTGGTATTCTGTCAACACAGGCTTTGATCCTGAGTTTAGGTGCAACATCAGTAGCGAACAGCCAATCACATGCTGATAGAGTTTATAAAATATAAAGAATTAAAAAAAAATGTACACAGGAAGATTCGTCGTCTTTTGGGAGGTGATGGAAACTAACGTTACAGTCGTTGGCAGGATCAGAGACGGGCTCTGGCAGGATCACTCGTTTTCAGCTTATGTTCAAAACAATCACGTTTAAGCCACTGAACTAGTTTAGACCGGTTATACATACAACCGCGAACAGCACATGTTGTCCCTGAGCTCCGTAACGACATCTCTCATAAAGATTTGCGTCTTTAAATAGTAAAATAATTCTCCGAAAAACAGCTAGCATCTTCGCTAACTAACACACAAAATACCATTGGAATGCTACTTCCGCCGCGTCACCGGAAGTTTCACCCACTTTATTTTTTACAGGAGAGCCCCTCGGAAACTTGTGGATAGGAGTCTGTAAAAATATACCTTTATCAAATCTAGTTGTACAGTCAATTGCAAAGCTCTTTTCCACTTTATATGTGTTGTGTTTGTTTTTCGCAGCATTCACGCTGAAAACATACAGCCGCTCAGTATTTTTGCCACTCAGGCACTCCGGCCGACGCTGATGTCATGCGCATACACTCGTAGTGCTTCCTGATCACCACATAACGCTAACAATAATAGGGCTATTTCTTAAGTTATCTTTCACAACAATTTAGATGGGTATATAAAATATGATCATCCTTTCATGTAAAAATAATTATTAAAGCTATTTAATTTCAATTTGAATGAATATATGCGTATAAAATATTATTTGAAAAATATTTTCTATTATAATTGTTTTTTATGTCTTTATTAAATGTAATCAATTTTTATTTAGTCAGTCAATCTTACATGTTTTTGTTGTTGTTTTACATTTTCACACAGCTTTTCCATTCACCCCCAGCACTTCTGTGGCCTTCTTTGAAAATAACTAATTTACATAGGCTATGTTTACTAGATTTAGTTTAATTAAACTATTTCTATTTTAAACTATAGTTACACCTTACTGTATACACCTTTTACAAGCTCAGGCTGCCAGAGTAGACCAACCATCTTCAAGAGTCTGCCTGACCCGCCTTCGCATTTCACAGTCTCTGATGTGTTGACAGGTTTCGCTCCTCCTCTTCTGGATGTAGCACTGTACAGCTGAAGCACCGCCTCGTCCTGCCCCTCAGCAACTGCTTACAACAACACGGTTTTGAAAAGACGAGCTTTTGATTCACATTAACAGTAATACTTACAGTCTCACTTTGAGTCGCTACGGCAGCGATTTCTGTCTTATTGATAGGCTATTTCTGAAGCGTTCGCGGTTTACAGCGCTGCGGGTGCAACTTTAGCTTTTTGTGCATTGACGGAAGGTGAGTGAGCAAATCGGATGGAACTTAACATTAGTTGTTGTTAATGTCAACGATCTGTTCGTAGGCGTTGTGTGAATGTTTATTCGCTCCTGTTCTGCCTAACGTTTCATAAAAAGATCGGGGTTGGATGTTCTGCGCGAAGCTCAAAATTATGTTTAGCTGTGCGCTGTGTGCAGTCAGGATTTGACGAACTCCAGTCAAAATATATATATTTACCTGAGCGTAAACCATACCGAATATTATGAATGCCCAACGTTAATACATCCTTTTTACACATCAATACTGGTTGATTGTCAAGGTCTATTTCAGCCATTTTGGTGGAAATTCTATTTAGCTGCTTGGCCTTAGCCAGCCCAACGTCCTCGGGGGCTTTTGTCCTTGTTTTTAGCAGCTGAATGTAACTTTTTGTGGTTAAGATTGTGCAAAAAGGCATGTAAATAGGGCAAGCAACAATTGGTTCAGGTTAGTTGCTTATACGAGTAAGTTTTCATCTTCAGTGTTTTACTGCTGCTGTAAGATTTTGTAATGACTTGGCTTAACATTTCGAAAGTAAATCTTGGTCAAATTATTATTATTAATATATATTTTTACCTAATACCTAATCTGTTCTATTTGTGAAAAAAAGAGTTAAATATTGGGAAATACAGAGCTAGCCAATGCAAGGTTACCAAAACCCATCAACCTTCAACTTCGCCTCCAATGACTAGCTGAACATCCTGCCAATATAAACAATTTTAAGAAAAAAAGGGGTTTTCATTTTTTTTGTGTGTGTTTCTTTGGTGTTCAAAGACCAAAAGCCCCCTAAAAAGAATAAAAACCTTTCTTTTCTGATTTTCCCAAAAAATTTAGATGCAAATCCGTCTGATAGACCACAGTAGAGCTAGTAGTCTAGCTGCCCGCTTGGGGTACGTTTTTGCTTAATAAATGAAAGAGTTTTAACCTACTTTTTTCTGTTGTATGTTTAAATATTTGGAAAAGAAAAAGAATGATCAAATGCATTTCTAAAAAGCCAGCTATCCTATTACATATATGAGAAAAATGATCAGCACCACCTGAAGTTCTTTTTAAACCGTACTTTCTCAGTGACAGTGACTCCCCTTTTCTCCCTCAACATTAGGATCATAAAATAGACGGCTGGTGGGAAAATCTCCTTCCTTTGCCCTTAAGGTCTCTAGCTTGTTTGTGCAAGTCAGCCCTTGTGAAGGCCACTGGCCCCAGTATGCTGACTCAAGCTTCTATGCTGCAAGTCATTCATCTTGCTTCAATATTTTCAGTGGTGCTTAATTTTATTTTCTGAAGTACAATTTAACTTCTTTCAAGAGGGTAGAACATCAGGTTGTCTGTGTTCTGCTTGCTTGCATTTTGCTCACATTCTTTAACTGTTTCCAAACCAAAAATAAACTATAGGCTACTGAAGCTAATACCTGTTAAGCAGTAAAAAAAAAAAAAAAAAAAAAATAGATTTCACAATGACTCTTGCTGGCTTAATTATTTATTTATTTATTATTATTATTATTTTTTTTTTTTACAGCGTGTATAACGGTCTGATAAAGCATTTCAAGGTTTAATGCTTTCTTTTTAAATTTATCAGATAATCAAATCAGTCAGTTGTTATTCTTGTCTTTGTTGATTCTGATGCAATTAGATTAGAAGTTGTCACATGAGCGGGCCCAGAAGTTGTGTATTGGCTTGTTTAATTTGTGATATAGAATCTACAGATAATAACTAATCCAATCTAAGAAATCTAAGTGCATTCAGTCGTTAATGGAATCTTTTACTGCCTAAGATAAATAAGAACGAAGTATCACTTAAAATGCATTGCTTGGGGTTTTTCTATTTCTGTTTTTTTTTTTTTTTTTTTTTTTTCCTTTTCTTGAAGTTTAATAGATCTTTTAAATCTCTTTACAGACTCAGAACTGACAAATTTAATGATGACGACATCATGGAGTGATCGACTTCAGGACTATGCAGACCTTCCGGCAAACATGGATGGCCTGGCAATGAAGAAATACAGGAGAGAGGCCTACCATAGGTATAACAGAAGAACAGTTTGACTGTATAGTATAATGACTGTGTTTAAAATGAAGTCACTAGGCTACCTCAGAAGGAAATGGCATTTTGAATATTTACACAGATTTCACTTTAATTCTTTCTATTTAGATAAAGAGGCGTTTGTTTGCAATCCACTCATTTTAGAAGAGTCCATTGAGTCTCAGAGTGTATAATAGTTATAATTGGATACTGACCATTTCGTTAGAAAATACTCTATGATTTTTGCATTTTGTGTGCTGCTTTAAGAATTTAAGTGACTCTTTCAAGAAAGGATACTAGTATTTAGACAGCAGCTCCACTGGTAAATTGGGATATTCAGCAAAAATAAAGAGAAAAGCTATCTAATTATAGGCCAAACCCTGCATCTATGGTTCAAACTACATACTGCAAATGGCATACCTCACAAATGTGTTTGTGAGGTGAACTACCATGCAGTGGAGTTATGCAATCTTCAATATACTGTATAAAAGGAGGGTCGTTCGGCTCTTCGCAAAAAACTCTTTAATACACGACGTCCCACTTGTGGCATTATTCCAACCAAAGGTCACGTCTGTAAGTGTAGTTTACTCTTCATACTTAACATGAACTTTGACTTTACATTTCTCCATGCTGAAGTCAAAAGTTCACTGTCTTTTTCCATTACCCAGATAAGTGGACTGAGATAAGGAAAAGTAAAGGTGAGTGTCAAGGCAAGGATTCCACCGTCTGTACAGTCTATTTGAGGTCCAAAGGCAGTGGTGTTATCTGGTGTGTGTGATGTGCAGGGAAAAATTTGTCAACTCTCTGAAACTTAGTGGTGGAGCTGTTGAATATATTACAAAATAGGAATAAGATTACATATTGTAGAATGACTAAATCTGTGACCCTTAGTACAGTTAACGTCTTTTAAAGGTAACTCAGTTCATGCAGCGACCATCTTTGTAACACTCCCAGGCTATTTATATAGGTAATAAGCATACAATAACCTAAAAAAAAACATCCAGGGGCGGATTAAGTTCTACACAGGCCTCTAGGCTCAGGGATTTTCTCAGTGATGCACCGACATTTTGGCAACCATTCTAAAAATATTCCGGATTTCTTTTGTCTGGAATGTTTTGGAATATTTTCAAGCAGTTGCCAAAATTTTGGTGTATCACTTGTTCAAATGTCATCATCTGCATGCCATGCAGGCTAGAATTGCGAAACATTATTGGATAATTCACTCTATTCACGTTTGATGTGAACACAGCATAATGAGCAGGCTGCGATGTCAATATTGCAATGCTGGTGTGTGTGTGTGTGCGTGAGAGAGGCACGGGTGAGATTGAAATGTGTGTGTGTGTGTAAGAGAGAGAGAAACACGCGGGCGCGATCCAACAGTGGAGTAGTGTTGTTTTTGGCGGCCTGTTTTAATTTTAGTTTTAGTCTAGTCTTTGTGTCAAGCTAACATTTTAGTTTTTATTAGTTTTAGTCACGTTCATCCTCTTTTTAGTCTAGTCTAGTTTTAGTCGACGAAAACTGATGACATTTTAGTCTAGTTTTAGTCGATGAAAGACATAGTCTAGTTTTAGTCAATGAAAATTGTATTTTAGTCTTTTTTTAGTAGGTATATACTGTAAGTAGCCTACCCAGTAGTAGGCTAGCCTCGCCTAATATTTTCTTTTAGCCAAACCCATTTCAAACAATCTTATCTTCTTATTATCTTCTTATATTATTGTTACCTTATGACTCAAGAATACATCCATTCCAGACACGGAAGACGCTCTGAATTGAATTTACAACATATTTATTTTACTAACAAAACATTTTAAAAGTAGCCTACACAAATGATGAAATGCAAGTTTTCCCAAATGTCATTTCTTCTTTTTCTCCCAAAGACGAATCCCTTTCTCTGTAACCCTTTGTCAGACTTAACTTAGTTTGTTGTCGTTTATGCAAACGCCTGTTTCACACATACTCCGTTTGCAGTGCGTATTTTTCCCGCACCCATGTTACAGTAATAGATTAGCGCTCATAACACGCGCTCTAGGAGCGGCATGTCATAACAGCAGAGCAGAGATTAACACAGGAGGCCTCAACAACGTGACACAATGGAAGTAGGCTAAAATACTGATTTGAAATAAAAAATTGAGAATAAATGTTGTGATTGTGGTGCAGCCGTAGATCAGTTGCGCACTGCAAACGCAGCACATGTGAAAGCAATAACGCGCGCTGCTCTTGCATACACACTGCAACATGCACCGCATACACTCTACACACGGAGTGTGTGTGAAACAGCTGTAACTCACGCAGCTGCTTCGAATGGGACTTGAGGATCTGAAGTCGCATGCGTTTGCACAGTGCGATCTGATGTAGCCCCTGAAGTGACACAGGAAACAGAAATGCTGCATAATAATAATGCAAGTAGGTTAAACGAGACGAAATAACGTTAAATAACATTTCGTCTCTTCTCGTTTTGGTCAACGAAAATGAAGAGACATTTTAGCATAGTTTTTATTTTTGTAAACCACATTTAGTCTCGTTTTTATTCGTGAACGATATCGCATTATATATTTCATTATAGTCATCGTCACATGACCAGCATTTACGTTGCGTCTCGTTTTCGTCACGTGATAAAAGTTTGTTGACGAAAATATTTAGTCATAATTTTCGTTGACGAAAGCAACACTACAGTGGAGACAGAAAAACATACTCCGTCATTTTGTAAATACAGGACATCACTCAGTCTGCAAAGTGTTTACTCATATTTGTGTAGACCTACTGGCAATAAAACATTTGTGCTTTTGTAACACTGTAAACTCTTGTCAAACTGTAACCTACAACTGACACACACACACACACACACACAGTTTTAAAAGAAAAACCTATTTATCCAACCCCTTTTTAAAACAGTCTGTGGGCACCATCTTTTGGACATTCATGATATCGCATTGGTTTTTATTTCTTGTCCTCAAAACAGAGCACTAATCTGTTTATTTTTAAGTTACACTTTGATTAAAAAAGAAAATCAAATGTGTTGGTATATTTTATACGGAAATCAATTATTTATAATTCTGATGAAAATAAAGTTAGGGTTAATTAAAATGAAGGAAAACAAATATTTTGATCTGAAATTTAGCAAATGAATTTTAATTTCATTTAGGTACAATTACCAAACATATCTCAAGGTCTTTTTTATCTGTTTATTAGTTTAATTAATAAACTAATTAGTAATTATATAAAATTATTATCAGTGCACTTTAAATAAACTGGTTATATGCCTTTATGAATAAAGCTTTGTTTTGCTTTTCACTCCATTGTAACGAAATCGTACCGAACAGTGATGTATGATCCAGCCCTAGTATTGTTGTCATACTATTAAAGGGTTAGTTCACCCAAAAATGAAGATTCTGTCAGTATTTACTCACCCTCATGTTGTTTCAACCCCGTAAGACCTTCGTTCATCTTCGGAACACAAATTAGGATATTTAAGATATTAAGATCGCTCCTGCATACAGTCCATAGGCTTCTTGAGGGACTGGCTCTTGCTGTCCTCGAAAAGTCATTAACGACATTGTTAAAATAGTCCAAGTGACTACAGGGGCTCAATCTTAAGTTTATCAAACGACGAGAACACTTTTGTGCGCAAAAAAACAACAAAAATAACGACTTTATTTCAACTATTCGTTTCTGCGCGAGTCAGGTTACTAGTTTAATAGCGTAAGCTTCTGTTATTGTACGCCACACGCATCACACACACATGACCAGCGTCGGCCAATAGTGAGCCTACGTGTGACGTAGCTCTACGCAATCACACTACGTTAACTGACTTACAGGCCCATGGAGAAGCAAGTGAATAGTTGAAATAAAGTCGTTATTTTTGTTGTTTTTTTGCGCACAAAATTGTTCTCGTCGTTTGATAAATTTAAGATTGAGCCCCTGTAGTCACTTGGACTATTTTAACGATGTCTTTAATGACTTTTCGAGGACAGCAAGAGCCAGTCCCTCAAGAAGCCTATGGACTGTATGCAGGAGCGATCTTAATATCTTAAATATCTTAATTTGTGTTCCGAAGATGAACGAAGGTCTTACGGGGTTGGAACAACATGAGGGTAAGTAAATACTGACAGAATTTTCATTTTTGGGTGAACTAACCCTTTAAGCTAAAGTGGTACCGCTAGACCCGGAGATCGGCTGAATGGTTTCCTAAACGGTAAAACAACAAACAAAAAAAACAATTGTTTTACTCGAGGGAAGGTGGAAAATGATCTTAATTCCCCAAATGGTGGAATATCCCTGTAAAGTTAGCTAGGCTTTTTATCGTTAGCTGAGTGCTCTGCCCTAACTTCTTATGATACAGCTTCTGTGTAAGATACAAACTTCCGGGTTGGCACACAAAGATTTTTGATAAGTATGCTGATTTTTGTTAAGTCACACTCAGAAATGTGTCATTTGCATATTAAAGGCTACAAAAAATCGAGCATGGGGCACATACGAGCCGTGCCACTGTTACCTTTTTTAGATTAGATTAGATTAGATTAGATTAGATTAGATTAGATCAGCCTTTATTTGTCTCACAAGTGAGAAATTTCATCATCAGAAAGTGGATAGTATAGAGTAGAATAATAAGTTAAGATAAATATGTGTATATTTATCTTAACTTATTATATTTACCTTTGAGGAGTTTGCAGGTCTGCATAAACACTGCAGTTTTAGGGAGAAAACACACAGCAATGGTGTTGACTCATAAGAACTCATGACTTGAAAGCATATTAACACCACAAAAACATATAAAACAACATTACAAACTTGATTTTCACCACAGGGGGTCTTTAAAAGCTTTAATTGTCACATGCGCATTCGTTAGTTAGTAAACAAACTCAAAAAGGCGGAACTTCCCATTTTTCAGATGCCATATTTCTCCCTTTCCTTTCTATACAAGTGATCCGCCTCCTCCCCATTATAATGTCTCTGGTACAGTATAAGTAGCCTATTACAGAATAGGGCAACAATGAGGATCCATTTGAGATACAAGGGTAATCTGTTTTCCAGCTGTCTCTAACTAGTGATGCACACTCTGTTGTCTGAGCCGCTGCGCCTACCTGGTTCTTCCTGCTGTTGTTGATTGTTCTAGATGTCTTTGAAGGGAAGCAAACAACACCTAACTCAACAACTGGCACAACAACAGAGAATGCTACAGAACTGGCACAATCATTTTTGCAACAAGTCAGAAATTGAATGACAAGAAAGCAGAGAGAGGGGGCTATTGTTTGAACTGTGGGGGTAACATGGTGAACAGGGAAATGGGCTTGACAGACCAGATAGAGCAGTGGCATCCACTCAGAATGCAGCGCACACCTGCCTTTCCTACCTGGAAAAGTGAATCATGGGATGTGGTCCAATGTTATGCCACCTCAAGGTAGGTTTGATAAAAAAAAACAAAAAAAAAATGAAGAACGATTGGAACCAAACAGTTGTTTGGCACTTTCATAGTAGAAAATAAGTCAATGGTGCCAAAGCTCCAATCGTTCTTCAAAATATCTTCCTTTGTGTTCAGCAGAAGAAAGAAACTCATGCAGGTTTGTTTGAGGTTGAGTAAATGATGACAGAATTTCCATTTTTGGGTGCAGAATCTCTTAAAGTCTCTTTTTTTCTACTATTCAGCTGCTGTGTGACAATTTTTAATTTGTTATTTCATACGCATATCATACTCCAGACGAAGGTCGTGTGACCGAAACGTTGTGTGTGAATAAACTTCATTTTAAATTGCAAGTAACGATAGTGTGCGGGAGTTCCTTATCTGCTTAAACGACTAGCTAGTCTGGTCTTATTATCCGACGCACCTATCACCTGCAGGTGTGCGATGGAGTGTGGTTACTACTTATTTTGTATCATTGAAATTGCTTCTGGATGCATTATAAACTTTAATGCTTTTGTAAAATGATGGATGCAATGGCAGTGTTGTTTTTTGTGATTTATCTTTGTTGGTATCAGATTATGTGCATGCACAGAGAGTAATTCAGAGTTCATATCTTGGCATTAAATATCATGACTTATGGACTAAAGGATAGAGTTGTCAGTGTGCAAAATAAATGCAGATAGTCTTTGCCCCGTCACAGGGAATGAAAGTTTATTTATTGCCTGGAATATCAATACCATACTGTATTGGTTTTTGATATTGCGTCCGAAAGGCATCCCTTTCTCTAAATTGAAATATATGTATTTCATTATATATTTTATTTTATTTTATTTTATTATGAAATGACTTAGCATCTGACTGGAGTTTGTCATAGTCCTGCAGAGATTGGTAGATTGATATAAATCCTTCACTTCTAGAATGTTTGAATAAGGTCCTCAGGTTTTACAGACCTCAATTATTACGAAATTCTGGAAAATCATGGTCTTGTTTTTGAACTATTTTAATTGGTTCATAATCCTTGCAGAATATTGCAAGCAGCACACATACCTCTGACTGTTTCCCCTTCTTCCCCAGAGTGTTCGTGAACAGAAGTCTGGCCATGGAAAAGATTAAATGCTTCGGCTTTGACATGGACTACACTTTAGCAGGTGAGGTGTTTCCTACTTTAATTGATGATCACGAATAATTGTTTACAGTTTAACGTCTGTTTTCATAGATCCGTCCCTATGTTTATGTCTCTCAAATGGATCCAGTAACACTCTTGCTTAGAATCTCTGGGTAAACATACAGTAGGATTCTTGGGTATATTTAGCTACCCCTCGTCTGGATTTGGAATCTGGAAAACTGAGGTGATGTCTCTTATACACAAAGGGCCAGATTTATACTCTTTTGGCGATGAAAAAAACTACTGTCAGCAGGAAGGATTTAGGCGTGGACAGTTATTTTTGTGGCTTACCTTATTGCATATGCATTTAAACCTTATTGCATATGCAAGAGTATTTAAACGATTTACTAAGGTTTAGGGTTGGGAATCGTGAGAAATTTTCCGGTTCCGGTTCCGATTCCGGTTCCGCCAAACGATTCCGGTTCCGGTTCCGGTTCCCATTCAATTAAAAATATTAGTAAGAGAAAAATCCACAATCCTTTTTGTGTTTATTTCTTATAGTACATGACAAATTAAGTTTAACAGACTGGTAATGTAAACAAACTCAAATTATTATTAAGCAATCTTTGCAAAAAAAAATTATATATAAAGGAAATTAAAAAATTCTGCATTCTCTATAATAATTTAGACCTCTCCTTTATTGTATCTCCAACAGTGAAGAATACCCTCTCAGAAGGAATAGTATATGGTTTAACACACATATGTGTGTAGAACAGATTATTTTTTAAAACGGTTTGAATGATTGATTCATAAAGACTTTACTTATTTCATTACTGGATAAATCGGCGCTCTAGCAGTTAATAAACAGAACTGCATGCGTCTTGCGGAAGAACATTGTTGCCGGAGCTACTTCTCTCTGTTTATGTCCATGACGAGTCACGCAGGCATTGGGCTACTCCGCAGCAGCTGCGATCCGCCGGCCAGTCTAAAGAAGTCCGAGTATTAACGCTTATTACAGGCTTTACGTAGTGATTCAAGATAAGACAAAAACACGGTTTGAAAAAAAAACATTATGATGCACTCGCTCATTGTATATATTTTGTAAATTCTGAACACAAAAAATATACGGACTGCATCTGTTTTGACCACTACCGTCAATGTTTACTCAAACTATAATCTCACTAATTCTGTAACGGAAATCATTTGAATATGTGAAACAAATAAATATTGAGACTGTGTGATTGTAAAGCAGTTTCATATCGACAACTGCTCTCTCTCTCTCTCTCAGCGCAAACAGATTTGAATGTAGGCTAGAGAGTGACTCGGCGGTCGGCGCGCGCAGCGTGCGTGTGTCTGTGTGTGACAAATGCAGCGCGTGTGAGAGCAAATCGCAACTTCAGTGGTGAAGTTTTTGTCATTTAGGAATAAGACGGCGTCTTCTACTCCCAGCACTTCGCCCACATGATGATATCGCATCGGCATCAGAACCGTTTTCGGAACCGAAACTTAGGAATTTTTGCACGGTTCCGGTATTTTTTCAAAAACACAACCGGTTCTGGAAAAGAACCGGTTCTCGGTTCCCAACCCTACTAAGGTTTGCGCTCCTCAATCTACTGGTATTTGCACCATTATTTACCACCCCAAAAAAAGCATGTCTTAAACCAGATGCGAACTTGCACTGCTCTTGATGGATTGCGTTGGTCATTATGGAAATGATCCGGCTGCGTCTGTGTTCTTTAATTAATTTGTGCGTCGTCAGTCGATCAAATGCAGAACTTTCCAGTTCCATCTGCGCTTTTTTTGGAATTGTGCTCTCATGCTAATTTGCCCTGTTTAGGAAATCTGGCTTAAAGTCTTCTATTTTCTGTGATCTAAACCATAGTTTGTCTTGTTGGCTCGGGGCTTAGTTTGTTTAAATGACTATCAACATAAACAAGCCAATTATTTACAGCTTAATATATTTCTGTCAGTTAGGTGTTCCAAGAACCTGAAATAAGAGAGGGTTTGGTTTTTATGGTGCAGCAGTTTAACATGGATCAGATGCATTGGGTTTCCGAAATCCCTTTGCTCTCTGTTATTGGTCCCAGGGACTCAGCTGCTGGTGGTGGATAACGTCCTCACTAAATCTGGGCTGAGGGCCATGAGAGAGCAGATCAGTTCTTTGACAGTTCGAATTGATGGCTCTTAAGAGGTGGATAGCGTCTATTGTAGCCAACCGGGTAATGTGGCCTGAGCTGAAGGCTTCTCAGCTGTTGACATCACATTACAGCTGGCTGTAACCAAGTGCAAATGTTTACAAGTACAAACCCTATGTTGTTTCTCATCCTCCGATCAAGTTGCAACCACAGTAACTAACTTTTAATACATCACTCTTGATTGTTAACCAAAACATTTGTAAAAATCGAATCGTATACTCACCCTGATGTCGATCAAAACCTGAATGACTTGATTTATTCGGCTGAACACAAAAGATGATATTTAAAAGAATGAACAGTTTTTTTGTCCATACGATGAAAGTTCTTGCATTCAAAACAACAATGGACCGCGGATTTGGATGGACATAAAAACATGACATTTGAAAAACAAGAAAAACATATTTGGAAAAAATATCTCTGTGTTAAACAAAATAATGAAAGTCATACAAGTTTGGAACAACATAATGGTGAATAATGATGACAGAATTGTCAAAATTCTTTAATTACCAGTCTATCTTTTATTTATTCCATTAATCTTATACTCTCTCAGTGAAAAAAAATAACACTTTTCACTCTTGGTGGAGACAAATTTTCTTTTGGCTCTACAATGGAATATTAATAGACATTAGTATTCATTGTTGATCTCAAATGCAGCTACAAAAAGCATTGTTCCAAACCAACACAATGCTAGATCCAAGCACCGTTTAATATTTCCTGTCGCTTATTGAGTCCATTGCCCAACCAAATCCCTTTTGTGATTGGGACCAGTGTGCAAGATAATACCCTGCACGTGTACAGAGCTGTGGAACAAACTCTCCATCTAAGCTTGGTGTTGACAGCTCTTCAACCTGGCAGTCCGTTAAGTCACAGAGGAAGCCCACCACCTCTGCATTCTTTGTATAGACTAAAGTCTTTTTCACAGGACAGAGAAGTAAAAGCCTGTTTAAATAGCAGAGTATGTTTACTTAAGAACTTTGTTTTAATTAATTTAGTATATGAAAGACACATTCAGTACAGTCTATGCTGTTGTTTAAGAACCTGACAGCAGTCCAAAGTCAACCAGAGGCTAAATGCAGCCAGCACGTGTTAATGAGGGAGAGCTTGATGGACGGACTGAAAGGTTGGGGGAGTTTGTTTATCTTGTACAACAAATAATTGGCATTTTCTTACAAAAGGTAACACAAGCTATGAAATGCTGATCCACCTTTGCAGCATGTGTTATTATAATCTGTCCAGATGTGTATTCAGTGTATGGAGGAAGAAACATGAATCTTCATGGCTTGAGTGTTTGTGTGTGTGTGTGTGTATCTATCTATCTATCTATCTATCTATATATATATATATATATATATATATATACTGTATATATATATATTAAGAGTTTGGTTCCAAAACGCGGTAAACGCCATTTAAAAAAAAAAATGAGTTACTGCAAAAATCTGACTTTTCAAGACCGACCAGATACAAAACAATGTTTAATTTTACGTAAAATGGGATATCCGCCGTGTTATTATGTAATGTTTTCTCCCTTTCTGTCCAAACCGCGACAAACGCCAGTCTCCCTTTTCTGCAAAATGCCACATATCCGCTAAACCAATCACAACGCACCATGTAATGTAAACCAATGCAATGTAAACAGTAACGGAAGCGCTTTAACTAACCCGGCTTCCTAGGTTTTCTCTATTTTGTCCTTTCGATCAACAAACAAACAAAAAAATGAATAATTTTGACAGCATTGGTGAACCTGCAGAGGGTAAGGCATCCTGCATGGGTAAACGTGACATCGAAATCGAATCATTTACGTGAGGAAGAAGATGGACTCGGGAGGAGGAAATGCCGGCTGTTGCTTGTTCTCACACGACAGCATCAAACTTCTGTCACGCTGACACACTGACCCCCAGAGGATCTTTTGGAAAACTTTCAGTTGTTTTATTCAAAGTCAACGAAAACCGAGCAGGACCAAGCCAGTTTACAGCAGTTTACAGCCGTCAAAAAAGTTCAGCGGCGACATCCCAAGGTTGACAACAGCGATATGCATAACGTTAGATCATGCTTAATAAATCATAATTCATGATGATGTGCTCGTCTTAGTTAATGTTTTAATTAAGGTTTTGTTCATCCATGAAGTCATGAATGAAAAACGTTGAACTGTAAAAAAAAACCGTTGTTAGTTCCTGATGATATTAATATGAATTAATGCATAATTCATTTATCCATGAATTCATGATAATTCATGACATGAACCCTTAAAGGAACACTCCGACTTTTTGGGACTTTAGCCTATTCACCTTACCCCTCAGAGTTAGATAAGTCCATACATACCTTTTTCATCTCCGTGCATGCTATAAGTCTGTTTGACGCACCCACCGCTAGCCTAGCTTAGCACAAAGACTGGATGAGAATGGTTGCAGCTTTTATACTAATCCAAATGAGTGACAAAATAACGCAAACGTTTTCCTATTTACATGTTGTGGTTTGTATAGTCACAGAATGTGCAAATATCAAGGCCATATGAGACACAGACATCTTTTGACCGTATAAATACTATATTTTCTGAAGGGGAAGCACTGCTACTTGGGCAGAGTGATAACGATCACCTGAGACGCACCGTGACGAGGAGCAGAGAGTTCGCTTCGCTCAGCGTTGGAATAAAGAGTCAGCAATTACTAACGTTAGATAGAAAAGCAAAGTTTATCATGGGTGTTTGCTTTATTGTATGAGCTGTGACAATAAACAGACCAGGTAATACAGTACCATGTTTCATTGATTTCCAACCAAAAACGCACCCAGATTTATAAATATCACATGAATAAATAATTATTATTACAGGAATCAATATGTTTTAAATGCAATTTATTAGCTGAACCAAATGTATTCAACAGTAAATACATTTGCCTATATAATATACAGTATAATTGCATTACTATAGGATAGAATAAGGGGAAAGTAATAGCACAAATTGTTTTTGCACAATGAACTCACAGCCTATCGTACCCTTTTGCACGCTCAAGTTCGTTATTTCCATGGTTATTTCAAATTTAGGCTACTAGGCGCGCCGCGCGCAGGGTGCAAGTTCAACGCGGTGAACGCGTTAGTTTTTTTTTCCCAAGCGCGTCCGCACCGCATCAAGATAAAAACATATTCATACCCTAATCATATAATAGTGTCACTAACGTTACATTAGATCTGGCTAATGGCACTGTTACAGTAGGTCATCTAAAAACATAACGGAACACTTACCTCAGCCGCAGGCGATCCACTTGTCCTGTCTGTGCTATAGATGGGATGGCCGTATCCTTCAGCACATTATGGTCCGTGTGGCAAATTCCATCTCAAAATAGTCGTCCTCATTGAAATGTACCGAGCAAACATAATGTCCCTTGATAATCTTAGGTGTGTTTGGATAAATATCCAGAGTAAGTTAGCCATTTCTTCATCCAGTCAGCGTTTTTAGTTGGAATTCTGTGAAACATGGTTACCTCCCCTGTTTGCAGTCGCAGCTATTTACAATAGAGCGAAAACCCATGACTGTAAACTACGCTTTTACTATTTATAAATTGCTGACTCTATTACCCAAACACCGAGCGAACTCTCCGCTCCTCACCACGGCGTGTCTCCGGTGATGCGGTTATTACGCCGTCAAAGTAGCAGTGCTTCGCCTTCAGAGAATAGTTCCCAGGTTTTATACGGTTAAAAGATGTCTGTGTCTCATTTGACTTTGTTATTTGTACATTATGTGACTATACAAACCACAACATGTAAATAGGAAAACGTTTGCGTTATTTTGTCACTCATTTGGATTAGTATAAAAGCTGCAACCATTCACATCGAGTCTTTGTGCTAAGCTAGGCTAGCGGTGGGTGCGTCAAACAGACTTATAGCACGCACAGAGATGAAAAAGGTATGTATGGACTTATCTAACTCTGGGGGGTAAGGTGAATAGGCTAAAGTCCCAAAAAGTCGGAGTGTTCCTTTAAAGTGTTACCGAATATTGTTATATTAAAGCAATGGATTTATAGTATGCACAAGAAATTCAATGTGTATAAAATTTTATTTTGATTAATTGCATTTTGAAAAAAAAAACAAATTATTGGATTTATTGCATTTTGGGGGAAAAACGATCTGTTTTTATAATAAATCTTTGGAAATCAAAACCTGGATTTCATTTTTTATTGTTATTATAACCTACCAATGCTATGTGAAAATTTGAAACCGAAAATAGTGGTGTTCATCTTCCCATTTTCTTGCTAAAGAAAACACAGTTTTACTCAAATTCATCAAAATGAATTTATAGCGTTTTGGAACCAAACTCTTCATATATACTGTAGGGGTGCAACGGTACAGATAGCCCACGGTACGGTCTGTACCTCGGTTTTTGGGCCACGGTCTCGGTTCGGTTTCGGTACATGTTTTGTGCAGAAAGAGACTGCTATTTCATCCCAAAAATATGTTTTATTTTTCTTATGAGCATAAACAGAATGTCACAGTAGGAAGAACATCAATGTGTATGGAATAAATTAACACTCTAGTCTGTACTGAACAACACTAAGCAATACAACCTCTTCAACTACCACTTATGATATACAAAATGTAAACGAGCACACTTTAAAATATTCAAGTGGATCCCAATTCCAAACCTTGATAACTGGTAAATGAAGTGATCAATGTGAAAGAAAAAGTGCACTTTTACCTTTAACATAAATTAGCTTGTGGTTTGAATAAAAAGAGCAGAGCAAAATAATATAATAAAAAAAATACTGCATTCAGGATACAAAGTGCAATGTTACTAATCCACTTTTGAGAGATTCTTGTGCAAAAAAATACTGCAGTCAAACATTTGACTGGGTTTGCGTTATGCATCCACTATGTGCTGGGAATGTAGAGAGTAGGCTACGGAGCCGGAGGTGAGGCGTTTATTTAGTAAGCGTGAGCGCGCTGGGGCGGGCACGTAACTTACATTCGCAGCCTGACTCATATGAGTATTCAATGTGCGGCGGCTAACTAACAACAGTTGGCGGTTTTGAATGAGACGACCCGTGTGAACGGGGAGCGCTTTATGAACATCTATGACGCGCGAGCAGCGCCGGTCTGTTCGTGTGTCTGTTAGAGTGAGCGCTCGTGAGCGACACACACATAACCTGATTTATACGAGGTTAAACTGGCCGTGTGACAAAGCGGGCATAAGCTGGACACGAGCGCGAGTTCGCGGGCGAATTTAATAACGCTGAGCGTTGTTAACTAATTGATCCATATATAGTAAGGCGCTCCGGAATATAAGGCACACTGTTGTTTTTTGAGAAGATTAAAGGCTTTTAAGTGCGCCTTTTATAGTGCGGAAAATACGGTTAAAGGATCAGCACGAACTCTATGGCAGAACCGAAGTCCCGCGGGACACGAGGTTAGATTGTCCCGTGCAGGGCTGACCGAACGGTCCGGGATTTTACCGTGTACCGTTGCATCCCTAATATACTGTATATATATATATATATATATATATATACTGTGTGTGTGTGTGTGTGTGTGTATATATATATGTATATATATTGGGTGATGCACAGATCATTGCAAACAAGTAGCTGTAGAATCTGGAATGACAAATATAAGATGTTGTAAATGGAAGGATGGGGACGTATTTGTCATATATTATACAGAAGTCTACTGCGGCATTATTTATCTGGCATCATCTTACTGTCGTCAGTCATGGAGGTGAAAGCTCTCTGGCGACCGCTTAAATTAGTTATGAGGAAAATTTGATCTTGCCCATTGAAACTCATATCCCCATTTAAAAGGGGGCTTACTGGTCTTTACTGGGTTTGCTGATCAGTGATCATCAGGCAAGGTTTTGGCCACAGACCAGATAAACCAGCTGAACATCAGCTTTGTCATGTTTGGAGACAGACTAGCAAGCCATCTTTTGTTGGGTTTGGCAAACGCTTCTTGGTTGGGTTTGTAAGTTTCTGAAAAGCTGATAAATCAATAAAACTATAATTAACGTAATTTGGGAATGCAATGTGCACTATACAGTAGGTTCACTTTATTTGCATCTACATTTGCATAATTTCCAACACTTTTGTGGACCGAAATGTACAGCATTTCACCAATATTCAAGTTAATAATTTACTTCTTGACAGGCCTTATGTTAAATTTGAAAACATAATTTTGTATGCTTTTGTAAAAAAGCATGATGTTTTCAACATTATATTCTCTAGATATTGGTCATATTAAATATAAGATACGGGTTAGCTTATATAAAGTTAAAGAATAAAGTTTAAGTTTGTGGACACTGCAAATCTCATTTTATGAATCTGGTCCATGCGTTTATATATCCAAAATAAACTATCTTAATTCTCTTCTACCTTTTGTATTCAATTGCACAGACTCTGATTGGTGATGCCAGTGGTTCCGTATATTGATATACTATTGCAGAGGCTTCAATTGAACTGTAGATATACGTAAATATTTCATGTTAGGTTTGAGGTTATGAGATGTGTCTATATTTTATAACAATGTATAGCTCATAGCATTTTTTTTTTAAATAATCATAAACCAATTTCACCCTTCAAACCTTTATCACACTTTTGTGTAGGCCACATATAATGAGGTATTCTGTCGGCAGACCTCAATAACACTGCCAAAAATGTTTTCCTTTCACCTTTGCAGTAGTGTGCTTACTGTGCTAGCTCAGTAACAAAATTGCCCAAGCTCAGCACTGGTATGCTGTTAAGCAAAGAGTGATGATGCGAATAGCGACTGAGGAGGAAAAAGAGGCTCAAAATAGGTTTCGCTGTAGCTTCGTGGAACATACTGAAGAGGAGAGAGAAAAACAGAGGGAAAGGGCAGCTGGGTTTATGTACAGCTGCTATCTGGGTGGAAGAATCTGGCCTGAGTTAGTGACTCTGTTGGGGTTTGCTTGCCTATGTGTGCCAGTACTTCTTCTTTTGCTCTGTGGGGGATTCAGTTTTATCCACCTCCCCCTGAACAGCCTGTCTATCATACATCTGTAAAGATACATGGCCTGGAACAGACCTGAAACTCACTGGATACATTGTAAACATACCATATTTTCTATCGCCCTACAATCCATCGCGCTCTTTAAGATCACTAAATTCGAGGCTTCTGGTCATTCCTAGGATATCCAGATCCACCAAAGGAGGGAGAGCATTTTCACATTTAGCTCCGAAGCTCTGGAATAGCCTTCCTGATATTGTTCGTTGCTCAGACTCGCTCTCCCAGTTTAAAACTAGACTAAAGACGCATTTATTTAGCCTGGCATTCATATACATTTTTTATCTTACAGTTACTGTAAATTTGGCCTCTAGTTCATAAACGCCAGAGGAGAACTGGCCCCCGACTGAGCCTGGGTTCTCCCAAGGTTTTTTTTTTCTCCATTGGATGATCTGATGGAGTTTCAGGACACCATCGGGTCACTTGATGGAGTTTTTCGGTTCCTTGCCACTGTTGCCTTTGGCTTGCTCAGTTGGGGATATTCAAATTAAATGACCCATCATACCATTGATCAGCTCTACCAAACTTGATTGTCTTTTTTTCATGAATAAACAAACACTGTTATGTTGTCTTGATTGATACTGTGAAGCAGCTTTGATACAATCTGTATTGTGAAAAGCGCTATATAAATATATTTGACTTGACTTGACCTATTAAGCCCATTAAGCACACTACCATCTTTGAACTCAGATTATAAAAAGAAAAAAAAATAATGTATTGTCCTACTTGATGTCTTAATCAACTAATGTGTTTGTTATTACATACCTCCTGTAATTTCAAGCAAATCAGACCATTGCACTTTGAGATATGGATATCCATGTGTTCACACTGTCTGGTGGCCATTTTGAAAGCTTTCTGAGAACTTTCACCAGGAGAGGAGACCCTCAAATGTGCATTTTTTTTTTTTTACTTTAAGCCTTTATTTTGGGTTAGTATAACTACTTACTGCAAAATTAAGACATTAATGTTTATACTTTTGCATATTATAACCTGGAACCTGGATGTGGGAAAGACTTTATTTTATAGTAAGATGAGCTTTAAGCTGCAGTCCGTAGCTTTTTTGTGGTTAAAAATGTTACAAAATACATATTTGAGAAAATGCATAACCAGCCAGTGTTCAAAACTATCTGCTTACCTTAGCTCGATTCAAACCGGTAAGCTTGAAATAATGTTTTTAATGGGCTATATGCACGCATAAGTTCCGCATTTGACGCAAGGATGCCTGTCCATTTCCGGTTGTGGAGATTTAAGCGGAGGAGAACCGAGGAAAACGGGATTATGGCAGAGTCTTCAAAATTTACTGTCCTCCCGTCTTTGAAACGAAACGTACATACGTTTAGATGTAATTTTATATATAGTTATGTTTATTTAATATCATTTTAAAAAGAAGCATAAACACAACAAGGGGTGTCTGTTTTATCTGTTTTTGTGTCTAACGTTTCTTTATTATAACCATGGAGTATAAAATTCAATATAAATTCTCTGTATTGCATTAGACTCTACGATCGGCGGAAGTTATCGAGCATCCCTAATCCTTCACCGGAAATACCGCCGTGCATAGAGCCCATTCCAGTGGTACTGGTGGTTTTCCGTGGGAGATTCGAGCATGTCTTTACGTTATTATGTCACATCTGTACACATAAAAAAGGAGTCTTGGCTAGTAGGCTATATTGCATGTGAGGATGTTGGAGGTGGAGATTTACAGCCTTTTCTCACAGCACTTCATATAACTAAACTTATAAATTTGATGGCGGATCCAGAAAGGATACATATAGGAAGGACATTACATGTACTTTAGTCACACAATGCTGGTGTTAACATTAACAATTTGAGAACAAAGTAGAATTTGCACGGTTTTACGTGATATGATAAGCGATTGTTAGATTTAATCAGCATGATTTACTGCAATGCCAGAACCATAACAATAGTGGATGTTAGTTTCTTCAGTTGACATTTTCTGGTGAAAGTTATTATGTTGGTCATAATTTCAATTAGCCTGACTTCGTCATACTCATATTCTGGTCAGAATATGAGTCTGAAACTCCTCCATAGGGCTTTGATTATGAGGCGTGTCTTAACCAAATCAGGAAAAAAAAAAAACTCTGCACTCAATTGGATAGTCAGTAGACCTACAACCAATCAGCGCAATGCAGTAAGTCAACTACTTTGCACATCGCAGCTGTTAACAGAACTTACTTTTTTTAGAAGTAAAATAACAAGTGTTGCTTCTTTTACTTGGTCCTCCATGAGTGCGACCAAAGGAGAAACCACAGGCTTTACATTACGTCCCATCTTCTTAGCGACCGTCGGAGCCAGCTGATAAGTTACACTTTTGCCGAATCATGTAGGAAGGACGGCAAAAATATCTTTCCGATCGACAAATGCCTTGTTTGCAGTTTTCTGTTTGTCTATTAAAATGAATGCGCTGTTGATTTATTTTACAACAGACGCGACAGTGGAATCTATACATCTCAATTCTCCAGCTGCAGTCATCTCTGAGGGAAACCAACCAGTTAAGCGCTCTTTGATAACGTGATGATTGCGTCCCTGAGGATCACCTGTCCATCATCGTATAAAGCCCGCTCTGGCAATTTGATTGGCCCGATCATTTTTTGACTGATCATAATTACTCATCAATGGATTGAGTCCAGACCGAACTTCCCGACCAAAAAATGTTGTGGGCGGAGTTCGGGCTGGCATCCAGGCTAACTTCTAATAAGAATAATCTGTGATTCTGAATGGCATTATCCACACCAGCATGTACTGGTGCAAGCTACCAGTAGCTTGTGGCCTGATTGGTGGTAGCTCGCATAATTGAAGCGATGCACACATTTTTTCCAGACGCAGTTTGTTTGTACTTCACGGTTGTCTATGACAACTATTGACAACAAACCCACCGTAAGCTGCCATGAGACTATCTATGGTAAGCCCATTGGTGATTAAAAAAATAAAATAAATAAATAAATAAATAAAACGTGGCACAGTCAACGATGGGCCTTGTTAACAATAAACTTTAATTTCAAGTAGGGGGCCACAAGCTGCGAGTTTAAAAACAACGGCTTAAAGAGTACAAAAAAAAAAATAGATTATGACAATATGGTTTAGGAAAATAACAAAGGAATTAGTAACTATAGAAAAAAAATTGTTTTCCATAGCTTAATGTAAATATTTTTTTTAAAAACACAGCATTTCTAAGCTCATCAACGGTTTATGGCGGAGTGTCACCTGTCAATGACAGTCTAAGTGGAATTTATGTATTTGTTTGTTGAGAATATTAGCTTTGAAAGACAAACTTCCCATAATAGAACAGCTGCAAGTACAAATGTGTTCTTACGTAACATAACAGAATAATGCTTAATCTTCAGGCATGCACAAACACAAACTTCTTATAGAAAAATAGAAATCTTGCAAAAACAAAACAAAAAACAAGCAGGTTGTTGTGGTCAAACGTCTCCGTCTTCTGTATCACCCTGAGGCACTCCTCTGATTCTCGTTTCCCACTCTCAAGAGATCCTTCTGGGTTTCTGCCCTTTGACCTGCCATGTCATCAACAACAAGCCTAACACATTTCCAGCTCTTTCATAACAACTTGTAACATGAGCTGAAGTGTCTGTGTACAGAAGAGTACCAACCAGCTTTTCTGAAGCTTGTTCTAGACACGTCTTATTCTAATTTCTCCTTCATGCGGGTGTGAGGATGGAACAACAAATATAGGAGTTAGCCACGCAAAATGCCTTTTGTTACTGAAATGCCATCCAAATCCCTCTGCACAGGCTTGGGGTCTAATTGGGTTTAAAACTTTTAGGGCAAGTGGGTTCGGTTTCATACTGGATTAGATCACAGAGCTTACATGGCCGTGTTAAGCCTTTGTAATATGAATGTTCTGGTACTCTCTGTTTGCCCTGCGAAAGGACAAGGTTGGGGTCGACGCGTATCACAGGTGCAAATCCAAGCTCTCCCAGAGAGTGTCTTTAAATACAACAGTTATGCTGCCATCTATGCATCTTTCTGTTTTATTTTTGGTCAGTGATTATTCAGCTCTCTCCCTTCCATTTAACTTGGAGGGAATTTACAGAAATTTCAGCCAAAAAAGTTCAAAAATGTTAATGTGGTGAAGTGACAGTGGTTGGAAGGTATCATACTAAAAGGCATAGGCCTAGTTCACACAAAAGTGAAAATTCTGTCATAATTTACTCACCATGTCATTGAAAAACTATATGGCATTCTTTCAAACTGGGTACACAAAATATATTTTGAAAAACAAAACAATCTGTTCAATGTTGTTTTGGATCCCATTGACTGTAATTGTATGGGCAAAAACATCAAATACCTTGGTGTGTGTTCCACAGCTTAAAGAAAGTAATGCATATTTTGAACATTAGAATGAGTAAATAAAGAATTTTCATTTTTAATATGAAATTAACTATTCCCCTATGGTACATTAATACTTATTACAGGACTATACTGGATGTGATCAATGGAATTGTATAGTAGTTTTTTGACTTTATTTACTGGTATGTTATCAATGTCCAGTGTGTCTAACTGAATGCCTCTCTATCTGTAGTATACAAATCACCTGAATATGAATCTTTGGGCTTTGATCTGACTGTGGAACGGCTGGTCTCCATTGGCTACCCACAGGAACTGCTCGGTTTTGTTTACGACCCCACTTTTCCTACAAGGTAATGAACTCCCCTTAGCAGACCATATTTGGAAAAGTTATCAGTACCAAGACTATCTTGTGATATTGTATTCATTGGATAATGAGCACATCTAACCCATTATTGTACTTTTTTACAGAGGTCTCGTGTTTGACACCATGTATGGCAACCTCCTAAAGGTTGATGCTTACGGAAACATCCTGGTCTGTGCCCATGGCTTTAACTTCCTGCGAGGGTGAGTAATCCTGGCCCCCAATGGATGGGCTTGGTTACAGATCTCTGTTGAAGCCTGTGGAGTATGTGCTCAAAATGTTTCTGTGTCCCATGCCAGCCCTGACATCCGAGAGCTATATTCAAACAAGTTTATCCAGCGGGATGACACGGAACGCTTCTACATCCTCAACACACTTTTTAACCTTCCAGGTAGGCACCCCATCACTGTCCCAAATACCTCTGTCACTTGCTGCCATTTAGAGACACATCAGGTGTCTTTTTGACCTTTTAATACGTGTGTGTGTGTGTGTGAGGAGTGTGTATTTGAAATTCCTCAGTTAAAAAGTGTTTGAAAAGTCTGATCTTTGTTCTGACTGACTAACTGCTGCCAAATTCTATATAATAATAAGGAACAGGTTCTACTGTATTTGTGTGCAGTTATTTTCTCTGGAAATTTGCTGTACAGTAATTACAGAGTGAGTACAATGTGATTTATACTTATCAAAATGCAAGCTTGGTTTATATTTTAGAGTTGCAATTGTAACACAAGACTTTGTTACATTTAAAGCAGGTGATTGTTATTTGAACTAGTAAAATTCATTTTTACAGGTTATTTTATAATAAACCAAGCAAAGTTACTACTGAACTTAATTTAGTTATCATTAAGCACCATGAGACATATGGAAAAGCAGCTTTGTTGTTTTGTTTGGGAAAAAAAAGAATAAGACATTTTTGACAAACACCTTTTTACTTGCAATATGCATACACAATTTTCAAAGATGCAAACCATTTTTGTTGCATTTAAAAAGCACTTTGAAAATAAAAATTATTCAGTTTTGTCTAAATATAAACTACGAGGGCCTAAAAATAACACTCGGCAAGCGCCAAATGCAAGTAAAAATCGACGACTTTTTCTATTCATTCTAACAATGCCTGAGATTGCGATATTCCTTAGCCTGATTATCAAATCACAAAGCCTGCATTGTAATTATAAAAACTATAAATCGTGTATAATGTGTATGAAATCGCGTATAATGTATTTGAAATTGCAACGTGCCAAACATCTTCCTAAGTTTGTAACGAGAGTGGTTTATGTATCTGTTGTCAACAAAAGATAAGCAGTTCAAAAGAGAAGTTTCCCTGCGGTTTCCTCTCTCAGGGAACTCAGTGCTGCTTCAGTTGTTGACCCGCAGAACTCGATGTCTCAAGCACTTGTGAAATCATGACAGTCTTATTGGTTGATGGCAGTACGATTAAGTTACATTGAGTGCCCGAGCGTATAAAAAGGTGTCTGCATTACAGGTTGTCAGCTTTGTTGTCTTCAGGAAGCACTTTGTTTGTATGTGCATGTAAAGCTAGGAGTCCATCACAGCGCGTTCGATGCATTCAAGGTCCATTCTTACTTGACTGTCTCTCAGGGGGATAAAATCAAGCTTCTGAATGGAACGCATTCAGCTTTCGAGGGAGTTCGATGCACTCATCGAACGCAGTTGGAAGATCTGTTCTAGCTTGACTCTTTCTCGGGATGAGAATCAAGCATTTGCACAGAGCGCGTAAGGCTCTCGATGGAGCATTCGCAGTGGGAAGCTCCTCCCTTGCTTGACTCTTTCTTTAGGGATGAGAATCGAGCACGTTGAGGTTCTTGGGGATTTTAGGCAGAATGTGGAAGGAGTATTTCCCTTCTTTGGGCTTTTCTCACTAGCTCTATTGCTCTCATGCTGAAACAGGAATTACACTTGAGGCGTGGCATCTTCTGATCTGCTATTTGAGTGGGTAGAGCTTGAGATGAGTGTTCCCCTTTCTCTTGCTCTTCTCCTGACTCATTTTTGGATTTGGATTTGGTCACTGACATGCTCGGATTGGAAAACATTATAGAAAGACTCCTCACAGAGATTCACGTTTTGGTTAATTGTAAGATCCTTTTTGTTTAAACTCAAACAGACGTTTATTGATCTCTTCAAACCCACCGGACTCCATTGACAAAAACAGTATCTTTACCTTGCACACCATCATAAAACAAACTAAATAGAAACAAAATAAAACTCACCAAAAACCATTTTGTTTTGTTTTTTCCACTATTCCAACAACCATGGACTCGTTCATCGTTCGAGCAGTGAGGTGAAGCATGGGGTAGACATCTAACTCTGTAATGATGTTTTCGACCAGAAATTACTGAGTGAGGGAAGAGATTGCAATGTTCGTTGGCTAAATTTGCTGTTTTATTACACACCAAAAACAATGTACACATATACTTGTTTTCCAAAGATGGCTCCTGCCTGTATACACAAAGTGGACTGTCTTTATACAATATCTTCTTATTAAACGGTCTGTACACTTACAAAGTTCTCAATGTTTTGTTTTGCATGTAGGGACCCTCGTTATGTTACTGTGTTAGTGTTGGGCTATTTTGAGCCTCGTTAGTGGTATTAACTCGTGATTTCTTTTGACTTATTAAATGCCCCCATGTACTAGCGTTATAAGCTAAACAGTTTTTAAAGATACAACTCTTTACTTTCGATTATCATCACAAATCTCAGATAACGGTCGACTAGGTACAATGTGTTATTAGACCAAAAGTTCATTTTGCGCCAGAGTTCTCTTTTGTTCATGGTTAAATTTAACCTTTGTTCATTTAACCATTTGTTCATGGTTAAGTTGTTCATGCTTAAATTTGAGAACAAATTTCACACTCTCTGTCTTTCTATATCTTTTACTCTCTCTCTCTCTCTCTGCATAGAAACCTACCTCTTAGCCTGCCTGGTTGACTTCTTCTCAAACTGTGACCGATATTCCAGGTAGGAGTTCCAGTAACTATGATTCTATTACTCTGTTGCCATGGACACTGCATACAGCCATACCAGTGATTGATAATCAGTATCATTTACTGTGGGTGAGGTCTATTTGACGCTCTTTATTAGTCCACCAGAAAGCACGTCACAACTTGATAAGACAATCTTAAAACAATTTTACAACTATGCTATAAAACAGGATGACACAAGCAGATTGTTGTCTGATTCAACTATGGTTCATGTTCATGCATGAAATCATTCATCATCAGTTTACTGTAACTTGCTAATAACTAATCACAGTGCATGTAAAGTAGGCCAAATAGAATTATAAAATTTAAACAGCATGAAAATAACTTCATTCATGCTCTGGGGGAAAAAAAGCAGCCAGGCCTGTGTAGATAAAATCTGTTAATACGTAGTAGTCTGTGATTTGTGTTTTGGTATGGATGCATGTCCTCTGAAACACCTGTTGGTCCTTTTAGGGGGAGAGAGCTTTCCTGTTTGGCTCGGACAACCTCAAACAAGGGAAGACTGTCCCATTTAAACATGTCTGACTGTCGATAAAATGTGTCATGGCTGGCGCTCGGCATCTTACTCTGCTGTCCCTTTGTTCTTCTAAACCTTTAGTTGTGAAACAGGCTTCAAGGATGGAGACCTCTTCATGTCCTTCAAGAGCATGTTCCAAGATATCCGAGATGCTGTAGACTGGGTACATTTTAAGGTACAAATGTTCTCTGTCTTTTTTTTTCAGGTCAGGTCACGTTTATTCGTATACCACTTTATACACAGATAAAGCAAACACGTATCAGTGATGCACACAGAGTTCAATTCTGCTGTAAAGCAACTCTAAAAAGACAATTATGTTAGTTCGGTTCAAGAACTGTCTAAAGACTGTGTACAGAAATGATTTGAATTCAGCTTTAAGCAGCTCTACAGAAAAGCAGTGATGTCATCGTCCAGCTCAGTTCAGTTCTTATCATCATGTCAGTGCAGTCAAATCAATAATATTGTTGAATATTAGTTGTCAGAGGAAGTCACTAAGTCAGAGAAATCTGCCAGGGTAACATTGCTGTGTACATTTAATAGCAAGCAGCTAGGATTAATAGTAAAATGAATATAAACAGCAGATGTTTATCTGAAGTGTTTTAGATGCATGTCACAAACTTGCTCTGTTGCTGATTTACTCAGGGAACATTGAAGGAGAAAACAGTGGAAAACCTGGAGAAGTATGTTGTGAAAGATGTAAGTTTGTCTGTTCATTTTTTGAAGTTTTTTTGACTGATTTGCTTTTTTGTGCTACAGTTTTTGCAAGGGAAGTGTAATTCTAAAAAAAAAAAAAAACATTTTTTTTCATTTAAAGGCAAAGTTGCCATTGCTGCTGAGCCGCATGACTGAAGTCGCAAAAGTTTTCTTAGCCACCAACAGTGACTACAAATACACAGAAGTGAGTTTTCTGATGCAAACACATTCATAAGCTCTCTTTCAGAACCTAGTGAGCTGCCTTGCTGCATACAGGCAACACAGCCACCTATGGCAGCAAGCTATCTATAAGGAAAGATTTGGAATGCTTTACATTGTCAGCTTTACTAACTGCTCAGTAACATAGCACACACAAATGTTGGGAAAAATATAACATTTTAAATGAACTTCGGCAGGGAAGACACCAGGCTATGAGGAATACACTTACAGTGTTTATTTACAATGTTATCCGCTATATAATTGTCCTAGATCACTTTTTTTTCACAATTCACAACTTTCCAAACTGTTTTATATAGTTTTTGAGTACTGAAAGATTTATGGAAAGATTTTGTCCACTAAACAATTGTTGTGTTATTAGTAAACAACAATACAAACCATTGAACACACTTTTTAGCCTATACCTTGCAGCCTCATTTTCTTTCCTGCCAAAAATTAAACATGGCACTGCCGCTACCCTCACTGAAGTCTAATAAATGTAACTATTTTTATCAGTGCCTTTTTTTGCAATCAATATTTTTATTTGGCAACGGCAATTTTGTTTTATTTTGAATGTTTCTGCCTTAGCAATTGGCAGAAACCAACTTTTACTCACAAATAGCAATCTCTCAGTAATTTCTAACCAATAAAATATTTTAAAGCTTTACATAACTAGAAAAAAAATATTTTCATTATAAAAAAGTGTAATTACTTATATATAATGTATGTGTGTATGTATATACATTACCGGTCAAGTTTTAGATCAGTAAGGTTATTTATGTTTTTAAATGAAGTCTCTTCTGCTCACCAAGGCTGCTTTATTTGATGGAAAAAAAAAGACAAACAGTAATATTGTGAAATATTATGACAATTTAAAATGACTGTTTTCTATTTTAATATATTTTAAAATGTAATTTGAAAGCTGAATTTTCGACATCATTACTGTTGCTGATTGCACATCAGTTTTCAGTGTCACATGATCCTTCAGAAATCATTCTAATATGCTGATTTTATGCTCAAAAAAAACATAAATTATTATTTTCAATGTTGAAAACAGTCGTGTACCGTTTCCCCCCCCCCCCCAAAATTCTATGATGAATAGAAAGTTCAAAAGAACAGCAATTTATTTAAAATATAATCTTTTCTAACATTATAAATGTCTTTACTGTAACTTTTGGTCAATTTAACTCACCCTTGATGAATAGTTTTCTAATTTCTTTCCCCCCCAAATAAATAAATAAATATATATATATATATATATACACTCACTATATATATATATATATATATATATATATATACACTACACCGGTCAAAAGTTTTAGATCGGTACGATTTTTTACGTTTTTAAAAGAAGTCTCTTCTGCTCACCAAGGCTGCTTTATTTGATAAAAAAGTAATTTTGTGAAATATTATTACAATTTAAAATAAAAGTCAAAAGTTACAGTAAAGACATTTATAATGTTAGAAAAGATTATATTTTAAATAAATGCTGTTCTTTTGAACTTTATTCATCATAGAATTTTGGGGGAAAAAATGGTACACGACTGTTTTCAACATTGAAAATAATAATTTATGTTTTTTGAGCATAAAATCAGCATATTAGAATGATTTCTGAAGGATCATGCGACACTGAAAACTGATGTGTAATCAGCAACAGTAATGATATTGAAAATTCAGCTTTTAAATTACATTTTAAAATATTATGACAATTTAAAATGACTGTTTTCTATTTTAATATATTTCACAATATTACTGTTTGTAATTTTTTTCATCAAATAAAGCAGCCTTGGTGAACAGAAGAGATTTAAAAACAAAAAATCTTACTGATCTAAAACTTTTGACCGGTAAAGAGTAAAGTAAAGTACTTTAAAAACTCAGGATTTTCCAAGACTGTGAGAACCCTGGTTCAAATGACAGTTGTTGAGGGAATTAATTAAAAAAGCTTTTCAAAAGCTTTGCCTCAGAACTGTGCCTCTGTATGCAGCTCTTTAGGTTTTGGATCAGAGCAACAGACAACCACACATGCAACTGGTTTGTTTCATATCTGCCTCATGAAGCTATTTGTTTAAGCCATCATCATCTTTTAACAAACCCAGCTTTTGTTTTGATTTGTTTTACAGAAAATTATGACATACTTGTTTGACTTCCCCCATGGCCCAAAGGTATTTTCAACCTCTCTATGAACTTTTCTAAAGAAATTTCTGCCATATATTTTTGTACATAGAAATGTTTTTTTTTTTTTTTTTTTTGTAGCATGGCACTCCACACCGTCCTTGGCAGTCGTACTTTGACCTCATCCTAGTAGATGCTCGAAAGCCTTTATTTTTTGGAGAGGGAACGGTTCTGAGACAGGTGGATACGGTGAGTAAATAACAAAACCCCTAAAAAAACAGAAGCTAACTTTTCAAGTCCGCACGTGTAGAATCTCGCTAGAGACGCCAATCTACTTCAATTGAAACCAAAACAAGCCAATGCACAATTGGCGTGCAATCATTTGCATTAGCTGTGCAGCCTCACAGCACGGGTATTTAACGAGCAGCTTTGTAGTTTTTTGCTGAGGAGCTAAGACTGAAAAAGTTGGCCAATAGGAATCGTGACCAAAGCGCCACAGCCGCTGCACTCCATCCAGCGCCCCATGCAAGCCCCATGCAGACACCTTTTTGTCTGGAAGGACGATAGGAGGAGGCTTACTCAGAGTGAGTCTGACACTGTTGTTCCGTGATAACCCATACAGTAATATATTGGATAACACTGGGAAAGAGTGCCTTTTCTGCAGTATTTAGAAAGGAGAACGATGCAGAAGCCTCTTCTTCAAAGAGTTATGTGGAAAATACATATGCACTAACCTGAAGGTTGTACTGCATATGGATAATGGGAGACTTAGCCCAAGGGAAAACACAGGCTTCCGTCTTAGGAGCAGCCGTGGAAAATATACACATATGGGATCCCTGTAGGGTCACACATACGGAACCCAACCCAAATCCGGCTCTCAAGTATTCAGCAGATAAAGGCCTGGAACCAGACGCTCTGCCATGTCCAGGCCGAGGGGTTTTGGAAGACTCGACAGGTTTACTACCTTGAAGGAACCTTGGGCACATAGCACGACTCGTCAACCAAAAATGCATGCAGGTCTCCTACCCTCTTAACAGAGGCCAATGCAACCAGTAGCAAAGTCTTCATGGAGAGAAGCTTTAAGTCTACTAATTTCAGAGGTTCAAAGGGAGCATCCTGAAGTGGTCGAAGCACCAGGGAAAGGTCCCAAGAGGGTATGGAGTGGGGTCGAGGAGGATTTAATCGCCTCGCTCCCCTAAGAAACCTGACGACCAGGTCATGCTTTCCAACTGTTTTGCCATCTATGTGGTCGTGATATGCTGAAATAGCAGCAGCATGTACTTTGAGGGTGGAGGGAGACAGCCTTCGCTCCAACCCTTGCTGCAAGAAGGAAAGCACAGACCTTATTGGACATCTTCGGGGGTCTTCTTGGTGAGAACACCACTCGACAAACAGGTTCTACTTCAGGGCGTAAACACGTTTCGTGGATGGTGCCCATGCTGAAGTGATGGTGTTAAATACCTTCTGGAGGCAAGTCACCTAGAACCTCCGTGTCCCTTCCAGGGTGCCATAAGGTGCCCCTTTTCTGAGTCAGAAGATCCTTCCTCAGAGTAATGGGCCAGGGAGGGACTGTCACAAGGAACATGAGTTCTGGGAACCAAGTCCAGGTGGGGCAATAGGGAGCCAACAGAAGGACCTGGTCCCCATCCTCCCTGACTTTGCACAGTGTCTGCGCAAGTAGGCTTACTGGGGGAAATGCATATTTGCGAAGGCCCCGGGGCCAGCTGTGTGCCAGTGCGTCCGTGCCTAGTGTTCCCTCGGTCAGGGAGTAAAACAGTTGGCAGTGGGAGGTCTCTGAGGAGGAAAGCAGGTCTACCTGAGCCTCTCCAAACTCTCTCCAGATGAGCGCGATATGTGAACAGGCCTAAGGCGAGCTACCACCACCAAATCAGGCCACAGCTACTGATAGCTCGCGAGCGACGTGTTGGATACCCCTGCTCTAAAACAGTGTGAGAATAATCATTTTGAGCTTGTAATATGTGTTGTGTCTGAACACGTTCAATGAACGATAGTTAATGAACTCGTTCATATTTTGGGCGAACGTGAACTGAACGTGAACTGAACTGTATTACTGCCCTACAGTGAACTCGTTCATTCTAGTGTCTGTGAACCGAGGAGCGAGGAAGCGTCGTAAGTCCATTTAAAAGGGTTTTATGAGGGTGATGAGGATGGGAAAATCTTACATGTCTGTGCAAACTTTGCCCGTCGATAAAATGATTGTTATCTGTGGTTGTATATGGGCTGTGGCAATAATAATAGCCTAAAAATAAAAAAGAAGCTCGCAGCAACATATGGAAAAAAAGAACTATGAACTAGTTCATTTTTGAAATATGAACTGAACTAGTTCATTTTAAAATTTGTGAACTGAACTTTAAACTAGTTCATGTAATGAACTTGGTCCAACAGGTTGATAAGAAGGTTTGCTTTGATATGTGCAAAGTCAGTAATTTGCCTGAGACACTATACATGTGTAGAAAGAATTATTTGTATTTCAAAAGCAATAATTGTTTTTCTAAGTATAATAAAAGGAAATGTGCCTTCCGAAAAAAGAAAAAAAAACATTCAATATAATAGTGTTGTATAAAGAAAATAAAAAGCAAATATGACTATCACAAAGATGTTGTGTATAAGATAAAGACAAAGAAAGTTTGTAAAATTAACTTCAACTGTCAGAAGGACAGCTCATGAAGAACCAATCATGTACAGAAAGGAATGTTCAAATTCAGAGGAACAGTTCAGAAGAAACGTTAATAATTTTGGAATACTTAAATACAATTTTTTTTTTTGAATACTTGATGCGGCCCGGCCTGACCAGCACGTCCCTGCCCTGTAGCGGCCTTTTCAAGTGGCTCAGAGCGAGATGTACTGCTAGCAACTCGAGGCAATTGATGTGCAAATGCAATGTCCATACCCCTGGCACTGCATGCCCATTGTACATGGCACCCCAGTCAGACTCCTGCCCCCAGGAACAAGAGGTCTGACCACGGGCTGAAGGTCTGGCGGCATGCCCGTGTGATTGCCGAGACTCGACAATCTCGAGACTCGGGCGTGAAGCCAGTGCTGAAGTGGTCTCATATGAAGCAGGCCGGGTGGGGTTACCGCTGCTGCCGCTGCCATATGCCCCTGGAGCCTCTGAAAGAATTTCAGTGGGACCACTGTCCTGCCTTTGAACACGTTCAAGTAGTTCAGCACCGACTGAGCGAATCGAACTCCATACTGAGATGAGAGATCCTCTGCATAGGGGAGAGTTTGTTCTTTTCCCAGTTTACCTGAAGAACCAGCTGACTTTGGATTTTGGGTGAATTTTCTCCCCCACTGCTCTCCGTGCCCTCTTCGGACTCAGAGATGGTAAAAACTGCTCTTTTTTTGAGAATGTGGGTACTGATGGTTTTAAGGCCAGCAGTGGAACACAAACAAAGTATTTTCCACCCAGCCCTCTTCCAGGGGAGGGAGCGATGCGGTCATCGTCTCCTGGAGATCAGTCCCTTCCATCTCCGGGTTGCATGTCCTTGGGCCGCTTACCCCTGGCTTTGCCGCCCTTCTTGGTGGGGGCCTGGACGGGTGGGGCGGCCTGCCTGCGACTGGCTTCACAACGTCGTTTAGATGGAGACTGCTGCTGCTGTGCGGCAGGATGTGCTTGATGGCCTTAGTCTGCTTCTGTACAGCCGAGAACTGCTGGGCAAAGTTCTCCACTGCGTCGCCGAAGAGGTCGGTCATTTACTCTGGGAAGTTAATGAACCGGAGCTTGCCGGTCTCCTGCATGTCGGCCAGACCCAGCCAGAGATGGTGTTCTTGGACCACTACTGTGGACATCACACAACCCACTGACCTCACGGTAACCTTTGGCATACAAAGCGCAAGGTCTGTTGCAGCGTGAAGTTCCTGGATAACTTGTGGGTTGTGACCACCCTCATGTTGGTCCTTCAGTGCCTTGGCCTGATGGACCTGCAGCAACGCCATAGTGTGCATGGCAGAGGCAGCTTCCCCACAGGCCTTGTAAGCCTTGCTGGTTAAATCCGATGAGTACTTGCAGGCCCGGGAAGGAAGACACAGTTCTCCACGTCAAGTGTTGTTAGGGCACAGATGCATTCCAACGGCCCGTTCCACTGGCGGGATATGCGTAGATGGTTCACTGATGAGCTAAACAGGTTTTATCATAGTTTTTGAAACTACGCTAAAACCATCATCCATTGTCATACATTGTGATTTCTGTTTTTTTTTTTTTTATGTCTCTCACAGTGGACATTTCAGACCCCTCCATGATTTCTAAGTGGGATAACTTACAAAATAGCAGGGTGTTCAAATACTTATTTTCCTCACTGTAGGTACATCTGATTTATGATTAAGCATTGTAATGTGACTGACTGTGCTGATGTCTGCTTAGAAGTTTTAGCTTATTTCAAAGCTTGTTTGTCTTATTTTAAGTCATCTTTGAAGTGTGTTGAGGCCCCCTAGTGGGCCCAAGCACTCTTATTTATAATCACTGAAGTACATTGAATGAAAATTCAGACAGTTTGGACATCTAAATATTAATCGGTCTGTTCTCTATCCCAGACCACAGGGCGGCTGAAAATAGGAACATACACTGGACCATTACAACATGGCATTGTTTACTCTGGAGGTACTGGAAATTCTTGGATAAAGATGCAAACAACACACTCACAGATGTATTTCCCTGAAAGCCCTGAAACATATTCCGCTGATGACTAACATTTAGATCACAAGTCTATTACAGATCAACACTCTATCACATGATTTTTTTTAACTGCATGTGTAGTCACTTAGTTTAGTAATGTAATACACTTTCATGTGTTGACATTAGTTTACATGAAAAAATGCTTCTGAAGCATTTACAGTATTCATCTTAGGTAATGTTAATTTTAACATTTACCAATACATTATAAAATCAGAAGTTTTATTTGTTAATGGTATTTAATGGATCTGAGCATAACTAACAATGAAAAGGGTGTGTTTTTTAACTTTAATATTAAAAATATTAATAAATACTGAACAAATATGCATGTATTGCTAATTGTTAATTAATCATTGTGTGTTAATGTTAGTTAAGACATTAACTAATGTTAGCTAATGGCTCTTTCAGACTGCACGATTTTCAAAGTAGTCAGGTCGCTGCTCTTTTCACACTGCATGACTATCTTGGCCAGCATTCAGTCGCTGCTGTGTTCACACTGGACGATGGATCGGCGACAGAAGGTTTCACACTGCATGACTTTAGAAAAATCGCCGACAGACTCTGTCTAGCACGCTGCACGCAAACTACATTTCACAACAAACACGCGTGAGATATGAAAAGGAAACAACGCGCGACACCACACGTGCAAGACCGGAGTTCTCACGTGAGACTTTTTTTTCGACCCGGTTGTGGTACAGCTGGTGAAACAAACACGAGTGCTCCTGCCAAATTTCTACTAATTTTTCTTCCATTTATTGTGTCCAAATAGACCCAGAAGAAGCTTTTTTTGTTGAAACAATGCCATATCATGTTGATATGTGATCTATAACTCCTCCCCGAACTCCCTGCTGCTCTGTATCTTGCTCTCTCACTGGCTGCCGGTGATCGCCGATGTAGTTTTCAGTCAAAACACTTTTCACACAGCAGGATTTTGAATCGCCGACAGGTCCAGATATTTAGCATGCCAAATATCTCACGGGCGTCGGCGACTCGTCGGTGATTCTCTCAGTTCGCGTCTTTGTTCATTCACACTGCGTGATTGTCACTCGCGTGAACGAGCGCCGATTTGCCTGTGATTTCGGGCATTTGTCGGCGATTTCTCAAAACCTGTCGGCGAGCCAAAATCGTGGCTAAAATCATGCAGTCTGAACTCGGCATAATAGGGACTTGGTGTGAAGAGTTATCCTTAGTTCTGATTCACTGAAGGCAAAACCTGTGAGAGCATTGATTGGCTGAGATATTCATGATAAAGTCATATTGAGATTATTTTGGCAAATATAGTGTTTGTGGTTTAAATTGTGCTATGACATGTATATGTATATATATATATATATATATATATTAAAAAAACATCTCATATCGCCATTTTCTAGGTTATCAAGGCTGAAATAAGGCAAAAAATCACAATGGAACAGCAACTCACATGTTCAACATATTAGAATGAAATAATTTCAAATTGATTCATTGTTCAACCTTTTTCTTACCATTGAATATGCTATATAAATTATATATGTAACACTTTATAATTAGGATCATCATTAGGTCATGGTCACTTTTATTTGTATAGCACCTTAAAAGGATACTCCACCATTTTTTCTTATTAAACTATGTTATTCCCTTAACTAAGTTGAGTTGATACATACCTCTCTCGTCTCAGTGCGTGCACTCAATCGCTCCGGCGCGCGAGACACTTTGATCGCACTTAACTAGCCCAGTTCATTCAATAGGGGCCAAGCAGAGAAGCGACCAAACATTTTCCTTATTTAAATACAGTTACACGAGTAATGCAACTCGACCAAAAATGGTGACACAAAATAAAATGTCGCGCTTTTCTAAGCGTGTAAAGTGTATAACTATAATGTATGGCGGAATACCAAAGCAAATGATTGGGAAAACTTTGACTCTTTGCATATATATCTGGACTCGGCACAGTAATAGCATCACTCTGGAGAGGGAGACGACTTTTCACGAGTGATATTACTACGTCAAGTTGAAGTGCTCCCAAACACTTGCTGTGGTATTCCGCCATACATTATAGTTATCCACTTTACACGCTTAGAAAAGTGTAACGTTTTATTTTGTGTCACCATTTTTGGTCGAGTTACACTACTCGTGTAATTGTATTTAAATAGGGAAAACGTGGAGGTGTTTGGTCGCTTCTCTGCTTGGCCCCTATTGAATGAACTGGGCTAGTTAAGTGCGATCAAAGTGTCTCGCGCGCCGGAACGATTGAGTGCACGCACTGAGACGATAGAGGTATGTATCAACTCATTTTAGTTAAGGGAATAACATAGATTAATATGAAAAAATGGAGGAGTATCCCTTTAAAACAGCATTACTTCTGACCAAGGTGCTTCACAGAAACTCAATAAAAACAAATGTCCTAAAAATTACATATAAAACTTTGACTCACTAAGGCTACATATCCACAGTAACGAATAGGTCTAAGAGAAAAGATGCTCACTTGAATACATGTAAAGAAGAAGCTAACCTAAAAGATTGAGGTAACGAATTCCACAGCCTCTGACCAAAAACGGAGAAGGCTCTATCACCTTTAGATTTCAAGTGCGAGTGTGAGATAGTTAATAATTTGTCAGAGGATGATCTAAGAGTTCTTGGTGGAGAGTATGGACAAATAAGGTCTGAGATTTAAACTGTAGCAAGACCATGCAAGGCTTTAAATACAAAATTTAAAACCGTGTACTCAATTCTGTACTTGGCTGGTAACCAATGCAAATGTGGTAGTAGAAGTAGGGGTGATATGCTCACGTTTTTTCATCCCCATTAAGCATTTTGTACTTGTTGCCAGTGCATTAGTGAAAACTGGTTGATACCAGCATACAAAGCGGTGCAATAATCCAGCCTTGTTGAGATGAAAGCATGAATGACTGTCTCTAGGTCGGCAAAAAATAAAATAGATTTCAATTTCCGCAAACTCCTGAGCTGGAAAAAACTGCCTCTGACAACAGAGTTTATTTGCTTGTCGAATTTTGACCTGTTATAATTGTAATGTTAACAGTTTTTTTACACGAGTGCGAATATTGGCTTTCAGAGGTCCTAAATTAGAAGTCAGGTCATCTACCAAATGGGGGGCACCAAATAAAATAATTTTCTCCAGTTAAATGAAAATAAGACTGAAGTTTTCATAAATATGATAAGGAACCTGATGAGATTAAAAAATGTATCGAAGAGGGAGCATATATAATGAAAATAAAATCGGTCCCAAAATGGAGCCTTGAGGTACTCCCCCCGTAACAGGAACAGACAGTGAATCAAAGCCCCAGAGAAGCTCCTCTCAGAGAAATAGGATTCAAACCACTTTAGATCTGAATCACATTAATTACTAGGTAATCATTAGTTACAAGTGTATTCGTGCTTAACTAATGCTTATTTGTGTACAAGTTAATCATTAATTATCGCTTAACTAATGCATTATTCTGGACACTTAAAATAAATTGTTACCATTATATGTGAAAATGTCACTCTATTTTAAAAATGTATGTTGTCATCTCTGCCCAGGTTCCTCTGACACTGTGTGTGATTTACTTGGAGTGAAAGGGAAGGATATTGTGTACATTGGGGATCATATTTTTGGAGATATTCTTAAGTCCAAAAAGCGACAGGGTTGGCGGACGTTCCTGGTGATTCCTGAATTGGCGCAGGAGCTGCACGTGTGGACAGACAAAAGCTGTGAGTGTCGCCATATTTGAGTAAAGTCAGCCTGTTTGACCTGTTTCACAAAACACGTAAGCAGCACACTTTGGGGTGCCCATTATTAATAGGTAACAGCATGGCTGGCATAAACATATTGGCGATGAATAGCTGCAAGTACAGTTTTGGTGCTGAACTACATATCCCATGTAAACCTAACTTTTGCAATATAGGATTTAGAGCAGTTATAGCTATATATTTGGATTTGGGTTCCAATTCATGAAGATTCACTACCATTTTGATGCAAATGTAATCCCTCTGTATATTTGACTATCAAATCTGTAATAATTATGTTATGATCATTACTACCATTAATTACGTAGTGTGGTAACCTAGAAACTACTTAATGTTTTGCATACATTTTTTTGCAGCAGTTCTATTACAAAACAAACAATGTCATGACACCGACCTTCTTGTGAGAAACTCAAAGAAATGAATGCTCAGAATGAGAAAGACTAAAACGAGTGTCAGATAATATGTTAAGGCTTGAAAGGCTAAGGAAGAGATGTGAAACCCACTCATGCAAGGGTTCTGCTCTCTCATTTACAGCTCTGTTCGAGGAACTGCAGGGCTTGGACATTTTCTTGGCAGAACTATACAAGTGAGTAAAGCTGCCTCTGTTCCCTCAACACGTGTGTGTGTGTGTGTAGGGGGGGATCATGGGGACAAAATGTTCCCACAAAGATGGCAATATCCTAAATCCTTGTCCTTGTGGAGAAATGTTTTAGTCCCTATGAGGAAAGCAGCTTATAAATCATAATAAAATATGTGAAATGTAGAAAAAGTTTTCTGTTATTGGTTGGTTTTGGAGTAGGTTTAAGGTTAGGGGATAGAATATTCAGTTTGTCTGGTATAAAATCATTTTATATATGAAGAGCTCTTTTCCAAAAAGCGATAAACGCCATTTAAAAAAAAATGAGTTTGTCGTGTCATTCTGCTGTGGACAGAACCCTTTCACTGCTCCATCAACGTTTCATGCCAATTCGCTATATTTCCTTGTTTAAAATGTACTGCAAGATACAGTTTCTTTCCAAGCCGCGATAAGCGCCAGCCCTGTTTTTAGCCTAAACACGATAAATCCTCAAATTCAATGAGCGCTCTACGCAATCCAGCACGGCGGCACTCTGAACAGAGGTATATTATGTTCATTTATTCCTCAAAATGAGTCCTAGTTTTCTAGTCGACTAGTAGTAGATCATTTAAGCCATTTGTATTATCAGTAATCACATATATTGATTTAACTAAATGGGAGAGAAACCATATTCGTTTTTAATTGCCTATTCCGCATTTCAACGTATGCATAAAGCTTGCCACAAAGAACCGGCAAAAAGTAACGATTATGCATGAAACATTTGAATTGTTTATTAATAAACTAGTGTTTTCTGTCAGTGTCAGCAACAAAGATAAAGTTGATGATGCTTACTCGCCATCTTCGCAGTGAACGCGCATAGGCCTATAGAAACGCATACTTCGAATTAGCCTACATACGCAGAGAGTTGCCAATTTATTTTAGTTTTTAATTGTTTTGTTTAAAAGTAGATATTTAAAGCTTTCTGTAGCTTAGTTCTCAGGCCTGTGTGAGGCAAGCATCGCGGTGTTTCGGTTCATATTATGAGACGCGCTCCGGTTCACCTGCGCGCCTCTGTGTCCTGATTATATTGTCTGATATTTACTTCTAATGTATTAATCCAGTCAATTTGTCGATGAAACATTTATTAAAATGAAGATACAATTTATATGAAACGAAATTTACAAGCTTTCTACAAAACAAAACTTAATAAGTGGTCAAAATCATGTCTGACGCACTCCAAATATTTTCCGGTATTGGGCAGCTTTTGAATTTTGATCCTATCTTACTCATCTCATGCGGTTCCCTTTTCATAGCCTACTCAACATAGATGAAATAATAAAAATAAGTAATGTAATATTATTAAAAACAAATGTGAAACGTATATTTTATGTTTATTTATTTATTTATTTATTTTTTACTTATATTTAAGCGTCATGCTGCTCCGCTTTGCTCACATGTTATGTAGCCTGTGTGTGTGTGTGCATGTGCTGGAGGGGTGCCCATCCCTTTTTTGAATATCGTTATCATATATTGATCATTTTTAATAATTCGTTTTTTTTCATGCATATGTTGAAATTGGTACTATTTGTTTGAGGTTTGACTCTTTACTAAAAATGACTTTACTAAAAATGATACAAAAAATGGATGGATTTATAGCGTTTTGGAAAAAAATAAAATTAACTTTTAAATTATCATTAACAATATTGTTGTTTGATTTAATAATTATTGTTCAAAATGTTCAGACTGAACCAATAAAACATTTAAACAGGATAATTTGAATATTCACAAAATGTGTGGGTCTAGGTAAAAAATGTAGTTTTCCTGAAAACTATTGAAATGGATTTATAGCGTTTTGGAAAAGAGCTCTTCATATATATATATATATATATATAAAAAATCACCTATATAATGTCCTCATAATGATAGGTGTATGTGTGTGTGTGATCGGGTGAGTGTATATGTGTCAGGAATGTGCAAAATTCAGAATGTAAAATGGCCATTTTTTGGTGGTGCACATGATGGTGCCTGGAAGTGGAACTGACTGAATTGCAATTCTCAAAAAATCAACAGAAAAATTACATTAGCCCCAACAAAATCAACAAATCAGCCATTAATTTTAATTTTAATTGTACATTTCAGCATCACAAAATATCGATCACATTGCTTTTACATCACTTTTATGAAAATAAAATGTTGACATTTGGATCTATTGAAGGCGATCACGCCATTTCTGAATTATTGTAATTGTGAGATTCCTACATAAGTGCTTTTAATTACAAATTACTAACTCTGAATTTTCTGAGCTCTGACTTGTACCGCTTCATCAGTAAAATGTAATCAAGTGGTTAATCCTAATAATATTTCTGTTTAATTCCTCTAATGGTCTTTTGTTGCTATTTGATTAAGGCCAGATTAATCTGAATAAAATGCATACAAAACAGTTTAATGTTGCATAGTTTGATAACTAATGACTAATGTCCTGTTAAATAAACAAATAAAAACTGAATTAAAAGTTTATCAATAAGGCATTTGCATAAAAACTATTGTTGTATTGTAGTTTTGTCTGTTGATTGCTCAAAATATACATAATTAAATTAAATTAAATTTTGGCCATTGAAATTCATAATTCCAAGTTCGGGTTGCCTATCCAGGTTGACATTATGCAACGCATTCTCATCTCAAAGCGCCATATACAACGCTTTTGCAAAAGCGTAAATATCCAACGCACATGGCACCCTTTAACGTCTAATGAGACGCTTCGGTTATGGTTAAGTTTAGGTATGGTGTAGGGTAAGGGTTAGACCACTAGGGGGTGCCTTCTGCCCAAATATATCTGCGTCTCATTTGACGTTAAAGGGTGCCATGTGCGTTGGATATTTACGCTTTTGCAAAAGCGTCATATATGGCGCTTTGGGATGAGAACGGGCTCCATTATGATAATTATACACCATAATCTCTCTCGCTGTCCTTATACAACCTTCTAGGGTCATAGGGCTGGAGCCTATCCCAGTTTCTTAGGCCAGAGGCAGAGTAAAACACCCTGTCTCTACTTTTCTTTCGCTCACATTCTTTCTTTCTGTAGGCATTTGGACAGCAGCAGCAATGAGAGGCCAGATATCAGTGCCATTCAGAAAAGAATGAAGGTACACACACCGAGTCACACACGCACATTCCACATATTTCAATTATGATCTTTACTAAATGTGAAACGGCTCAAATTTCATCTTAAAGAGCCCCTATCATAGCATTTGAAATGTTCCTATTTTTGTTTTAGGAGTTCCCAAAAACAGTTTAACATGCATGCAAGGATAAAAAACACTTTGTCTTATAATATGCATTTATTTTTAACTGATTTGCTCACCGACTCCCAAATGATTCGTACAACGATTTTTCCAAACCACTCCTTTGCGTGACGCTAATCGGCGGTGATTGGTCAGATGACAGACCCAGTCAATTATTGTTTGTTAGCATAACGCATAAACATATTGATAAAGCACTGCAGTACTACAAGACGCTTGATTCTTTATGACAACTCTAATAACAGCGACAAACATTTCACATATTTAAAAAAAATTGACATTGGAGACCTAGAAGCTGCGCTGAGCGTAACTTACACACACACGCGCACACACACATACTTATTGCGCCTTCCCTCCTCGCGCCCGACGCTACAAAACCGTTCAAAACCCATAAAAGCAACAATTATTAATAATACTTACAGGTTGTGATTCATAGGAGGAAGTTGATCCATATACACTGGGTAAGTAAGTTACTGAGCCCTCCTTCAGAAACAACTGCTTGCGAATCCACATTTGAATTCATTTATGTTTTTGAATGATTCGTAATTAAAATGATGAGAACACAATCGGGCTATACTGTTGTGGTATCGTTGCAAATATGAACTCTAACCACCGATTCTTCACATGCTCGTCCCTGGTAAATGAAAACAAAGTGGCTGAACTATCTTTGCATTGTAGAACGCAGCGTCTTCTCGACATGATGCTATGATGAAGTATTTGAATGTGTAGACTTCAAGTTTACACTTCCGTCTGCGCGCGGCCAATGACCTCTCTACGTCCCAATGTAACAGCTAATGACTCGTTTCAAAAACAATTCATTTCATAGACTCGGAGTCGACTCTCACTTTTGAAAGACAATAACTTTATATACGGTGCACTTTCAGATATAAATATTTGCAGGATGTTTTCATTCCCTTAGAGTTATATTCCACACCATTATGAACAGTCATTTTCAAAAATTCACGATGGGGCTCTTTAATATAAAGTGAGACCGTTGGATAGATACTGTAAACTAAATGTATTTAACTACTATGTACTAAGATTTAAACGACTCATTTGATTAAATGCACTCAATATGTTCAGACATGTCTTTACATTGTACTTATATTTTTAATACTGTATACCAGTAATTTCTGTAATTACATCTATTATTACACTGTTGATCACTGTTGAACCTTACACTTACCCATACCACTAAACCTGTCCCTAAATGTACCCGTATCCCACCTCAATAGCAGCAAAAGTTTTACAATACACCATGTACCTAACAATGTTTATTTATTTATTTATTTATTTTGTAAGTACATTTAAGTGCCCTAATAACTTTTAAAGAGTTTAGAAATATTATGGGTTATTTTCATGAAAAGTATCTGTGGAATGCTCTTGAGCTTAATAATTTAGACTTGTTCCTCTGTTTGCATAAACAAACAGGGAATGTGTTTACATCAATGCTTGTAATGGTAGCTTATAAGTCTTGTAAGTTTTTAATTATTCCCCATGGTAATCAACAGCCTGTCACATATGCTGTCCATAAATATTTGTATGGGATAAATTAGCTACAAGAGTAATGTTATATATTACATGTTGATTCAGTAATTCTCTCTGTGTGTCTTGGCTCATCAGAGAGTTACTCATGACATGGACATGTGCTACGGGATGATGGGAAGCCTGTTTCGCAGTGGCTCTCGGCAGACACTGTTTGCTTCTCAGGTGATGCGTTATGCTGATCTGTATGCTGCCTCTTTCATCAACCTGCTCTACTACCCCTTCAGCTACCTGTTCAGAGCCGCCCATGTTCTGGTGAGAACACACACCCATAAACATATGCTTGGATTAGTGATACAAATACCAATACAAAATAGTTTGTTGCCTTGATATAGTATTTGTCAATTAAACTTGTCCAAGGTAGGTTTTTTTGAAGTAATTATCGAAATGTAGTGTTAACACGTGCAATGTTCTATTTCTCCAGTTTACATTTACCAGATCAACTGTCTCTTCATTAATGTCTTTTGACAATGAAAAGAGTAGGGCTGTCAAATGTAGTCGTTTAGTCGACTAATCGGTCGATGCCGTCTTGGTCGACTGACATTCTTATTGGTCGACCAGTTGCATTTTTTTTTTTTTTTTTTTTACCAATAGAAGGAATTTTTCAATGATTTACTCCTTGATATTTGAAGAGTTCAGATGCAAAAGCCTCTAAATGCCATTTGAAACTTTCCTCTTTAATGATGATTTTTATCAAACTTGTATATTTAAGTTCAGTAATTTCACTTAAATAACAATTAATAGGTAATTATCATTGCCATTTAAGTGAAATTACTGAACTTAAATATACAAGCTTGATAAAAATCATCATTAAAGAAGAAAATTTCAAATGGCATTTAGAGGCTTTTGCATCTGAACTCTTCATTTATTCCTTTATAATAAGTTATTTATTACTGTATTCTAAACATAATTAGCCTATGTTTTGTCCCCAACTTTAAAATGCTTTAATTTAGGCTATTTTTGTAACTGCGCCACAGTTTAGCGCACACACATAATACACTCGGAAACCGCACCTGTGGCTGGCTGCGCTGCTGCTTCGCGCTCGGTAAGGGATGCTGTATTCATTCAGTTAGAACGCTGCTTGTTTTGGCTTTAGTCGACAAAATGTCCAGGAAATCTAAATATTTTGTCTGGCTGCATTTTAAAACTAAGACGACAAGACTGTGGAGGGAGGCGATCGCGTTGCTCCATATGAGCGCGCAAGTCGCGCGCCTACATTTGAAATCGAACTTGAGCGCACAAAAGACGTGAGCAGCCTTTTAACGGCTATATCATGCTGACTCAATAGATTGTGTTTTCTTAATGTGTTCGTTTTTATTTGTACACTTAGCCTAAATAATGCAACAAAACGAAAATAAACCTACACGCGGTCCTACAGCCTATTATTAGGATTGTTTTTAGGCTATTTGGTTTTTTTGTGTGGTGTTTTAAAACGCCTTGATCGTCAGGACGAAAGTTAAGTTGTTGGGATTTTTCATTATGTGGCAGATAGATATTTTTTGCAGCGTGTGGTGTGGTCAGGTGCGCGATTGTGACTGTTACTATAGACCTAGGACAGAGCTCTTCACTTTTTGCAGTTAAAAAATCACTTAATTTTCAAAGAATTGTATTATTATTATGGTTTTATTTATTTGTGATGTTTTTTCGTTGTTGTTTTATAAATGCTCAATGACAATTGTTTAAAAAAAATTTATTCAAAACATCACGTTTTTTTTTTTTAGTCGACTAATCGTTGCGCAGGACAAGTCTTTGGTCGACAAAGGATTTCTTTGGTTGACTACAGCCCTAGAAAAGAGCATTTGATATTTCATACAGTACACAAATATTCAAACATTTCATTCAGCAAGGATGCATTAAATTGATCAACAGTGACAGTAGATACTGCTCTTATTAACCTTTTATCCTCAAAGAATTCTTAAAAAATGCATCACTGCTTCCACAAAAATTTTAAGCAGGACAGCTTTTTTTTACATTGATAATAATAATTTTTTTTTTAAACATCAAATCAGCATTTTAGAAAGATTTCTGTAGAATCATACGACACCTAATGGCTCTTTCAGACTGCACGATTTTCAAAGTAGTCAGGTCGCTGCTCTTTTCACACTGCATGACTATCTTGGCCAGCATTCAGTCGCTGCTGTGTTCACACTGGACGATGGATCGGCGACAGAAGGTTTCACACTGCATGACTTTAGAAAAATCGCCGACAGACTCTGTCTAGCACGCTGCACGCAAACTACATTTCACAACAAACACGCGTGAGATATGAAAAGGAAACAACGCGCGACACCACACGTGCAAGACCGGAGTTCTCACGTGAGACTTTTTTTTTCGACCCGGTTGTGGTACAGCTGGTGAAACAGACACGAGTGCTCCTGCCAAATTTCTACTAATTTTTCTTCCATTTATTGTGTCCAAATAGACCGAGAAGAAGCTTTTTTTGTTGAAACAATGCCATATCATGTTGATATGTGATCTATAACTCCTCCCCGAACTCCCTGCTGCTCTGTATCTTGCTCTCTCACTGGCTGCCGGTGATCGCCGATGTAGTTTTCAGTCAAAACACTTTTCACACAGCAGGATTTTGAATCGCCGACAGGTCCAGATATTTAGCATGCCAAATATCTCACGGGCGTCGGCGACTCGTCGGTGATTCTCTCAGTTCGCGTCTTTGTTCATTCACACTGCGTGATTGTCACTCGCGTGAACGAGCGCCGATTTGCCTGTGATTTCGGGCATTTGTCGGCGATTTCTCAAAACCTGTCGGCGAGCCAAAATCGTGGCTAAAATCATGCAGTCTGAACTCGGCATAAGACTGAAAATGCTGGAATAATTTCAATTTGAAAACGTATTTAAATTGAAAACAAACTATTATTTTAAATTGTAATAATAATTCGCAATATTATTGTTTTTATTGTATTACTGATCAAATGAATGCAGGCTTGGTGAGCATAAAAGACTTTCAAAAATGTTTTTAAAAAATCTTACCAACCTCAAACGTTTGAACGGTAGTTCAAAAGGTACTAGGCGTAAGCGCAAGTTCTACAAGTCAGGCGGTACTTAAAATAGAAAAGCCTGGAATGAAGAAAAAAAAAAAACTAATATGGTTACATTTTTCTAACTCAAGTATGGACTGGAAATACCGGCTTTGTCTACACAAACACACCCATGGTTTTCCTGTTTACTTGGTTCTCTCTTCTGTGCCTAATGACCTATTTAACATACCTGTTAAACATGTTTGTTTTTTTCTTTTTCTCTATCTTAGATGCCCCATGAGTCCACAGTGGAGCACGCCCATGTAGACACCGAGACCGAGTCTCCTCTGGCCACACGCAATCGCCACTGTGTGGACTGCAAGGACATCGACTGCAAAAGAAACCAGCTCACACGCTCTATTAGCGAAATCAAACCGCCCCACCTGTTCGCTCAGCCGCCACAGGAAATCACACACTGCCACGATGAGGATGACGATGAAGAGGAGGAGGAAGAAGAAGAGGAGGAAGAGTAGATGTTTCGGCCTATTCTAGGGTAAAGATACATAGGACGATGATGAGAGAGTGGTGATGATGGTGATATCGAGTGAGGTAGAAAAGGATGTGCGAAGTAGACTATAATTGCCAAATCAAGCTCAAAAAGCTGATGTTCATAGTAGAGTTCAGTTCACCCTCCAGTAACAATGACTAAAAAGAATGAACGAAAGTTTGTTCAAAACTTGTTGGATGGTATCTGGAATCGTTTATCAGTCACTATATAAGCACATGTGATAAACTTCCAATGGAAAAAAACAGCGGAAGGACACTCATGAGTTTACATGAGACTGTCATGTATGTATCATACATGTAGCATGTTGGCTAAATCTGGCATTAACTTGCACACAAAGACTCGAACTCCGTTAGGATGAGTGTTTAACTCAGTAATTGGATCCTTAAGGGTACTCAATTTAGTTTTTAGGTATGTTATAGTCAGATTTTTACTATTATTTTATAAGTTTAGACAACTTTTGAGTTGCCAGTCCATCCAGTCAGATTAACTTGGTTACTACCTCCTGCAAAGGCTGTATACAATAATTGTCCCTTCGAAAAAAATGTTCGTGTGTGTATTTTGGCAGAGTGTCTGTGTTGAAGTTCTGGATGTGTCGGGAATCTAAATGAAGCACAGAAAAAACGAAGCATGGTTCATTGTGACGTGCATGAGGAAATGCGGCCAACACAAAAATCCAGTTACTTGGCAACAGCATGTAGCCACTTTTTTTTTCTTTTTTTTTAGAGGTTCGCTGTTAACCTCTTGTTTTTCATCCTTTTTAATGCAGACGTTTTAGCTAAAGCTAGTGCTACAGTGTAGCGAACAGATGCCTGCCCAAAATGATTCCAAACACACACAGACACTTCATTTCAACACCTATTTTAAACCGTCACGATGTCACATTAAACAGTGACATATTGTATTTTTATTCTCCTTTATGAGCTAAACAGAACGGTTTAGTTTTATTTTAGTTGTGTCTCATATGTTGCCTGAGAGATGCAATTCATTCTAACATCATATACGTAGACAGTAAGTGACCTTCATATGCAAAAATGAAACTTATTTAACTGTTTTATGGCCTGAGCAGCATGTCGAGATGTATCAGTCATTGAGAAAATAGTAAAATGAAGTTAACAGCTGGGCATTCTGAAACTGAGAAAGAGAGTGCTGTTGCTCTATGGAAATGAATGTAATCCTGGCTAATGTGTGAACTCTGTTGATGGTTTACTCCCATGTGGACCAAAATGGTGTCGAGAAATTGGGTTCGATTTAGCTTGAAGGGTCTCATTAGACACTTTTAGGTGTCCCCACAGGAAGTGTGTGGAGTTTTTAAGAAGCAAATGTGATTCTTGAGTGTTACGGTGAGACGCGGTTTTAGCGCTGGGAAGTGTTCCAAGTGCACGGAACAGGTATTAGGATGGTTGGTGTGACTTATGCATTATTCAAAGATAATAGTAGGTAGGCTCTGATTTAAGTAAGCTACCCAATCCATAGTGTAACATGTATGACTCGTATGCATATTGTAACTGTTTGTCCTTTTCTTTTTATTTCAGAGAATGTAGTTTTTCATGGGTCTGACTGTCAGTTTTTAAAAGGGAAGTACAAGTAGGTCTTATATTATAAAGTTTTGTGGTTAAGCACAAAAAAAAATAGTTTTCTAGGTTTTCAAGCGTGTTTCAAGGAACCAGTTAAATAAGTATAGAGATATTTTGAAATGTACAATGCATATTTTATCTGTGTCTATTTCAGTTTGTAGTTTAAAAACCTAAAATGGAGCAGCTCTTGTTTTTGGTCCCAGTCTTTAGTGTTTGTCCTTCAAGATCCAGCATTTCTCTTTCCTCTGTTTTCATTCGCTTTTTATACAAACTCAGCATTGTATGTAATATGGCTCGGCTCCCTGGATATGGATTAAAACTAGTCCTGGGCTAATTTGCAGTGGTGTCGGCTGTTGTCCTTTTTAGTTGTCTATGCAAGGGACACTGGCTTAGATTATATTTAAGAATAATGTAATAGAAAAGGCATCGAGTTTAAACAGTATTCATCCAATTATCCCAGTAGCCATTGCATACATCTGTTTCGACCAGTGTTTTCATATTATATTTTGCCATAGTTTACAGTTGCCATCACTTATATACTGTATACAATTACCAATATACTGAGTTTTTCCTTTGTATTTTTTACCTTTTTCCTAATTTCTGAAATCTATTTTTAGTTCATGATGTTTTTTTGTGTGATTTTATTATCTTTCAGGTGCAAAACGGTTGCATCTGTAAGAGATCAAGAGCAAAATAGCCATGGCATTTTATTAATCTTGTTTCTTTTCTTTTGCTTTTTGTTGTCGTTTGTTTGTTTAGGGCATGTGATTTTGTCTCCAAATTTTAATTTTGCTTCCTGAATTATAATAGTTTCTGATTTATAGAGTTCTAAACCTATACAAATGGGAGATTGCATTGCAATGTAAAATAAATATCATTTTCCTTAATAAATTCACCATTGGTCTCCTGTCATGTTTACTTCTGAGAGCATTTTTCTACTCTAACAAAGACAATAAGTCGGCCATTTCTGAGTTCTGTAATTTGTCTAAGTACTGCATATTGCACATTATACATAGTTTGACAAAAACATGAGCCTGACAAGTCATTTGTCTATCCATACTCAAAGCAAAAATGATGCAACAATCACAGTCAATCAGGATATATTTGATGTTTAATATGCAAAAAAGTGCAGAAAGAACACAGTACCATAGTGAAACTGATGAACGTTTAATAGCACTTTCTCTAGAAACATATTCCTCCCTAGGTTTTACATTTTAGTAACAAAGTAGCTACAATTCATTAACAAAGCAAATAAGAAAACATGTATTTAACCCCACAAGAGCATATTTCTAGGGGGGAAAAAAAATAATCAAAGTTGACTTTTATTTACTATATAAAACCCAACAATCTCTGATCTCACCTCTAATGTAAAATCTTTGGTATAAAGAGCAACAATTTTAAGATACCTAATCAAGCTTGAGCTTGGCTAAATTGTTAGACCGTGGTGCCAAGCAGTGGCTGTCTGTGGTACTGACCCATGTAGAAATAATAGAATACAACAAGTAATGCATTCCTGTTATTTATCTGTTAAGGTTCAAGTAACCATTGGAACACATCAAAACATCTACAGTAGAGAGAAGTCTTAAAAGCTGCCTGAATCAGATTTACCACAAAGTCTGACGTTGTAGAAACAGGGTCACGCAGCTGCCACCTACACGAACGTATAGGAATAGTTATTGGAATGAGTTATATGCTGTTTGTTGATAAGCTGTTTTGGGTCTCTGAGGATATGGGGGAGGGAAGCAAAGGAAAATGTGACCACTAACATTTCGGCAAAACCTTACCGCCACTATTGGTCATTTGGAGTATGGCAAAGGGAAAATCGAAGTGGTTTATCATTAACAAAACAGTAAATGAATTTTTTTAATACAACTGTATGCATAGCAGGAGTTTCCAGCGTTCATATAAATAACCATTGAAGAAGAGGAGCGACCTCTCTTACAGATGTGCGATGGATGGGTATTACAATTTAATGTAGTAGTTGTTTTAATGACGTGGCAAAGACTCCTTTTGTTACAGGCTGGATTCATTTACGAATCGCATTAATGCATATATGGATTCTCCCTTGCATAAAGTCCTGACAGGTCTTTGCGTTTAGTTCAAATAAGAAAGTGTTCGGCTTTAAGTGTAAAGTTATTGTGCCTTTGACAGACTTAAACTTTTAAAGCAGACAAATAGGACCTGTTCATCCTTGGAAGTGAATCCAAAATATCAAATATACAAACATGATACAAGACTTAATAATCTATCATTTACAATACAGTAATCATGACGAATCATCTTTTAAATAAAATGTGTTTCATTGCACTAGTTAAAAAAAAAAAATTAATATGATTTTTAAAGGCAATATAATGATTCATTAAAAAAAAGTGTAAAAGGTACTGTGGGATATACCAGATTTAGAACAGTAAAAAATAACCATTTCTGAAATGTAAAAGACCCACATCAGTACATATACAATTATGTTTTTGAAACTAGGTTTATATAGCATGTGCATGATATCAGTGACACTCATAGAGGCACACATGCACAACGTACAGACAGGTGTTTGCATGAGCCGACATTTATATCCTCAGACATGCACATATATACAAATGCATAAAAAATAAATAAATATGTGAGTAGAATGCTCTTGGTTCACGGTTTCCTTCAAAGCAGTATTTGGAGCAGTCTTTGTTTTACCCTATTACAGAATCTGCCTGGAGTATTTCTTCTGTGTTTGTGAACATCACAGGGCAGTTTGAGTGTAGCTGGAGGGGCTCGTACGAGCACAAGACTGTCCGTCCTCCAAACTCTTTGGCTGAGGGGGACATAAACGCTGTGGTTTATCTGAAATCTTAACGGGACCAAAGCATGTCACTGGACTATCCCATTTTGCCTTGGGTCAACCCAAGCTCTGGCCCCAGTTGTACTGCACTACCAGATTAGAGTTGTTTGGGCTGGTGAAGCAGCTCTAGATGGCCCCCTCACCGTGTCCTGTGTGGTTCGACTTGATGTGGGCTACGCAGTTCTGTGTCTGGTTGAAGAGAGCGGTGGTTTCATCGGTCACTCCGTCATGGAGCTCTGTCAAAGTCATTTCGATTTTGGTGTACTCGCTGTCCGAGGACTGTGGCGTCTTGTCAATGCGTGATGCCATGACGGCGTTCTGATACTGCTGGCGTGTTACCTGTCAAAACACACGGGAAAGGGGGTTACAAAAAAAACCTTTTGTAACTGTGTCCTCCTAACCAGATGGAAAAATAACTTTTATCCCGTGTTTGCGCCAAGGTAATCAGAGCGTTTGTCGTTTTTTAGAAGCAGTTTCTATATCTGCGACGTTGCAGCTGGAACCAATAGTATCCAGCTGCAGACCCGCAGCACACCAGTTTCAGAACCCCAGCGCCAGAACCGGAAGTAAGGGGCGGAGTTACGTTCTAACCAACACCAGCGCCAGGGCCGTAAGTGAGGGGCGGAGCTTAGGTTCGAAATCTAATAACGCCACCCTAATGTAATTTGGAGGGTATTTTACACATGAAACAGCTTTTATTGAACATGAACTATACGTATGTTATGATCCTACATTACAGTACAATAAGCATTTTAAAACATTGATTTTGTGTAATATAATTGTATATAGTTTCAGTTATCGGTTTCATTGTATTATGAGTTACTTACTGATCATACTTCCTGATTAAGAAAAAATAATACTTAAAACTTATGGGCATTTTAATGTATAACAGTTTAATAATTTTAGCTAAGCAGTTTATGCTACGTGTAGATTTATGAAGGTAAGACCTTTGTTTTTTTGGGTTTTTTTTTTTTGTTTTTTATGAAGGAGTTAACTGATAAAAACAAGACAAGCATTGGAGGTTTTCAAAATTATACAAAATTCGATAACTCATTAGACCTCTGTGATATTTTATGTTCTATTTATTTATGTATTGTGTTTACAAAAATCTTTATTTGTTTTGAAATTGAAGATATGTATTTGTATGATGATTTTGATTGTTTAATAAAAACAAATAATTTAAAAAAACGCATGGGTATTTTTTATAAAATACACTTTATTCCACAAGAACATGTGCAGCATGCATTTTTTTTTTTCGTGTAAAATAATAATGTCAAAATCTAAAAAAGAGAGAGAAATTTCGGCATTGTTTTAAACGAAACAATAAAATATACAAAATGACCAATTCAACCCTAGGCCTGTTTTATCACAACAAACTTGTATACATTTAACTTACAATGTATCAAATTAGGAACTCACTCTCAGGCCAATTTTGTCCTTATATTCTTGCTAAAATAACTATAATACAGTAATAGTAATTCCGCCCCTCCCTCACTTCCGGTTCTGGCGCTGGGGTTCTGAAACTGGGGTTCTGAAACTGGTGGTGCTGCGGGTCTGCAGCTGGATATATCTCGCTGGAACAACAACATACAAACTATGACAACGATAACGGACCATTCACACATCAGTTCCACAATACCGTTAAACTCTGTGATGATGTAATTAAGAAGGCTAGTTGTTTTATCATATGTGACAGTATGGCTAACTGGTGTTGACAAATCTCTTCATCCGCCCAGACGAGGAGAAGAGCTTTAGTTTTGGTATCACTCCAATTTGAAGACGTGTAAACAGTCCTGGGTAAATGTGTCATCTGCGTCATAATTTTATGAATGGCCCAGAACCGTTGCTCTATCAACGGCTTCTGCTTGGCCCAAATCACTTTTTCCGACAGCTTGTTCTGTGAATGTGTGTTGTATTGTAAGGATGTGGTCCTAGGCTTTGTTGATTATGATCAATCTAAAAAAAAAAATTTTTATGTAATTAATATGATCTTGTTACTATCAAAAGTGCATATTCATAAATCTAAATATCTATCTAAATGCCAAACCTTCTTATATTTGTGAAAGACCTTAAAAATGACCTCTTTTCAATTAAGTTGTCAGAGAACAAAAAAGCTTTAAAAACATTTTCTGTAATTTGTAATTCTTTTCTTTTTGTCAGTGTCATGTAAATCTCATAATTTGTCAATATGTTTAATTTATATTATTCCCCTCATTGTTTTTATTTTGTTTAGCTGTTATATATATATATATATATATATATATATATATATATATATATATATATATTCTGTTGTTATCTCATATTATTTGTGTATTGTTTTAAGCATTAATAATTAAAAAAAAAAATAATAATATAAAAAAAATACTGTGATCTTCATTCCACGTTCACACAGCTAATTTACTGGTAATGTTACATCTTCGTTTACTGGTAAATTTCCGGAACCAATTTACCGGTATTTTTTAAAATGTCCTGTTCACACATGATCTGTCTGAACCCCAAGAGCCACAATGGCACCAAAAATGTGCAATGAATGTCTTCAGAAGAATTACATTGATTCAGATTGTGTTGGGCATGTTGATTATGTTGTGTAATGCCAAAAAAATATATATGTTCATAAACTGCAAGCGAGTCTGTTTACCTTAATGTACTGTACGTCTGCCACAGCCCTGACAGAATAGTCTGGCACATAGATATGCAGGAAGGCATTGAGCTGGTTGTTACTGCTGCCCAATGACGGTGTGATGGATTCAATCCGCTCGCTACGATTTAACGAGTCAGAATGGTTCAGCCCAAATGGCCGAGGAGGGGATTTGTTTTCTGCAGATGAAAAGGGAAAGCATTGTGACTTCAGTAATCAGGATAAAATAAACACATAAAATCAAGTTCACGATAGGGAGGGGGGACACAGTGTAAAACTTATCAACCTTGCTCATGAATATTTATGATCTGACCTGATGTAACAACAATAGTTCAACTAATTCGCTGACGCGAATTAAGAGGCGGGACTATCTGTGAGAGAGTAATGATAGAATCCTGACAAACCTAATGAAAACTGCTTTATATTCTGAATGACAAACTTTACAAATCAATTTATATTCAAGTACACTAGCACTTTTTCAATAACTGAATAATGACAATGAATTGATCATAAGTGACTTTAAGGATTTTTTGTATTATATTAAAATGATTTCTGAAGTATCACATAACATTGAAAACTGGAGTAATGGCAGGAATGCATCACGGGGGGGGGGATTACAAATATTTCACAATATTAATATTTTTACTGTATATTTGATATCATAAATACAGCATTGGTGAGTAAAAGAGACTTCTTTTAAAAACCTTACATTTTTACAGACTCCAAACTTTCAAACAGTAGTGTATGTTTGTAGATGTTTATGGCTTTTTAGTACACTGAACCGTTTAGTGACTAGACCTTCAAATCCAGCTTTATAGAGAATAATTAGCACAGGGTATATTCTGATTTTATAATAGCAATAGCTTGTAACAGCTTTTTCGAACTCAATAATTGCATTGCTAGTTATGATGGGGGTGGTTCATGTATGTAAAAGGGTTGCCGCTGGCAAGAGTATGAGACAAAGCCTAAGAGCTTTCAAAGTGAAGACTGGCTTGTTCTTTTAATTAAACACAGCTTATGTTTTCCACTTCATAAAGAGGGGGAATTTACGAGTGCACACACACAAACATATTGACTTTACTCACACACAAAATACTTGCTAACAGACACTCAAATAAGCACACTCCAGCAAATATATGTATTCTTTCTTTGTTTCTCCTACACATAAACGCACATACAAATACACACACACAGGTTTCCACAGTGGGGTGTGTTAATGCCACAATTTGGTTGGAATGTATGTAATCCGTGTTTGGATGTGTGAGTGGAGTGGGGGAGCCACCGCGTCTTTAGCTCAAGGCTCCAATGCTGGCCTGAAGGGGCCCAACTCTGAACCCTACATGCTGGTAGTCAGCATGAGGTTTGTGAGAACCAGGAACAGTGTGTGTGTGTGCATGTGTGTGTGGGTGACTATGTACAGAGGTGTGTGTCTGTGTGTGCGCGTATGGCCTTGCTGTCACCCTTCACTTCAGGAGGCCTGTGAAGTAAAAATGTGTGGGAGGAATTCTGTGAGTTTACTCTAACATATGGTACGATTTACACTAAGAAACTAATGTCTGACCTTGTCATTGTTTGATTAGTCATTTTGGTTTAACTATACCTGGAGATCCAGCAACAGACTCAGCCCTACTGACCACAAAGGTACGAGAAACTGCAGGGAAGAACGAGAATAGGAGGGAAAGAAAAGCATTAAAAGAGGGTGGGAAACAAAAAGGTGACTGAAAGGTAGAACTGAAGAGCTATAGGAGTAAAATAAATCGCACTTGTTTTAATCCACATTAGAAAATATTGCCACATAAAGCACCTTTAGTAATCACTGTAGTTCCATTTTCTCAACACCAGAGGTCACCTATGTTCTGTGATAGTCCCCTAACTAGTGGCACATGTGACCCTTGGTTAAAATGTGGCATAATATTCAACCCCTTTCAATTTTTGGTGGATCTATCTATGTTCAAAGTTATTTGAAAATACCCTATAGTCATTTAAAAGAGAGTCAAACTTCCCCCCAAAGACTTTATACATTTATGTTTACAGTTTTTCTCAGTCGCTTTGGTGCATTTCTCACATCACTATTTACATTTGCACAAGAGTTAGTTCAACCTCCACAACATTTAATCATTTGTGCACATCATAGTAGCAGTTTCTCATTCCTTCCAACAAATTGCAAATGCTTTTGGACATGCATCAATTGCTTTCATAGAACTCACTGCTGTTTTATAACATTATCATTTGCTTTTTGTCATATCAGTCCAAATTAACTATACTTGTGAATGCTGAATAGTCATTCCATATAAAAAAAATAAAAATAAAAAAAATTAGTTGTCAAAATCCGTCAAGCAAATTTTTTTTTTTATCTTTTAAAAAAACCTTTTTTTTTTATCCTAAATTGAACAATTTCTCGCTGGTGAACCTCAGCTTTCACTGATGAGAAGAGATGTGCATGAATGATTTACAGTATATGTATGTTCTATGTTCAGTTCCAATATGACCTGTGATATTGTTTACAGTTGTCCACCGATCTACCCAAAGGGAGTTTATGTTTGTTGTAAATAAGGGTGTATTTTTTCTTTTGCACAATGGTCTGAACAAATTAGAATAATTGGATCAATGAAATTTGCAATCTAGATAATATAACTCTGGAAGAACTAGAATTAAAGGCACACTATGTAAGACTTGAACACACCTGTACCTTAATATAACAGCTTCAAAGTCATTTGGGTTGTAAACAAACTCATAGTAGTGCGAATCATCTTGGTAGTATAGCTTGGGGGGGACGCCGCTGGAAAAACCAGCAATACAAGTTTGAGAGGAGTGCAAAAGTGAGGCTGACCTGGCGTTTGTTGGATGGACTAGTACATATTTCTAAGTTTGTGTGCATTTTATTATGTGATTTCACCGGAATGAATAGAGAGAGTCCGCAATGGCCATAGAAGTGCACGTCCTTGCACGTCCAAGTGGAGACGGTGTACGCGCCGCCACATAGGGTGACCTGACAATTTGGGAGAGTCCCGAAATCTAAGTAGTTGTCCCGAATCCGACCCTAATTGCCCTGTAAATTATACTTAAAGAGTAACTAAACACTTAACCAACTTTTTTAGTTAATGATCTGATCAGTCATTGATTTGAGTAAAATTTTTGGCATTTGTTTATAAAGTGTTCTATTTCTACAATATATGGTGTAAAAACGTCTTAGTGCTGCCCTCTTCAGGTTGAACGGTGGCTACCGCAGTTGAATTTTCCTATTGGATGTTTGCGGTGGAACGTGACACAGCGGTTGTTGGTGACGTAGGCAAGTTTCATACAACGAGATGCGTCCCCTCCGCTGGGCTCTGCCCACTTTTCCAGCATTTTTGAAATATTGCCAGTGGGTGGAGTCAGGCTCTGACCAGGGGTTTAGTTACCCTTTAAGCAAAACCTTGATAAAATATTAAAAACTGTCTGTGGAGATTGAGTAGGCCCCTGGATGGCTGCAGCATCTTTTCGGTTTCTTTTTTTGAAGTCCTACAAAGATGTAGGGGTGAATTTATATATACATTGATAAGCAAATTTTCATTCATTCGTTTTGTTTGCATGGCTGGTGTACCAGAACCACAATGCGCCATTTTTTTAGTGGCAGACTAAAAACTAATGACAAAAAAAAAGTTTGGTTCAGGTTTGAAATTCATCATCTTTTATTATAGGCCACGCAGTCTAATATCATAATTGGCCTACCCATAAACATCACCTAGATCTCTTATTTAAAGGCACACTATGCAAGATTTGTACCTTAATGTTACAGCTTCAAAGGGCTATCAGGCCGTGAGTGCAGAAGCGCTCTACATGAGTGGTACTTACGACAGTAACGTTAAATACAAGTAAACCACAGTGACTCTAGGGGTCGCTGTTTGACAAAATGAACAAATATTTTTCCGAGTCATTTGGTTCATTCAACGAACGAAACAAAGGAACTGAGTCAGAAAAAGATTTGTTCATTTTGATGAACGAGTTAGAACAGGAGAGTCACAAACAGTCACAAACACAGAACAGACGAGCATTTGAGCTTATAAAACTTAAACTTTGTAATTTATTTATTAAAAGAGCGATCGTTTTGCTTACTTCGACCCTTATTCATCTTCTGGAATCATTTAAAGCCCTTTGAACAGTTTGCAGTTTGTGCTGAAAGTGGCTTTTGGATTGTTTGGTTCCCACTGAACTGCATTATTTGGAGAAAAATGCTGGGCTGTTTTCATCAAAAACCTTAATTTCTTTTTCACTGAAGAAAGAAAGACATGGACATCTTTGATGACTTGGGGGTGAGTAAATTATCAGCAAATGTTTTTTGAAAAGTGAACTACTCCTTTAACATCAGTAAAACGTCACAGGTCTACATTGATTGCAGTTCTACATACTATTAAAGACCCATTGAATTGCCTTGGAACTCGCAGCTTTGTATAATGCATTGACGTGATTTACACTGAAACAGGAAGTTTAGGTTAGACATATTGAATGGCTCCTCCCCCTTTTCAAAGAGCCAATAGCATTTAGTTTACCTCACAGACTGCAAGTAGTACCATGGAAGTGAATCTGAGTGCTGATGATATGTCGGATTCAATAGTGGAGGATTCTTTCATTTCATTCTGAAGCAATGTACAGTTGGAAAGCGGAATAAAAAAAATTGAGCGTTTAAGCAATCAAACACACATCTCCAACCCATATTGATCCATGATGTGTCAACAGTTTGGGCCAGGTGGTATTTATAGCATAGGGGGCGAGAGTCGGGGGACGTTTAGATTCTAGAGAGCATTTGTTGGACAGAAGATGTGATGAGAAGCTGAAGTCCACAGCAAGGTCCAATGTCATAAAAATCTGTGATGATCCATTTTAGCGGAAATGAGAAATGTCTCGTTTGCGGATGTAACCCTCGTACCCTGAGTAGGGAACGCAGACGTTCCATCGGATGACGACGAATGGGGATTTCGCTTAGAAAGCCTATCAGCTTTACTCAATGTAAAACGAGCCAATTGTAAAGAAATGGCATGGGTCAGGGGATTTTGCATCGCGTATATAAATAAAAATGATAAAAGAGACTAATGTTCAATAAAAAATAACTTGTATTATTATTGTTATTATAGAAATCATGCATAAGATGAGCGAATTGGAAAATGGATGGATGAATGGAACTTTTTATTATTTCTATTCATAATCAAAATAAATCATTATACTGTTTTAATAATAGTTTAAATGCCCCCTGAAATCAAAATGTATTTTTTTTTTAGCTTTTAGTATGTCTATGTTAGCATTAAGGTTATGAATAAGCTTGTGTGTTCCAAAACAATGACAAAATTTGGATTTAGGAGATATAATCATTCAAAACTAACTAATATATCTAATGTAATAAATAAAATATGCTGAGTTAAACGTATTAGAAACAAGCAAGATTTCTACACTCCAAAAAAATCATGGAAAGTTCTTAGTAAGTTTAAGTTTATCGTCGTTTCATAACTTCTATTTGATTTTATTTGAATAATCATATTTTCAAAAAAGCATTTATTCAAATGGCTTAGATTAGGCACAAATCTGTTCATTGTGCAAACAATTACATTTATTTAGTTAAAAAGTATTAAATGCTTTTAGCTATGGAGTAATATTTAATTAGTTAAATGTATTATTTAAAAAATGGACTTATTGATGACAAATATATAAACCTGGTAAGTGTGTATTTAAAACGCATTCCATTTATTAGCACGATTACAGAAATCCTGCTACCTGTTTCTTACGTTTTATACATAAACCTTAAATACCAGTACAGCGCACAAAGCAAATAGGTTACTTTTTGTACTTTGTAGAAAAACTGTATGCAAATGAATGTATTATTTGTATTTACCTGGAGAAGCAGTGAGAGCCATGATCCCATACGAGGAGAAAGCTCCAGCTTCAAACTTCATTCCCTCCTTCCCTGCCTCCACTTCCACCTTCCCCTTAGAGAACAGATCACATTGAAGGCAAGACTTTCAATACAGCTAAGATTTTTTTTTTTTTTTTTTTTTAAATAACATTAAGTGGATAGATTTACAACTAATGGGACTATATTTGCAAAAGAAGGCTTTCAGTAATTCCTTTAGAAGCATGTCTGTCTTTAACTATATACTCACTGAACTAAACATCCTTTTTTTACGAAGTTCTTTCATACTGGGCGTGTTAAATACTTGCGAAAATCCCAGCTTGTTCTAGGCTAATAACCTCAATCCTTTCTCTCTATGCCTTCCACGGCCCTGGACCAAACAACCAAGCTGACCTGCAGAATGAGGATGAAATAGTCTACGGGCTTGTTGCGGTGGAAAAGGTAATGCTCCATGGCCTTCTTATTCTTCTCATTATATTTGACCTCCTGGATGACGTTGGGGTGCTTGAGGAGACGCAGAAGGATCTTCTCAGACATCTGGATGGGACTGAATAACTCAACTTCTGTAAGACAAAAGAAGACATGACATCATCATCTTCCTGTTCCTGTGGGTTTTTCACAATTGAAATAGTTACCTCAGAGCCATTCTAAACCGTGGTTAAAGGTAATATTGCATTTTCAGGTTTCAAGATATCACGCGGTATATTAGTAAATCCTGGGTAAATGATGCCCTAACATTTTTTTTTTTTTTGGACGAACACAGCTTGTGGCAGGCAAATACTCTGCTTATACATCGGTGACACTGTTCTGACTGTTTGCAGTATTCTGAAACAAACAAAAGCAAAAACTAAATTTTAAATCCTATTAACACCGTCAGCTTTCAAAATTGTATTGTTCTCTGAAAAGCTGAAACTTAACAGAGTGTGAAAGTTTCTGTGACTACAAAGCTTATAAATAAGCACTGTTGTCTCTATTATGATGGTTGTCTGTTGCTAAATACTGACTGTAACCTTGTTCTGTTTACAGTATATGTGTCACCTGGCAGCTGGTCGCTCCTTGACCAGGGAACGCTAATAGTATTGTATTTGTTAATCAATGATTAGCGTAAGCCACAAAGGGGACCGTTTTTACCAAATCCTTGAATTCGGTTTAAAAGGGGAATATCACTCAGAATGGTTTGTCTCTATTATACACAAACACCCTTGGGACCATTTAACAGCAGCCTGATGGAGTAACGCAAAGGGTAATGACTTGTAGGGGGCTGTGCTAAATGCCTGAAGAATTCTAGAAGAATACAAGAATCAGCAATACAGGCTGCATTTATTTAATCAAATATTACAGTAAAATGTTGAATTTATATTATAACTGTATTTATGTGTCATTTTTTAAATTAATTTGATGGATTCTTACTGAACAAATGTAAAAATTTTTCTTAAAAAAAAAAAGTAAAAAAGAAAAATTTACTGACCCCAAACTTTTAAAACAGTAGTGTAAATGAAGAGTTCAGATGCAAAAGCCTCTAAATGCCATTTGAAATTTTCTTCTTTAATGATGATTTTTATCAAACTTTTATATTTAAGTTCAGTAATTTCACTTAAATGGCAATGATAATTACTTATTAATTGTTATTTAAGTGAAATTACTGAACTTAAATATACAAGTTTGATATAAATCATCATTAAAGAAGACAATTTTTAAATGGCATTTCGAGGCTTTTGCATCTGAACTCTTCAAATGGCTACTAAAAAACACAAAAAAGTGCCACACTCTTAATATAGTTCAAACCTTAATATACAAACAACATCAACATCACGACTTCCACCAAAAACTGCCATTTATTTACCCATTAAAAAAATGTTGCTTTAGATGTTGGTTACGGTAAGAGTGACAGTAAAGATTGACAGAAGAACAATGTTATAAAATATATCTATTTCAAATAAATGTTTTCTATTCATAAAATAATCCTGAACAAAATCTATCATGGTTTCACATTAATATTAAGCAAAACATCCATATTCAACACCAAATAAGCATATTAGAATGAATATTACAATATTAATGTTTTAATGTCTATTTTGTCACATAAATGCAGCTTTGGAGAGCATAAGAGACCCTAACATTTTGAACGGCACTGTACAGTATGTTATTATATTATGTCTAATATGATATTTCATGTGTTTTTTTGTTTTTGTTTTTTTCAAAATTTTTCCCACAGTCTGGGTTTAAAACAAACATCTGTCAATGCAGTACAACAACAAAAACGTTGACAATCACAAAAATCCTACTCAAGAAAGAAAGAAAGAAAGAAAGAAAGAAAGAAAGAAAGAAAGAAAGAAAGAAAGAAAGAAAGAAAGAAAGAAAGAAAGAAAGAAAGAAAGAAAGAAAGAAAGAAAGAAAGAAAGAAAGAAAGAAAGAAAGAAAGAAAAAGAAAGATTTTAAGGTGCAGGAAGTCATTCTTCTATACACTAACCCAAACAAGCTGCTGCTTTTTAAAAGGCACCATGGCATGACTTTCACCAAAACCAGAGGCAAAGCTCCTCTACTATGTTTACTACCCTAACCATACTACAGTCACAGGACACACTGGGGTAAATCAAGCAGCTATGCAGTGCACTTGCCTGTTGCTAGGAAACGCAGAGTAGCCAGTAGAAGCTGAGGTGATATTTTAACCTTCATTTCATTGTCCATGTGCTTGAAAGCCGAGAAATCCTGCTTCCGCTCTCGATGGGCGATTTTCTTTTTTGTTTTGTTGTCGGCTGTCAGAAAAATGGGATGACAGAAGAAGGAAGTGTTTTAATTAAATTCTTGAATGATGTTTAAAACATATTGCTTCATATGTTTGTAAACATATTTGCAATGACACATAAAATGGTTTTTGGGTAACACTTTACAACAAGGTTCCATTTTTTAACATTAGTTTACCACATTGGTTGACATGAACTAACAATAGCAAATACTCTAAAGCCTTTGTTAATCATAATTAATGTTAATTTCAACATTTACTAATACATTGTTAAAATCTAAATTTGTATCTGTTAATATTATTGAATGGACCTGAACTGACATAAACTAACAATTAACAGTTTTATTTGTAATAACTTAATCAAGTTAATATGAATGTTTAGGGTCTAAATGAAAATTTAGTAATATTCTTTCATTAAAAATTCTCATTAGTATTTTAAGAAAACACTCATTTTACCTGGTCAAAAACTGCTCTGTTTTTAGCATGCCGTTTCAGTGCATATGCCTTTAAATGATAATGAGCTTCACTCACTCCGCCCCACTGTTCTGCGGGCGTTTTGACACAACGCATATAGGGCCCTATCTTGCACCCAGCGCAAATGACTTTGTACACTGACGCATGTATCATTCCTGTTTTGCACCCGCGCAAAGCAGACTTTTCCCTCCACAGATGTACGTCATTAAACTAGGGAATGAACTTGCTCTCCCTGGGCAGGTCGGTGCAAAAAAGAGGCGTGTTTCGGCGCAAACAATCCCTGGTGCTCATTTGCAGTTCCAGAGAACAATTGCGACACAGACCAGAAAAAAACCTAGTCTAAAGTCAGTGGCGCATTGCGCATACATTCAGATGCTATTTTAAGTACGCAGGCTTGGTCATAATACAGAGTGTAAACAACGCGCATACACTGTAGATGATTCTCTCATCTACACAGATGCATTTTACCTTTTGCAAATGTTACATTATTATAAGGGAGAATATTAAAACACGAGGGAAATCATTGTTGTGTCCATGATGATGGGAAAAATAGGCATAAAGCTTACACATTACCCAAATTATTATATGCATGTTTAACCGATGCTAATTTTGGGTGGGTTTGTCCCATCCCCAATGTCACTTCTCTTTCTTTTACAGCCCTGATAGAACATCTATCTCCACGGCTGTGAACCGATTTTGAAGCGCGCCTAGTAAATGTGCTGTTATAATAGTATTGCACCATGAAACAAGCGCACCTTGTTCATCATGATCTTAAAGAGAGCGCTATATGACGCTCTATGACGCTCTATGACGCTATATGACGATATGACGCTCTTATTGGTTTTTCCCGTTACGCCCAAATCACACCTATGAATAATAAAGCTATTTCAGACCAACCCCTTTTAAACTTGCAACAGCCCCCAAGACCCGCCCACAAAGTTACTTGTGCTTCACGTTTGATACTTGCGTTTCAGAACGTTAAAATAGGGCCCATAGAGTGTTGCCTTGACAACAGTTGAGGGTATATTTTGGAGAAAGAATGGCAGCGGGAGTCTCTGAGGACACATCTTCGACACATCTTCATTCCCTTCGAAAACAAACTTAGCCACTGCGTCTTCAGTGGTTCAGATTTAGGAACATCAAAGTGTCTGCTGTGTTCGTTATTACACCCAAGAACAGAATACCACAATCGCTTAAACACCATTCTGCTCCAGCGTGTCAACAATGGCGGACTATAATGACAGCTCACTCAGTGCGGTTCTCTGTTGACAATCGTGTCCCAACAATCATGGGAGGGGCGTCCGACCGTGTGACGTCACTCGGACGAACGGCTCAATTTGAGAGAGGGGAAAACATATAAAGAGATTAAAACAAAAACACTGGACGGCTTTTTATCATTATATGATGGGTGTGTACATGCACTGCCGACACAGATTTCAGTACCATCAACTTGTAAAAGTGCATATACCATTATATGACCCCTTTAACAAAGGTTAATAAATACTGTTGTTAGTTAATGCTAATGCATAAACTGTAACACTGATCGAAGAAGACAAAGATGATTCGGAAATAAAACAAGATTTAATAACTCAGAACAGGCAGGCAAATAATGATCCAAACTATGCGAGACAGTGTGCTACGCACAAACAATCCCGGACAATGATTGATACAATCAAAAGAACTTAAATAAACAGAGATAATGAACTAAATAAGCAGCTTTGATAGAGTTAGTTTCCATAGAAACAAACGAGTGGCGGGAAACTGAACAAAGGAACACATGTGACCGAAAATAACAAACTAAAAGTCCATGAAAATGAAACTAAGATCAAAATAGCACCCAAATAGGACAGAAATGTGACAGTACATCCCCTGCCGAAGGCGACCTCATGCCTTAACAGATGCGGTGAGGGAAGAAAGGTGAGGGCTCTGGGGGTGGATGAGGAGCCGATGAAGGGCTGATGAGAGGAGATGGTGAAAGGCTGGTATAAGCAGGCAGGACAGACCAAGGAGTCGATGATGGAGGAAGAAGCCAAGGAGGAGATGATCAATGGAGTAGCCGGATGGTGATGACCCAAAGCTCAGCCAAGACGATAGCCCATGACGGAGTCGATGGAGGGAGTAGCCAAGACATTGATGTGGCCGACGACATCCACAGGACAACCAACAGAGACAGAGCTGATGTTAGGGGATCGTAGAGCGCAGACAGAAAGCTGATGGACCTAAGCGACGCAGCTAGTGCTGGAGACCAAAGCAGAGCTGCAGCAACGATCATTTGAGGTGTAATCGGAGCATCCGAGGACTGAGGCAGAGCAGGTGTGACAAAGGACCTAGGTGGCTGAAGGGAGGGCGGAGCCCGCTGGAGCCAAAGGGGTGGAGAGCCGGAGTGCGGCGAATGGATTGTAGGTCCGCAGAGCAGGCAGAGTGATGGCTTACCAAGGTGAAGCCGGAGGGACGAGAGAGCTTGGTGGAGCTGCAAGACCAAGGATCTCAGGTGAAACCGAGGGTGGGAGGAGTCAAGGCGTCGCTGACTGGTCGACGGCAGATTCGGAGCAGAAGGATCAGCAGCAGTAAGCAGAACTGAGGGATCCTAACTCTTAGGTGAAGCTGTTGAGACTTGCTTCAAGCTTGACAACGCCACAAGGCGTCACAGGGTAATGTGAAGGGCTGCAGGAAACCAGCTGAGGCAGGGATTAATGACTGGTTGAGAACTACAGTGGAGGTGGGAGAGGAAGGATCACTGGTAAATCCCTGTTTTTGCTGGGTGAGGATACTGTGGTGATGAAAGTTCTGATTGTGCCTCTAATGATGAAAAAAGGGTGGAAATCACCGCTTCAAAGTCCCAATCAATTAGACAGTCTTCTGTCAGACTTGTGCTAGGGCTTTGGCCCCGGGATGTTATTAGACACTGTACTCGCAGGCTAAGCTCTCCATCTGCAGGGGGCTCTGGTGTTGTCGTCCCAGAAGAGAGACTTTAACGACTTATCATCAAAGGCAGTCTTTAAAGCAAACTGCAGTTTTGTCATGACAGAACCGAAACGAAAAGTTCATTAACGGAAGTCCTTTTCGGACTGGGGCGGCAGATTCCGCCGCATTATCCATTCTTGGGTCCAGTATTTTGTAACGCTGGTCCGAAGACGGCGAAGAGTATTATTAGGAAATTAAATAAGATTTATTAAATAACTAGGCAGGCAAATAACAATCCAAACAATGTGAGACAATGAACTCAATAAGCAGCTGTGATAATTGAGTTAGTGTCCATGGAAACAGATGAGTGGCGGGAAACTGAACAAAGGAACACACATCACTGAAAATAACAAACTAAAAGCCCATGAAATTTAAACTAATATCAAAATAGCATCCAAACACAACAGAACTGTGACAAACTTAAGTTAACTAATGGACCTCATTGTAAAACCATTCACCATTAAATCCCATGTGACATGATGAAATGGCCACCAGGTACACTTTGATCATAGAGAAGGCCTTACTTTGATGTTGTATCTCCTGAAGGAAGGAAAGAATGTCAGGTCAAATTTTCACTACTTCGCCTTATATAGAGATCTGGTGGTTTGCGGTCTAGCACTCTGGATGGTAAAAATCACATTCTGGGGCAGGCGAAGAGCATTCAGATTAAACCTCTAATGAGCCAGACCCAGAGATTTCACCTCTGCTGATGTGGATGAAAATCCTCCCTCCTGCTAGGACCTGAACACAGCAGTTGAACTATCTCCTCTGCCCATGGTCTCCATGGCTATAATGAAGCTATTTAAAGCATTATTTCTCTCTGCAACCTGATTCTGGACAGAGTAGGGAGGATGAGTCTTATAGGTGGGGAGGATGGGGTTAATAGGTGGGAAGGCATTTAACAGGTCTCTGGCCAGGGATGTGCTAATGCATCCATCCCATGATGCAACTGTCTCCTTCAGTGAAAAGAACAGGGGACAATGGGTGTTCTCATCCGAAGCAAACAGAAACACATCTACCTGGCCATAGTTATCCAATGCCTCCTGAAAAACCGCTGGGTGGAGCCGTCATTCCCCTGGGTGATAATTGCCCCTTGACAACTGGTCTTCCCCAATATTTACTAGGCCTGAAACGTCTGCTGCTCTGAGGGACAGCAAGTGTTTCCTGTAACATAGCAGCACTCTCCTTGTCAAGGCATGCAGATTTTTCGAGCAGCTGCCTCCATGCCTGTATTTATAAGAAACTACTGTTGTCTTATCTGATCTGACTAACTAACAAATTACCCTTTTATTTGCAGGAGGAAGTGTTTAAGAGCCAAAGATATTGCCAGGAACCCCAGACAATTTATAAGTATTAGTTTGACTGGTTCTGTCCATACTCCACTCCCTCCAAGATCACTCCACAGCCCTGTGAGGACACATCTGTAGTGTCCACCTTGCTGTCTGAAATCACTCCCATTGAATTATTTGTCTCACCAAATGAGCAGAGCCCTAAAACAGTGGGTTGAGACTCGCACCTTCTTGTGCAGACATATGGAGGGATTTAATTCCAGAGAAGAGGTCCATTTCTGACAATCTCTCTTGAAATGAACAACAGCCCCAAAAGCCCCATTGCTAAAACTGAAGCCATGAGCCCAGTCATATTAAAAGCCAAAAAGAGATTGTCTTCCCCAGGCGAAACGTATTCACACAGTTCCATAAACTCTCCCTTCTCTGATTCGAGAGGGTTGCCTGGTAAGTTATTGAGTTCAGGTCCAAACCAAGAAATACCACTAATTGTTTTGGGATTAATAAGCTTCCTCTGGTACACTGAGAACCCCAAATAATCCATGTAGTCATGCATGTATGCACCCCACCATCTCCCTTGATCTGACACATATTAACCAGTTCTCAAGAAATGCTGATATCCTTATGCCCAATTGTCTCAATGGTGTCCATGACACCTCCACTCATTTTGTGGAAATTGTCTGTGCTGGGGCTGTGAAATAGGCATCCTTTAGATCGATTAAGGTGAACCAGTCACCCCTCTGAACAGAATTAAGCAAGAATTTTTGTGTCAGTATTGTGTCAACATCTGAGGTCCAGAATACCTCCCAATTTCTTTGGAATAAGAAAATACTGACTGAATAATCCCTTCTTTGATTCCTCTGCCAATATCACCTGAATTGCTTCTTTGAGAATTTATTTCCTGTCTCAAAATGTTTGCAGTCTCTACTTGCACTTTTGACTGTCTTATCATTGAGAAACCCGGGGGTTCTCTCTCAAATTGCAGTCTGTATCCCATTTGGATTCTGCTTAATAACCACTTGAAGTCTCTGCAAGCAAGTGCGACATGCTTCCTACCAGTGCTGTGGGTGGCGTTCTGAACAATACAGTTTCTACAGGGTGCTTGTGTATAACAGTATTGTGATGAAAACTACCACTCTTTATGAGATTTTGCATGATAAAATTGCCTGGATTTAGAACGGGGAAAATACAAGAGGCCACACTGTGTTTTTGTGTGTACACTGCTTTAATTGATGCGACAACACAGGGGAAATGAGTATGTGAAAGTACTTCTTGATATTCTGTACTCGACCCCGGGGTGTGTGTGGTTGTTGGTGAGTACTCAAGTTTCACACCACTGTTCTCCGGGGAATTTGCAGAGACAGCAAGAAAAAATTTGGGTTATAATACAGAACCCCTATCCCTTCTCAAAAATGAATGCTGAGAACTGATCAGATCTTTGAGGTGGCTTAGAGGTGACAGTGGATAATCCAAATGCCAATGAACGAACCAGATGGCCAATCAATGAGGCCTTCATTGGCGACATGTGAGACCAGCCCATTTCCTGCACTTCCCCCATGTCTAGCATGGAAAAGCCATACACCGTGACTCTGAATAACAGTGGTCTTTCCCAGTATTTCATCCATGAAATTCTGGAAAGGTGGAAGTGTCTGATGAACTGTCAAGGTGGTAGGAAGGACGAAATTCCTGTCTTGCCTTCAGAATTTCAACTGGTTCACCACCCGACGGAAAGCCTTGTGCAGTGTTAGACACCCTGCTGCCATTTGCTGTCTACCCCTGTAAAATAACCTGGGGATTCTGTTTGGGGAACAAACAGATCTTCCAAGGCAGCGAAGGAAATGGAATAGTCATCCGGTAGGACCTTCAGGAATAATTTGATTTCCATCTCGAAAGTCACAGGTTCCCCAAGCACGTCCGAAAGAGTAAGCTGGTCAGCCTAATTTGTTATCGACATAGGAGATTCCGTGTCCTCCGAAGATGCCATGCTGTCTCTCTTCTGTAAGGGATTGCAATTGTACACCACTCTCCTGTGCAGAACTCTAGGTGAAAGTTTGCTGCACGGCTTAAAGGAGATTGGTGTCTTTATTGCTGCTTGGGCATGCCCTGGGCTCAGACAAGGCAGGCATTCGACATGCGGATACCTATTTGCAATACTTGTGAATTCACATCCCCTAGGACAATTGTGAGAATGTGCTCTGGACTTGTTAGGCTTCATAGAAGAAGTGGTAAGTTTCAGGTAAGTTAACTTTTTGTCTATTATATATGCTTGGTTAAGCAGTTCACTACACTTGTTTAATTTGGCCTGATGCCCTACGAGAAGCATGTAACTTGTCTTTTGGACAGTTTAGTCTTGTCAAACTAACACTAATTGTACTGAAAAAAGGTCTCGTAGCTTAAATGCCGCGAGTAAAGAGAGGAAGGATGCAATTTTGAGACAGCACTGCTGTTTAAATTGGATGGGGTGGGGATTCCTTGGAGGTGTGATTGCATAGGGCTTCACGGATGGCCATGCAAGAGACCTTTCCCATAGTGAGAGTTGACCAATAGAGAGCTAATGTTAACTAATTAAACCTTGTTATAAAGTGTTACCATGAAAGGTAAAGGATTTTGTAATGTCATGCTATTGAAATGTACATACTACATAAATCTGTGCTAAACTAAAAGTACTAAATGAGGAAAATGCAACTAATTTTATTTAACTAGTCTTGTATAACTATTTCATAAGAAATTAAATACAGGACAAAATCCACATTTCTCCATAACACTGTCACTGTCATAACAGAATTAACAGAATTTGACAATGTACTATTTAAACTTCTCTTAGTAAAAACATGCGAAAGTACATGACATTCATGGCACTTACTATATAAGTCTGTCTCATCCAAGATTTCAGACTTGATGATTTCTTCAATGACATCCTCCAGGGTGATAATGCCAAGAACTTCATAGAAGGGGTCGCCTTCTCCTTCGTTGTTAACCCGCTGGACTATTGCCAGGTGAGATTTACCTAGGAAATAATACAGTTGTTTAAAGGTAGATTAAGATCCACACCATTCTTATTTTAAAGTTTAAGCTGTTTGCATATAAAGGAATATTTAATGCGTTTTCTAACTGTATCAAAATGTAATCAAGCTTAAAATTATAGTTCACTCAAAAATGAAAATTCTGTGATCATTTACTCTTAGGAGTAAATATGACTTTTTTATTTATAATAAAAAAAAATAAGATATTTTAAGTAATTTTTCAACAGTTTTTGTCCATAGATCAAAAGTCAATGGGGTCCAAAACAACACTTATAAAATGCTGAAGAAATTCAAAAGCCTAGGTTTGGAATGAAATGCGTAAAGTGTGTAAATAAAGTCAGAATTTTCATTTCTGACCACATGCACATATCCTACAATGTGTAACTGCTGTCGGCAGCTTGATAATGGTATTGGCATAAAAATGTTGGCAATGGCAACAATCCTAGTGGTTTCTACACCAAATCTTAACAAATTATCCAACATATGTACTATACCTGTACAACCAACACTCTAGAGTATCTCAGACCGTCTATGGCATGAAGCCACACTCTCTCCCTCTGCTAAGTTCAAAACCCTGTTTCCCAAAACACCTAAGTGTTTTGTCTTTGATATGGAAGGTTTAGAGGTCTAGAGTAACTGGGTTCAGTCTCAAAATACTGTGTATTATGTCTTTAAACAAAAGTAGTCCAGTCTTGGTGAGATATCTCCACTGGAGTGGACAAACATGTCATAAGCATTGTGCTGTCTAAAAAAACTTGTAAAGTAAGATTGAATGAGCTCCTGCTTCTGATAATTGGTGTTTATTTCAACTAAATAAAAACCGAAACCCTGTAAAAGGACATGGGCAAATCTTTCAAGTTTCTCCTGAAGCTTTAATACATATCCCAAAGACAAAAGTGAAAAACTCTTTTGTTTATTCTGTCAGGAAAAACACCAAACAAATTCTTTGCCTTTTCTCAGCTTGTGAACTTTTAGAAGGAATTTTCCAGAGGGCCAGGCTAATATTAGACCTGAAATGAAGTTTCCATTCCACTTGGGCAATATTCTCACCAAAGCGACTGCTGGGTGATCTGATCTGTCTCAGAGCTGGTCGTTTATATGCAGATGGCCATTTGCTGAAATACTAGGAAGCCTGGGACGCACTTGTGGCAAACCCCATGACAACACACAAACAATGTTTGGCTATAAATCTCTGCTTAAGGAGTGTGGCCTTAACTTGAGTGTGTGTACCTTTTCCTTATTTTGTCACTGCAATGATTTTAATGAACCTTAGTTTGAAACGAGCAGACACTGATTAGCTACTTGCTCTGTTTTTATTTAAAATTAACAGCAAGACAACTAGAAGTGAATGTGCTTTCCATTAAATAAATCACACACAGTAAACAAAGCCTTTTACAAAAAAACAAAACAAAAAAAACGTAGCAATTTTGCAATTTAGACGGGCAAACTGCTTGCCGGTGCAATGAGCACGCGCTCTGATCGGTAAAGGGGTACAGACCTCTCCCAAATCATCTCCAGCAGTAGCAGCCTCCGAAGCACCACTAACTCCGCCTCCGTTTCCCTCGTAAGCTGATATTAGTATTTAAACATTCCGTATGATAACAAAATATTGTATGTTGTCTAATGACGGTGTTAAACTATAACCCTCACACCCCTAGTTCCATCGCTGTGCTGTCGTCATCGTGTAAAGCCCGCCCAAACGTTTCTGATTGGTGCTGCGATTTCGACGGATTAGAAATGGGTTTGGATGAGCTCTTTGCCAGACTAACTTCCAGAGCAAATCTAAATTGACCGGAAGTTATTTGGGTTTTCCCAGGCTAGCATGTAGCTTGATTCACTAAACATCTAAGAATATGTTGAAACTACTGTACTTTATGTTTGCAATCCTATGAGTCATGTTTTTTATAATCACCAAATTTTGCAGTTAATGAAAATATTAAAAACATAACTGAACTGTATTGTTATCTAATGAAATTTAATTATAAATTGCATTCTTGTTATTAATACTCAAAGGTTACTTAGACCGATGACCTGATCTAGAATCCTTGTCCACAACACTATAAACTAAATCGCATTTAAGGTAAGATAAACCTTTTCAGTCATTTGACTAAACCTCAAAAGGAACACTTACTGAAACAAAGTTACACTAATTATAAAGGGTGACTCTGTGATATGTGATGATGAAGTAACTTGATGGCAAAGGTTACCAGTGTTATCACAGAAAATAACTCCACAAAAGAGTATTTAAATAATATCAGTCATTCCTTTGTATGCAAGTGGAAATGAATCACCCTTAAAGAGACTGCATAAGAGCAAGGGTCAAGGGGTAGTAGAAGTCACAAGACTAAATAAATAAGTGCTCAAACATTCAATCTCAGCACAAAAAGAAGGGTTTATTCAGGCAACAGTGGAAAAAACATGTTTACTTGTATTTTCCTTCCCTTGAGTACACCATATCTCACCCCTTCAAGGAAACAAGGATATTTGCTTCTACTCTGTTCCTGCTGGGATTATATCTATCCCAAGGTAGAGGGAAAAAAAAGAAGATTACAATTTTATTTCATTATTTGTGGTCACAGCTTGAAAAAAAAGAAAAGAAATGGAGAAAACTGACAGTCATTATATTTGCAATTTAATCAAATGACATTATGAAACCATGAAAAACACATACCAGCTTTGACGCTTTTTATATTTCATATAGCCTACATTTTGTGGGCAAAACGGTCCATTAAGGTGTTGCAATGTATAGAGCACTGTTCAAAAAAGTAGACTCTTTCAAACCTTAAATGGAAATTTTTGAGAAATCTTGCACCCTCATACGAAATTCCTAAGTGTGAATTCTTACTGAAAATGTAATTTTACCCCAGAAAATTTGTCAAACAATGGTAAATAATAATTATTATTTACTCACATATTCTGAAAAACTGAAAACAGAGAAGTTAAAGCATAAATGTACTGTAAAATCTAACCTTTTGGTTAACAGATGATATTTAGTGTGAAATCAAGACTTAAATCATTTTATTTCAAATTTATTCCTCCTGATTGCTTTATTCCGCATAATTGTGACTTTATATCTTATACTGTTACTTATTTAAAGTTTATCTCAGAATTACATATTTTATTTCATACTCTGCATGTGTTCTTCTATACAGTGGTGGACAGTAAAGTAATTTTACTTTGTTAACCTGCTGTATTTAAGAAAGTACATTTTCCAAGTATCTGTTCAGTGATTTCTTCAGGTTGAAATTACGAGGAACAATATGTATTATAAAAGTATAGCAGGGTAGAAAGTTCAGTATTATGTTTTGGAATGTAGTAAAGTAACAAATTTTCTCAAATTTTTAGAAAGGAAATAAAGACATCATCAAAGTAGTCCATGTGACATCAGTGGGATAATTAGCAAGAATTTTTTGAAGCATCGAAAATATATTTTGGTCCAAAAATAACTAAAACTACAACTTTATTCAGCATTGTATTCTCTTCCGTGTACTGGTTACCAGATACACGCCAGTAGCGTCTTACATCAGCAGTGTCACTGCAGACTCGTGAACGCGGATTGACAACAGAACCGGAAAAGAATACAATGCTGAATAAAGTTGTAGTTTTAGTTATTTTTGGACCAAAATGTATTTTCTAACTAACCCACTGATGTCGCATGGACTACTTTGATGATGTCTTTATTTCCTTTCTGGACAAGGACAGTTTACCATGTATACATTTTCAATGGAGGGGCAGAAGCTCTCGGACTAAATCTAAAATATCTAAAACTGTGTTCCGAGGATGAGGTCTTACAGGCTTGGAATGACATGAGGGTCATTAATGACATACTTTTCATTTTTGGGTGAACTAACCCTTTAAAGGACACCTATTATGCCCCTATTACAAGATGTAATATTGGCCTCTGGTGTCCCCAGAATGTATTTGTGAAGTTTCAGATCAAAATACCCCATAGTTAATTTATTATAACCATTTGAAAAAGTCATTTTTGGGGCCTGTTTAAAAATGAGCTGTTTTGGGCTATACGACCTTAAATGAAAATGAGCTGCATATCACCGCCCTGCCTTTGGATGAGGGCGTAACTTCATACCTATGGCAGTCAGTAAGCAGAAGGGCTAATGAGAGACACGCTGTTTTGAATGTCATTCAGTCGTACATGTTTGAATCAGAATATATAAATAGTGTCTGATGAGAGCCAGATGACGAAGAGACCCAGGCAGAATAAACACAAATGAGAATGGACCAGTATGTCTTGGTATGGTTATTTGATACATTTATTTACTTATAGAGTTGTAATCGCGTCCCCTTTGAAATTATGGGTGTGCAACACACACAAACACTAACGTTGGCGCAATTTTTTGAAACTACATACATACTGTGATAAAGTTTGCTACGTACAAGCGAAATTACATTTATGCGAGGGACCTGTTGCGTCATGTTTACCTGTCATACAGGTGCTTCTGTCGCAAATGTGAAAAGATGGCTAACTTACAGAACAAGAAAATATATGCAGTTTTTAATACAATATCTTTAAAAATATATATATTTATAAACATGTGGTTACACACTATAGAAACAAGGTTTAAATTATATACACAGTCTTCCAAAATACAATACATCCACTGTGTTTACAGTGGCTCTGATGTCGGAAATAAGTGAAAACTACTATATATGTCATTATTACATCCCATCCCACAACAGAACACTTATGTTTCCAAGAGACATTACCAGCTGTCATTGAAACAATGGAGGATGTTGTACAGATCACCGAGGGCGGGGTCTATGCCACAACCACACTGTCAATAAAACCCCTTGCTCAATTCTACATCACAAAGCGCTGAATCTTAGAACAGCTCGTTCTGAGTCAGTGCATATGATTTATTGAGATTGTAAAAAAAACACTGGGTGGATTTTTATCATTCTAGGGTGGTTTTGCTCACACACTGCCAACACACATATATGTTCAAACACCATGTAAAAGTGAATTTTGCATAATAGGTGCCCTTTAAGAGTACCTTACAGATCTAGAAAGGAGCATAGTCTTACTTTAACATCCATGATGGAGAAGGTGACATATTAGGGAGCGGGTTGCTTCAAGTCAACCACCTCAACCTTAATCTGTACAGCTCTACTATTAAAAAAATATACAATATTGCGCTACCCATTAGGAATGGAGCATAAGCCTGAACATACCCATATTCCAATCTATTCTATCAATTCACCAGTCAGCTCAATTCACCATACATCTTTCTATGGGCACAGCCCTGCCTACGTCTTTTACAATACAGTGGGGAGGGCAAAATGGGCCCAACCGAAATCTGGACCACATCAACACACCTAATCCATCTCAAGTCCTAATAAAGACTGGAGAGGAAAGGTCTTGAGTCAAGCTCAACTAGGGCTGGGCGATATGGCAAAAAAAAAAAAAAAATAAATAAATGTATATATATATATATATATATATATATAGTTTCAAATCATAAAACTGATTTGTGTTGCCTGTTTTAACCATTGGTCTTCCATAGTAGCATACATTTAGATCGTAATAACCATAGTTAAAACCACGCATTATGGCACCACACTAACATGGTAAAAATGTATATGGTTTATTTAAAATCCAAGTTCAAATAAAATCCACTTTACACTCATTACACAGTAATCTCCTGGTGTGCATAAAAGTAAAGAATGAAGCAACCAGGAAGAAAAAGAGAGGGGTAAAAGCTTACATTTTTCTAAGCTCAATCACCTGTCTTTCCTTTCCTTTCCCTTCTTATTCCCAACATGGTGCTTCTTCCCCCTACTCCTCGGAGAAGTCGTACAAGGAGAAGAACCAGAAGACTTTGGAAGAGCCTGGACCCGACAAGGGACATATTTTTTGAAGGAAGCTGACTGTGCTTTCGCCTCCCTGTACTTCTCCACCACAGTCTCGACAGCAGTGTCGAAAAGCATGGAAGGCGAGCCTGAGGCATCAAGGAGGACAGTCTTGTAATTCTCCTTAACGCACAACAGGTTAACCTTACAAATGCCTCTCTATTGGCACCACTGCTGCCATGGATAGGTCGATGAAGTGGTCTGACTGTTTAGTGGTGTAGAGGGGCTATGAACAGTTCAGTGACTGCCTTAGGGGATAGATCCTCACCCTGGTTAAGGTATTTGAGTAGATCAGCCTAGTATGCCTGCAGCACCACTATGATGGACAGGGCAGCACAAGCCTGACCTGTCGACGCATACTATTGGCCAACCAGACTAGATGTTATCTGGCATGGCTTGGATGGCAGGACAGGAGCATTCAGTAACAAAGAAGTCGCCGAGTAGTGATAGCTTGCCAAATTTTCTTCAACCCAAGGCAGTTGTCCATAATCCATTCCCTCGATTTTTGCATAACTCATATTCGAGTACTTCATTTTATCCAGGCCTTTGATAGGAGGGACCATGGGCGTGGTAGTGGGGGGGAAAGTGGACCTGACTACCCAGGGCCCCGTCTAGGGAGAGGGCCCTTTGAAATCCCATCAATTTTTTAAATTTTTTTTTTAACCTAATTAGAATTAGTTGGGCCCTCCAATTGATGTCATTAATAATCATTTCAAAAAATATTGACCAAAATGAACTCCGTGCCAGACACTCTGGACCCCCTTCCAAATGGTTTAGTCCGCAACGCGTCGACCGCCCATAGACGCAGCGGGCGGCAAACAAGTACTAGTAACGCAGTCTAGAGCCTGTAACGGGAGCCTGATCTGATCATGCTGCGCAAAAAGCCCAAATCGGGCTTTCAAAAAAAGAAAGAGAGGAAAGAAAAAGATAGGAGGCAGAATGCGGGGAAGCAGCTGATGACTGCTTTCATCCCAAAAGGTGAACTGAGTTTGCTTGTTATGCACCTACATCCAATTAAAGTTAACATAGTCAACTCCAGACAGCTGCTGCTAATGCAGGGTTCCAGACTGCGACCAAATTGGTCTCATATGCGACCATTTTTTGAGAATGTGATTGTGTGAGTTAAAATTGTATGTGGTCGCGTCACATATGTGTGAGTGGACGCTCGCGCAAAAGAACACCAATCGTTGTATCAGCTGCTGCAGACTGCAGTCCGTAACTTATGTTCAAAACGAACGAGTAGGCTACATCATGAATCCATTTTCCAAACCGTGTTTTTGACTTATCCTCAATCACTACAGTACGCCTGTTATAAGTGTTTATAATCGGACAATTTTTTTATCCCGGATTCCCGGGGTTGACTCGGATGCGAAGTTGCCCAGTGATTGCGTGACTCGCCATAGACCCTAATGGAGAGAAGTAGCTCCGGCAACAGTGTTCTTCCGCAAGACACATAGATGTCACGCGCGCATTGCACACTGATGGTGGAACGCGCCAATCACGAATTCATGAATAAAAATATAAAAATGAAAATGTCTCAGGAAACAAATTATTACAAAATGCAGGAGGTAAGGAGTGTGAGATTTCTGATTTTTGAACTAACTTATAAAATTTGATAACGAAAAATCTGTTTTAGCTTATTGTAATAATCTAATCTTTTAAAATGTAATGCATACATTTGAATGTTTAATGATTTTTAAAAGATAGAAATATGATGCTAATAGAAAAATGATAGACAGACAGACAGACAGACAGACAGACAGACACAGAAGATTATGATTCAAATGTAAATAGCTAGATTGAATGTAATTCAAATGTAAAATTCTTAAAATTACAGATTAAAATTACTGTCCAAAATCCATGAAAATCCTGAAATTTGGCAAAGATAATTAATATATTACAGGTATTTATGCTAAGCATTTGCTTGCTTTGGTCCATTAAAACCACTATTCATCGGCATGCATTGATTAATCCCATGGCATGTAGCAAAAAACAAAAAAAACGCGACGAAATCAAATGCTGGTGCGACCAACTGAGAAAGTTGGTAGCATCAGTTTAACCTGGTTTCTGAGGGTACAGTTGTCTCTCGTGTTCTTGTGTTCTGCTATTCAAAAATAAATGTTTTTCATTTAAAACTTGCATCAGTATCATGGATCAAAATGTTAGTCCACAAAACCGATGTAGCCTAAGGTTTAAAGGTATTTGAGCACAAGTAGGCCAAATGCATCAATTGAGGTGGTGAATGAAAGAACCAGTCATTACTATAATCTGATTTTATTATAAATTTAAACACTGTTTATACTTGTTTATATTCAAATAATTATAAAAATACATTTCATTCAAAATTGAATTTTCATTTTGCTAACCCGCATCGCACAATGCCATGTGTAGGGGGCCCACTGACATTGAGAGTGTACAGGGCCCAGAATTTGGTGCTACGCCCCTGGGAGGGACTGTATCAGACTTAGATGTCTGTTACTGACTCCATATCTAGTTCCTCAGAACCAGAAGCGTGCAAACTGCTCATGAGTCATGTCCAACCTGGAAGAAGCCGCTACACAGATACGAGAGCCGCTGATATGGCTAGGAGAGAGATCTCCACGATCACAGCCGCCGTGATGCCGCAGCAGAAGCAGAGCCAGAACTGCAAGACACAGAGGCTTGATTTCCATCACTCATGAAGAGAGCCAAGCGGGAGTGGAGCTGAACGTGTGTGCTCCATTCCTAAACAACTGACATAGCCTACAACTTGTGTGTATCACTCGGTGTAATATAATGTTTATTTTCCTGCTAACTCCTGAAAAAAACAAGAGTTTTCCACACAATGAAGCTGATGACGTGTTTGCAGGCACCCCTTTATTCCCTTGGGCGCTCCATCTGACGTCATAATTCTGAATCGGCCTGTGGTATGGGCGTGAAGTTACACGTGCCTTATTTACACAAGGATGTGTGCCCATAGTGTCAGAAGCTGACGCAGCATGGAGTTCCCCCCGGAAGCTAAACTAAACCTGAATTGTGAACATGTTGATTCTTTCCAATAGGGGTGCAACATTCTTCTACAAAACGGGTTTAACTACTTCCGGCCGTCAGCTACAGAGGTAAATATAGCGTATTAATGGCGACCTTCTATAGCTGGGGTTTCCAGGAGCTAGGCCTAATATCAATTTCAGATGTACACAGTATTGCCAAATGGACGTCCAGAGCCCCGAGTAATTTGTTAGATAAAGAATTTAAGTTTTACGCCTCCTCATTCATTCATAATTATGAAGGTAACATTATGTGGGTTAGTATATTTAGCTTTTGCTAATGGCACCTGATTTTAGTGATATCTAACTATCAGTAGTTTGTTTACACTTGTATGCTATCAGTAACATTAGTTTAGTCTTTTATTTTTGCTCGCCAACAATTAACGTTAAAACAATCAAACGAAGACTGCATTTTAGCGACTGGGTTATTGTACCAACAGTATAATTACTACAATGTCCTGTGTGTTTATGCTGGTAAACCTTCAGTTATGTTTTTAGGTAACGTTAACCTGACTGTAGGTTTAATGTCTACTGCTATTCTGGCAGGTGTTTTAGATTTCTAAAACATTGTTAGAATAATGACAAATGTGATGAATGAATGAATGACTGAATTAATTATCTTACTGTCCAACATGTAACATGTAAGGGTGACGCTGCTAATAAAGCACCTAAAAGTTGTCACAAAGATCCGGCAAAATGATTATGAAAATGTCGAATATAGCAAGGAGACAATTTAGTTGTTTATGAACAAGTGTTTTCTGTGTCACTGTCACCTGCAAAAATGAAGTTGACGATGCCAATCGTGATCTTCACAGTAGTGAACGAGCCAGAGAGAAATGCACATTTCATACAGATTAAATAAGCAGAGAACAGTCCGTTTTCTTTCGTTTTGAAATGTTCTTTTCAGAAGTAGACATTTTAGATATTTCTCAGGTCTTTGAGGCAAGAAAGCTACTATGAAAGCTTGTTTCCACCACTGAATGAAAAATAAAAAAGGTAATTGTGACTTTTTCTCTCACAATTCTGACTTTTTTTTTCTCACAATTGCGAGTTTACATCTCGCAATTCTGACTTTATTTCTCAGAATTGATCGATATAAAGTCGCAATTGCGTGTTATAAAGTCAGAAATGCATGATATAAAGTCGAAATTTCATGTTTTAAAGTCAGAATTGTTTCAGAAAAGTCAGAAAAATATCTGCTTTATTTACTTATTTATTAAATCCAGGCAATTGGTTGATGAAACATTGATTATAATTAAGATACAATTAATAAAAAATTTCCTTTAAAGAAAGTATTTGTGCTTTCTGTTTGAGGTCTTTGTGAAAGGTTCAAAGCCGTCTTTTGGGACGCTTTCAGAGCGCTTACATCCGCAATGGATTCTTTAATTTTAAAGAATTTATCCTCAACAAGTTTTGTTAGGTCTACGCAGGGGCGTATAATTTAGTAATAAGGTTGGATTATTTATATGTTGAGCCTCCTGTTCATGAAGCTGAAAGTGGACGTAATAAAATATACAATTGAAGCAGACCAACAGGAATCATTGCCTTTTCGGCTCTATGTTTATGTTTTATGTGGGTATGGGCCCAATATTAGTTATTGAAATGGGCCCCCAGATGCTTACGGCCGCCACTGCGAGTACACCGCGCAAATTGGACAGATTTTTTCTTCTAAAAAGACCTACCAACTTGCAAATTCTCTTTAAAGTTTGTATGCTAATTATTATTCTGTCATAATTTATAGTATTTCTTTGTTACTGAAAGAGAGTCTAAAATATAGTTTGACTTAGTGATCCAACTCTGCCGTGTCCCCTATCAGTAGGTTATGCAATGAACCCTAATCGAATGCATTATTCTCTATATCATTTCGACTTCTCCTCGAAACTTTATTCTCAATATTTAATGTGTTTATTCTCCAGAGATTGTATAGTTTAATTTTGCATTATCACTAAATTATCACACCTAATCTTTCTGGCCCATATCGCCCTGACTGACTCATCTTTTGGGAACTGGTGGAAACTTACCCCAGAGTTAATTTTCCACAACACAGAGCAGATCTGCTGTTTGGATGTTGACGATTCTGATATTTCAGCATTCGTGACATTTTAATTAAAACAAATACACTAAAGTTTCATCATAAATAAGAATTTTATTACAATAAAACAAAATAACCCAAAAATTACCAGTTAAAGACAGAGATCACCTACTGCAGATGTGAACGGAAGTGAAAACCGTAAATGCTTAGACACTGGGCGCTCTGCATAACCCCTATTAACCTGTTGAATCGGTTCACGAATCACACTGAAAGATTAATTTGTGAATCTGACTGATCCGATTGTAGCTGTTCTTGAGACAACAACTCTAAATTAAAATTAGCCAAAAACCAAGATATTGTCGGAGCTTGATGATACACATGACTGATGGCAAAAAAATAGATACTAATGTGGTATTTTAATATACTAATTATAAATATTTTGATTTACAATGATCAATAAGTAAATCTGCTGAGGGGTGGTGATGGCACAGTGGATCAGACACATGACTTGGTGTGAGAGACCCGGGTTCAAATCCACTGTGAGACACCAATGTGTCCCTGAGCAAGACACTTAAGCCCTAGTTGCTCCAGAGGCATGCAACCTCTGACATATATAGCAATTGTAAGTCGCTTTGGATAAAAGCATGCAGCTAAATGAATAAATGTAAATGTAAAAGGGTGAACTGTTGAATGTCTTTGAAACAAATGAATGTATGTCTGCATTTTGTGCATCACTGTTGGTAAAATAACACAAAAACTTCCGTACTACTGCTAAATGACTAGTGCTGGCTAAAATAAATACCGAACATGGTTCATCAATCTGTACTTTTTACTTTTGTTTCATAAGTACTTCACAGGAGTTAAAAATTAGTACTTATTTTATTATAAATCACATCCCAAATGCCCAAACCCACTGTAAAATCTCACAGGTCCAAATTAACTCCTCATTACCCTACTTTGACCATCAAAAAAAAGAGATGATTAAAGTGAAAAGAGATATGCAATATGCTTAACAGACATTTTCATTTGGTCACATTTGTTTAAATTGATCACTATTACAATTTTCAGCACTATCGTTGTCAACATCATCTTCAATCTCACAGGTCCTAGTGCTGGCTAAAATAAATACCGAACATGGTTCATCAATCTGTACTTTTTACTTTTGTTTCATAAGTACTTCACAGGAGTTAAAAATTAGTACTTATTTTATTATAAATCACATCCCAAATGCCCAAACCCACTGTAAAATCTCACAGGTCCAAATTAACTCCTCATTACCCTACTTTGACCATCAAAAAAAAGAGATGATTAAAGTGAAAAGAGATATGCAATATGCTTAACAGACATTTTCATTTGGTCACATTTGTTTAAATTGATCACTATATTACAATTTTCAGCACTATCGTTGTCAACATCATCTTCATCCTTAAGACATGTACATATTGTATATCATTTAGTAGGAATAGCAAAGCAGTAATTTATGGATGTAAGATGGCCACACAACCCTGCATGAGAACATCTACTGCTCCCCCTCAGCTCTTCTGAGACTCATTGTGTGCTCTTTTCCACCATTTCCAGTTTAAGTCTTGGAATGCAGTTTGTCATATTTTTCCATAGCCTAATTCCCACCATAAATAGTCACGTAAGGCAACAAGGCCACAGTCTCAGACAGACAGTGATCAGCCTTCTCAGAAAATATTTTAGTTCTGACAGCTACTGGGACATTGGAAATGAGCAGTGGGATATCACAGATTAAGTGACGCATTTCACAAGAGGACTTTCTGAGAAAATCATTACATTGTTATCCAAATGCTTGACCCTAAATTTCATTTGTAACCATGTAACCTATAAATAGCTTTAATGTTTTAAAAAAGATTGTGATCAAATAGAAGATGAAAAAAAAAATCTGGGTGTTTATACATAAGAGATGAATAATATTTCTTAATATCCACAAATTAATATTGACAAAGCAAGTTTAGTTCAGATCATAAAATAATGTGGTCCAAAAACGTGAGAAAATATTTTTTACCTTAAAATGAAAAAAAAAAAGCCTTTTTTAATAATGATTAAGATGTTGATAAATGTATTCAATGTATATGGAAAATAATTTATTTTAGGACGAAAATAATATATTATTTTAATATATCTATTTCCATATATTAAATAGTATGAAAATATAATTTTTAAAATTATGAAACCAACATGAATATTTAAAAAAATTATAAAATAAAAATCTAACATACTATGACCTTGGCACATGCGTTTTAAACTACATTTTTTAAAAGATTTGATAATGCTTTAAATTACAACCTGCAAAGTACTGTAGAAGTCAAATGAATTTACAGCATACCTTTCAGTGATTATAGTGTACCTATAATTTATGTATGTGTACAAGTATAAGGAAACAATGCCAAGTTTGGGGAATAAAGGGGTTACAACCAGGAAATTAACAAACTATTAAGCATTTTAGAACTAATACTTATTCTACTATTAGGCAACAATCTTACGTTTGGGAGCAATTTAATGAGAACATTCCCTGCATACCTTTTTGTGTACCAATACATATAGGCTTTTTAAAAATTATATATATTTTTTTTAGATTGAAAAAGTGCCTGATTAATTTCATTCTGTATTTCAAATCAAAAGTAAAACTAAAACTATTGCACCTTTTTTTTAAAATATGTGGTGCCTGTTACCCTCTTTTTGCATGTAGTAATAAATACACACAATCTGATTCATTTCAAATAATAAAGTACTAACAGAAAGTAGCAAATTTTGTCCCTCTTTTTCTGTTTCTCTTGCTTGGCTTCTTCCTCGATTAAGTGCTGCTTTCTGTCAAGACTTTAGTATTTGAAATGAAAATGTTTTAATTTAAATGAATAAGCAGAAGTGTCGTAAATGTACGAGTTGTTTCAAATAAAGTTTTCCGAGTCAGTGTGTGTGATTTTATTGTACTTACTCTGTAACTTAATGGAACAAGAGGGTAACAAGCACCACTTTAATTTACAACCCACAGATGTCACACTTACCCTGTAACTACATAGAACAACAGTATATTCGTCTAATATTGAAAAAAAAGTTGCTATAGTTTTACTTGGCTTGAAACACAATATTATTACTCCCACAATATTACTCACACGCAGAGTGAATTAGGCTGTAGGACAATGAGCACCACAATAAATGCTGATTATGTCACGATATGCGGATATGAACCCAAACGCAGACAGTAATAAAACAGATTTAGGTTTTAAGTTAGGTTGTTTGTTCCCTGAATGAGACTACGCTAGATTAACATTAGAGAATAACATACAGATCATATTCTCTAACTTGACTCGCATCTCTGTCAAGTCAAAGTTAGTCGCATCTCGAAAGATGTTGATCTTCATTTTAGTCCTCTTTTTGTCACAAAGTCTGCTTGCCATGGTCCATAATTTTTGAACAAAACAACAACAGCGTGAGCATCCTGCTAGGCATAACGGGCAAAACCGACCCAGTTGTCAATGTCTGTCGCCATGCTTACTATTGCAGTACGAGGTCAAACCTGGCGGAAACTAGGTTGAGCCTCCCCCTTGCTCACACCCCCAGTTTCCTTGGATAAAAATCTCAATTTTCTCACGATTTACAAATAGTTGGAAACATTTAGGATGTTGTAAGTGATCAACTAATCAAAATATATAACATTGGCCTAGTGGTTTTGGATAGTTTACTGCAAAAATCCTGCATAGTGTACCTTTAAGCCTAGTTCACACTACGTGATTTTAAGCCCGATTTAAGCCCGATTTGCAAATCGTTGAGTTGCCGACAAGTCAGGGTGTTATCGCGTGCAAATCGCGGGCGATTAGCGGACGATTAACGCTCGCCAATCCGTTAGTGTGAAAGAGCCAACAACGCATCAAAGACAGCTCGCAGACACCTCGCAGACAGGTCACCGATCTCAGAAAAATATCTAGCATGCTAGATATCTCGAGCAGTCGCGCGACTCAATCTCAGTGATGTCATGAGTACAGCCAATCATAGCAACGCATGGGTTGAGGACACCAGGTAAATCTTACTTTTTCTTTTTTGCATTTTTTTTTCTCAGAGCAGATCGTCGAGCAAACAGTGTGCAGCACTAGTTTCTGTCTGACGTCCATATTCGCGTGTTGTGTTCTTCTCTGCAGTTTCGCGTCATTTCTGGTTCGTTTTATTGCGTGCTTTTTCGTTACAAAACATGGTTTCTAGACCAGATAGAATCGTGTTGTTGTCAACTCGTTATTTATTTGATTATTTTCAAGATTTAGACCGTACTATAGTACTGAAACAGCTCTCATTGAGTCACAAATGATATGCTCTTATCATCCGATCGTGGTTGTATCTCTATGTAGTGCGTTGTTAACTCGTGTAGTGAGTTACCTCCTGTTGTGGGTCAATCACGTTGTGTTGTGTGGTGTGAACAGCTAAACAACTTGAACACTCATGATTTCACTGAGAGCAAGTCATGTAGTGTGAACTGCACAGTTCAGCCCGACATTTTAAAATCATGTAGTGTGAACTAGGCATTAACAAGACTAGACTAATTAACTTGACAACAACAGGAGACTAGAACTAAAAGGAAGGACACAAACTCTGATCACTGGAATACACCGCTCACAGAACATGATGACAAAATACAAAATGAACAAGCAACAAACCCAAGGACCTTAAATAAGGGACATCATCACCCCCAGGGCACAAGTGACACCGATGAACAATCAAGACTAACGAGGAGAACAAGGGGGCGTGGTACACAACACAAGACAACGCAAACACATAGGCCATGGGTTTGCACACACATGAGAACAAATTCTGACAGATTCATTAGAAGTTCAACATGGTGGTAGCAGTAGTAGAGCAATGGTAGTGCATCTGCATCATGTTTAGAAAAACAACAGCAAGGAACTAAAGTTACTCTGTTATTAATGCACCCTGGAGCAAGACTCCTAACCCTAGGTTATTCCACTGGGGACTGCCCTGCAACTGGTATACTGATGTTCTGGACGAAAAATAATCTGCTAACTTAAAAAGAAATACTGAAACTAATGTGCTGTTGAATCCTAATCAAAGATGAATGCTACATTATTATATATAAGCTGTAATCAAAACCCTGAATAATCAAAACAAACTCTTTAACCCACAAAATGTTTTTAAAAAATCAGGTCAAGTTTATTATAGATGTTTTTTATAAGAAATTTTAAAGTCCCAGTACAAACCCCCACAGTGATTATGAACTCTGGCCAAAACAACCTCCAGATAACGCATGCTGCAAATCAGCCCGTTTACTAAATATAAGCTCCCTTTGGAGCATGTCACTAAACTGGTTCCTTTTTTCCTGACAAATATACATGGAATTCAAATAAGAGTGATATCATCTGAAGAAAACAAATTTAGCAGTTTCATCTCAACGCTTTGTTTACATAAACCAAACTACTGAGTGCAAAACTCAGTTTACTCACTACACTGACCTCCTTGTTAAAAAGGATTCATTTCTTTACTCTGTAACTAAACCAGCCAGCATCTTTGGTTCCTCAGTGAAGGTCACAATGAATAACAGTGCTCTGCGTTACAGGACCCTGAGCTCTCTGGGTTAAGGCTGCTTACAGATTCAGCACCATTAAGGGGCCGTTGTAGCACAGACAGACACAGTCACAAGATCTCTACACTATTTTCAACACTACATTTATATTGTTAACAAGTAACAAGTGAGATTCTTTCAGCAAATATTTTAGAGAATGCTTGATTCAATTCATTTCAACTCGGCAGTGACTGGTTGACGATCAACAACAACTGCTTGTTTATTTGGAAAGGAGCAATTGTATTGTTATCCACTAGTAGTCATACAACAAATGTAATACAATAAATAAACTTGAGGATAGATAACACTAACAATTGCAAAACACACTGCATGGATTCTTCAGGTTCATTTCCTTGCAAAGATAACACATATATTAACTCCCTTAACTTTTTATCACCATGGGTTTGACTCCCTCACACCATTCCCAGGATTTGCAGGACTTTGATTAGAATAATTCAGGAAGCATCATCTTCATAGGTGTCCTTGGTGCATTTATAACACCGCTTTCATTGTGACATCCAGTCTGTTGGAATGATGAACTATAAGGAGTTTTAGATAAGACTGGCAAACTGAATACAGTTGATACAAAGTTGCTACACGTGGCATTCTTGTTCTTTGACTACAGTGAATATGCTGTGTGGATTAATGAGGTTGAATAGTTGTATAGTTTTTTTTTGTTTTGTTTTTTTGCGGTGGTGAATTTACAAAGGAAAGAAATGCTAAAAATAATAATTATAAATGAGAGGGGGGAATCTTCTCATACCGTATATATATATATATATATATATATATATATATATATATATATATATATATATTAGGGCTGTGCAAAAGTTAATTGCGATTAATCGCATCCAAAATAAAAGTCCGTTTTACATAATATATTTGAGTGTGCTGTATATAATTATTTTGTATATATAAATACCTATGCATGCATGTATATATTTAAGAATTATTTGCGCTTAAATTCTGTATATATATATATAAATACATAATCTATATTATATAAATATAAATATTTTATATAGGAATAACACATTTTCTTAAACCTATACATGCATGTGTGTGTATTTATATATACAAAATAATTATATACAGCACACACAAATATACTATGTAAACACAGACTTTTATTTTGGATGCGATTAATCGCAATTAACTTTTGCACAGCCCTAATATATATATATATATATATATATATATATATATATATATATATATAATATTCAGACCTCACTTATTTGGCTGTCATTAATATAAAATCTAAAATGTAAGGAATGTAATTGCAATTAATTTGCAATAAGAGAATGCTCCAGAAAAGATCCAGAAAAGAAAGTTAAATAGTTTTGTAACAACATGAGGATGAGTAGATAAATTAGTGATTTGGGGGTGAATTATCCCTTGAATTGCTATCCTAACACACAGACAATAAACGGTGGGGCAGGAAATACTGTCTGTCAGCATCAGTGAAAGAACTTTAACATTTGATTTTTAACAGAACCACACATTATGAATACATTATTTACAATTATTTACAATATTGAATACAATTGGGTTTCAGTAGTCCCTGGTATGCATTATACTTATTTAGAACAAAACCAAGCTAAAAACAAAGTTTGTTCGGATTTTGTTTCAGGAGTGCGAAACAGCTTGCCAAAGCGAACTTTCAGGAAAAGTTTTCTCCAGCTGGTTACTTCAAAAAACAATTTGTGAGTGGCGATTACATGATTAGTAGGTGCTCCGGGGCTTCGCCTTGTTTGACGTGGAAATCTTCTCCAGTTCATTTATTTTGTTCATCTGTTCGAGGTCAACTTCAGCGACTCAAACATGAACCCACTGGAGAGCCGTTCAATAGTACAAATTAAAGTTGTAATACTAATTCTAATGCAATATACAGTGCTTTATAAATAATTGTGATGACTGGAGCGCCGAACTGGAACTGAATTGCAGAGCTGCAAACATTTCCACATATGATCAGACTGCTGTCCTTGTTGTTTTTGTGTTTATTTTATTTTTATTGTGTATTATTGAGAAAAGCATGCAGCAGAACTGCTACTGTGGTTTTCCAAAGAGCAAAAATAACTTTAGTGTTAAGGAATGAAAAAGAACTCCAGGGCCATTCTACTGTACACATCATGTCATTTTTTGTAATCTTTTGGGAATCGTGGGCATCGCACCTTAAAAGTGGTGGGAAGAATTACGCACAAATTAATATAAATTAAATTATGCACATTAATTAGGAGATCAGGTCTGTGGTACTGAAATGAAAACAATAACATAATGATTAGAAATATCCAGCTCCAAATCAATTTGACAGCAACTTCAATAGAGCTTGTAAGTCCCGCCCCTTCCGCTAGCACGGCTGCAACTCTTGATTGAAAAAGCGTCAATGCAAGTGAATCAGAGAAAATAATTATTTTGTAATCCCATTTGAATTTTGCAATGAATGTGAACATATGTTGTCTGAATTTTTTATATAAGTTTTCGTGTAAAGAATGCTACAATTTAGCCAGTAGAATTTTCATAAGGTTAGACTTTGTGTGAGAGACTACAACTCTTCGCTCCTTTCGACGCTTTTGATATACGTCACCACCACTGGCAAACGGATCCCGCTAAACAAACCATTGTTTGAATGGTGACATTTGGGTACAAAACACACAAGCATCTCGATCTAATTCCTTAGTTTATTGCACCGTGATTTGTGGAGGGAAAATGTGTTATGCGGTGACGTCACATATGCGACGTGTTGTCTTTCTCGTTATGTCTATTCCACAACTGCTAGCCAAAGAATCATACAATAAACTGTCAAACTCGTTACATGAGAAATTATAATAAACATTCACAGACAACATAATTATGTTCACATTCATGGCACAATTCAATCGGGATCAGAAAATAATTATTTTCTCTCATTCACTTGCATTGATGCTTTTTCAACCTAGAGGTCCACTTGGAGTTTTACGAATGGGCGGGACTTACCAGCTCTATAGAGGGTATGCACTGGCAAAAGAGCTGCTGCGTGACTGTACATGGTCCATACCGTCTATAGCACACTGAGTTGCTATTTTTTTTGCTTGTTCCATGATTTGAAGAAACAATTATACTTCCTGCCCAATTCAAGCACTCAAATGAAATGCTTCCTTTGATTGAAATGTGTAAATTAGTAGATGAAGACAGTATTTTATTTCTGGGCGAGCTATCCTTTTAAATGCGTATCACCTACGGTAATGAAACACTATTTGAAACATGCAAATGTGCACGTTTTCAATCCAAGCCAACTAAGCTGCAAATAACAACTGACACCAAGTTAAAAAAACAATTCACTGTGGCTGGACTACATTAAGCTAAAAGCAAAATAAGAAAATAAAGGTTCTTAAAGGTCCCCTGACATGAATTTTTCATTTTCTGAGGTTTTTTAACATTAATATGAGTTCCCCTAGACTGTATTTGGTACCCTTGTGTCTAGAATTTTCAATCGGTGTAAACCAAGCTTTGGCTATTTTTCTCTTCTCTGCATCCCCTATAACGTCATACGGGGTAAAGGTTACTCCCCTTTCTCTGCTTTGCCTGCCCAGAGAATTTGGCCTGACCATGAGAAAACGAGCTAGGAACAGGAAGTACGAACACGCAGGCGCGATTTTATTTTTTCCTAGAGAAATAGCTTTGAGATTTGAGTTTTTCCTCGAGAGATATCATGGCTTGCAAACGAGCCAAGCAATGGCAGTTGCTCAGTGTTCGGATGTACAAAAGAACACAAAAGTATTTTTTAGTTTCTTCATCCGTGCCTCTGAAAAAACAATGGGTTAATTTAATTTTCTCTGGAAATGCGCCGACTCAACTCCCAAAGTTTTGTATGGTCCAAACAGGCAGGAGACAGGTAAGTTAATCTTTCTCTCAAAATCGTTCTACACTGTTTATGCGTCAGTAAGTCAAGCCAGACTATTATCAACTTCACATCGTTTCTTTGAGTAGGATGAAAATAATCTTATTTAAAGAAAGTGTTTAGCAGGATTAATATTCAAAACGGTAAGCACGCGCTGCTTTATTTACGTTATGTGTATCTGCAGCCGGCAGCGTCGGTTTTCCTTTTTGAATGCCGAATATAGACTAATATATATAATATATCTGCAGAAATAGACAGTCGGCTTATTAAACGCAGGCGCAGAACGCACATTCTAGCTGACAGTCGGCTGCAGTTCTCTCGGTTAGTTCAAGTGCAGCTTTTTACCTCGACGAGAGCGGATGAATTCCGGGCTTTAGAGAGAACAGAAACTGCGTTACACTGCACAACGAAGCTCTCACTGTATGTACATCATCGTGTCTGCATTGGTGAAAGCAGAGAGTGCAGAAACTGCGTTGCAATCTCGCGATCGACAGACTGCCATCTGCTGCTCAATGCTCATAACAGCAATATTTTATGTGATGAGAATCTAAATACTTCAAAAACTTCTCACAATTCAGTAATCTTGATATCTGTAATAGTAAAAATGTATAATAGCTGTAGTAAAAGTATTCGAGAGAGTTTCACACGTAATATGTAGCTATTTCATATGCAAGCATGTCAGCCAATCACAGCAGAGGCCGGTTACACACAGCAGACACGCCCCTTCAAACAGAGCGTTCAAAGCAGAGGCTAAAATCAGGCTAGGAAAAATGCCTTTTATTACTAAATTATGACTATTTTTTTTATCTAAAAAACATACTATCATTATAAGGGCAACCCAGGAAACATTATAAAATAATAAAATAACCCCATGTCAGGGGACCTTTAAGCAGACATTAATTAAATACAAGACTAAATTAAATATTCAACTATTTTAAATTAAATAAGGCTTCAACATACAGCATGTACTTCAAATTACAACACTTTATAAGTAGTAAAGAATGGGCATAAAACAAGTATCATACACCATGCAACTGGTCTTGAAATATAATAGATGCATGCAAGTAAGGGACAGCCTGCTTCAGCCATGCATTTTTGGGCCTTGCATGACGTGCTGTTTAACGTGAGTTAAGTTCAGTCATGTCTTTATCTGACATAGCGCTGTATTTTATACTCCATGGAAGCACCCGTTTGGCGTGGCTGTTTTTCCTCTCACTAAGAGAGGGAGAGAGAACTGCTTACCACAATCAATGTTGCCAGCCAGAGCTCTTCTGGTTGGAAGACTTCCATGCCAGAGCATTAGGCAAGGGTTTGTGTCGCTTGTAATTTACGACATTGAGGGAAACGGCTAAAGGACAATATGGGAGGGGGGTCGGGGGAGGGGGCATGGCACGGAAGCCTTGGGAATGCCAGGGGGCAGTTTTGAAACCCAAGTGGGTTCTGCAACTCTGAATGTGTTGTGAAGTAGATGGCAGAGAGAAAGAGGGAGAAAGGCAGAAGAAAGAGAGTTTGGAAGAGAAGTGTTACATCGAATTTGCCTGATCTTTAATTACAGTAAAGCAGGAGAGCTGGATCCAGATTTTCTTTCCAAGAATTGAAGTACAGTGGCAGACCTTAATTAAGAGAGAAGCTTAAAGTGAGTCTCAAAACACAGCATTAGTGGCATAATATTCATTTGATATTCACAAAGATTAATGATGTGTGAAAAAAACTGTTAAAAGTAAAAAAAAAAAAAAAATAGCTACATAAAATCCATTTAAACTCTGAACATGAACAACCTGTCCTCCAAACTCTCCTTAAATCTCCCAAAAATATTACAAACTGTAAATAATAACATCCAAAAAGTATTTTTGGGAAGTGCATGTTTTCATTTGTATTGGAATGTTTCCAGTTTCCAAGCGGAGACAGATTAATGAGTGAGGAATGGATACAAGCAGAGGTCTGAATCAGAGAACAATCCGATTGCATAATAGTCAGGAAAAATAAAAGGCCATTACTCAGCACTCAATCTTTGATTTGACCAAGACTCAACCTGATTATATTAGAAGTGATTTTGCCAAGACAACCTGATTACATTAGAAGTGATTTTGCCAAGCAACTTCTAAATAACTATTTCAAAACACTGAGTAAAACATCAATATTATGCTTGCTATCTTAGTTAAAATGAACAAGACACAACAGAGGCTAGTAATGCTAGATCAGACAGACTTTGTTGAGGTACTGGCACTACTCAATTGTTTTTAACTAATCGGTTTTGAGGCCATTTCATGTTCATGTACCAGAATTTGAGGAATGTAGGCCATTTGAAAAGCCACGTCTTAGTATGCGCTTGAGCTGCACACGTGGAATGACAATGGAGAGCATGTTCAATAACATTTAACCCTAGTCCTCCTGACAGAATTGACTACTACTGCTGATAGCTTGACAAAATCAAAATAAGACATCCCAACAGTACATTCATTCTAAAAAACGTTCATTTTCTCTTCCCTATTGTCACACATTTCTGAGTGAAAAGGCTTCTTGAATGAGAAAATGTAGGACAGGACTTGATTTTGTCCTCGGATTGCTGTGATCTCATGTGAATGACACGTCATCGGAGAAGAGACAGCATTTCGTTGAGGAAGGGAAGTTATTTTTATGGGGGTTATGTGCAACAAACTTTAGTATTCTGTAAAAACGGGTTGAATAATTTCGGGTTCAGGTCTTTTGTATGTGCTTCATTAAATACAGAGCTGTTACTCAAGATGCCTTCAAAGGAGTGAGCAAAGATGAGCATAACTTATTGAATATTGAATGTGAAAGCAGGAGCACACTTGTTCAGGGAGTAGGCTACTGTAAAGAAACATGTGCATGCGTTTTAGGCGATTCTGATGTATTTAGTTGGTAGTTGATAGGATGATAGTGTTGATGGTTTACCTTGGATACTAGCGAGACTGAACCTGCAGAATATTCATGCATAGAGTGCAATCAGGGCAGCAAATTGTTGGCAATCCCATTTGTTATCCTCAAAAGAGTCTGTTTGCAAGCAGCAGAAAGACGCCTTAATGTGACACACATTCAGAGTGTCGTTTACTCAGCTGTGCATAGCACCAAAAAAAAACCCCACAATATATTTGACCCGCATTCTTTTTCCTATCAAGCACCGTGCACATTTGTGATGGCGTAAGATGAACGCAACTGCACCAGAGTTTAATAGAATCAAGTTGAGAGTGAAGCCAGACCAACACAGTGGGGGGCGCCCGGGAACAATCACGCTCGGACACGGACTACAGCAAAAGTGCCCAGAGTAAAAACGCCATAAGTGTGAAACTATAGTGTGTTCAGAGGGGGATCCCACATACTATATCCAGCAGAGTTCCTGCCAATATGACGCCACATAATCCCCACCAGCAAAAGCAAGTGTTGCTATATAAGTACTGTATACGCTCCAACATCTGAGCAGAAATCATTACACTGATTGCTCATCAGATGAACTGTCAAAATTGAAGATGGGGGGTGCCACATAAATGAATCTGATTGAATTGAAGAGGATGTTATTTGGATCGAGCAGTGTAAGAAGAAGGGATGTCATCTATTATGAGACATAATGCAGCCATAACTAGGCCAAGTGAAGTAAAAAAGAATTCCCACGTTAAAACAAGAGGGAAAGGAGGTTGCTGAATCTGAATTAAGCATAGATTGGCCTACATTAGCAGGCGGGTGGATTGGTTCAATACGTGCAAGAACTCATGTGGAGGCCAATCACCTTCAGTGGCCCTGTGTTACAATAATACTGTACTGTAAATGAACTACTGTGGTTTATGACATCTATAGATGTCACAAGTATAACAGGTGCAAAATATGCAGGCTTTTTAAGGAGTTTTGACCAATTATGATATATTTTGAAGGTATAACATCATGAATATGAGATAAGATTAAGTAAGTCTCTTAATTGCTGTTTCCTATAACCATAATGACAAAAACATTTATTGTGGAGATACAGATGAGTGTGGAGTCACTGACGGCCAAGAGTACATCTGAATGATTTAAAATGATAACAAATCTTCCTATCTCACATAAATTAACAGATTGATCGCCTCAAGCGTGTGATAGCAATGCTGGCACTGAACCAAGTCATATTGGAGGTTTAGTGAGTTCAAGAGAGTTAGGCTCTGATTTCATGACCTTTGTCTTTAAGTACTTTGTTCTAACTTTTTGCAGAGTATGTTTTCTACATCCTTCTGCAGCTAAATGAGTTTGATGAGGTAAATACTACAAAGAAGTCAGTAACCTTTCTTTTCTAGATTAAGCCCTAAATTAACTAACACAATGTATGCTGAGATATGATCAAGCATGAAGAAAGCATCCAAGGGCTGGTCAATCAAGGTGCATACTTGCTTTCAATAAAAAAGTTTTTTTTTTTTTTTTTTTTTTAATGTAAACTGGACTAAATCTTGTTGTTTTTCAGCATCTTGCATCATTGAGCGTTGCATTTTTATAAAGCTCTGTCAAGGTAAAAAAAAAAATAATAGATTTAAAAAAAAATTTGCACTGTGTTCTATTCCTTTGGATTTTGAATGACCCCTAAAAATTTAAGTTCAGGGATCAACAATATGGATTTTTTTTTTTTTTTTTTTTTTTTGCACTGACACAAAAGAATTATTTTAATGTTTAGCAAGGCACTTTTATAATTGGAGAAATATTTTTTTTTTCATTATATGTTGAAGGGAAAGCCAAAAATGTTGTTCCAAACATTGCGACATATCGTTCCATTATATACACACAAATTTTGTATAGGCCTATATCAAGTATGGTAAACAGAAACGTTTGCACGCATTACGTGTTCATTAAGCTCTAAAACAAATCTTGTTGGTCCTTGAGCATCACAGACGTTATGTTTTGTGGTCTTTGTGTGTGTCAATCATTGTTTAGATGTAAAAAAAAAAAAATCTTAATTTGTGTTTTGAAGATTAACCCAAATCTCGTGGGTTTAGAATGACATACCAGTGAGTAAATTATAACAGAGTTTTCATCCTTGGGTTAACTATCCATCCATTTAAGGTTTCTTGAAAATACACTTGTTCACTATTTAATATATATATATATATATATACACATACATAAATTTTTTAAATGTATACATTTATAAATTTATAAAAATATATATATATATATATATATATATATATATATATATATATATGAAGAGTTCAGATGCAAAAGCCTCTAAATGCCATTTGAAATTTTCTTCTTTAATGATGATTTTTGTCAAACTTGTAGATTTAACTCCAGTAATTTCACTTAAATAACATTTAATAGGTAATTATCATTGCCATTTAAGTGAAATCACTGAACTTAAATATACAAGTTTGACAAAAATCATCATTAAAGAAGAAAATTTCAAATGGCATTTAGAGGCTTTTGCATCTGAACTCTTCATATATATACGTATATATATATATATATATATATATATATATATATATATATATTACAAACCCTCATATTTATTAATCTTGGTGACAAATTAGTAGAATTTGCAACAAAAGAATGTACATTACATTACAGAAAAAAATTTAATGTATGAAAAACATTGATGTACAAGTTCAATGAACGTAAATTGTTTTACACTGCATTGACAGTTTTCTCAAGTGTCTCACAATAACCCTTGATAGTGGACAATCCTTATTGTTGAGCCCTTTAGTTAATTAAATATTTAATTGTTATTCCCCACTAATAAGAAAACGCAACTCTGTTTAGCATTGAAAATATTCTTCCAAATAAACTTGCATACTAAGAGAGAACAACAAAATACCACATCAACATATAAGAATCTTTGCAGCAGCAGCAGCAGCAAATGCCTCCTTGAACTGCACAACTTTGGGTTAAGCCCAGATGATGAACAATGCCATTCTCATTAAACACAAAACTGCTGTTTGGCAGGGCTCCCTTTATGACACACTAATTATTTCAATCAGGAGCTAGTCTGTAGCTCTAGGAATTTTAGGGCTGACCTTCAAGGTCATGATTGGAGTCAGAAGTCCTTCTCATTCGGACCCAAATTAGTTGACTATTATAAGACATCCGAGTCCATTTTCCTCTGTCAGAACCGAGCATCATCTACTTCATGTTCAAATGCTATCATTTAAGACGGCTGCAGAAATAATAAAAGCAACTTTTGCCACTCAAAAAGCAAAATCAAAGAGAAACAAATTGCCCTTTGAAGGTGTGCTTGGCAGGAGTGATGTATTTTGCTCCTACTTTGGATGGCTGTGCAGCTCCACAAGAGGCATTAGATTAATTAACACTGACTTACAATACAAAGCACTAAGTTTGAACTGAGAGAGTGCCCAAACCACAGCCAGATCGACGTGAAACTTTGTGCCCACTCCCCTAATCAGTCATTAGAATACCAACAGCCAATCGTGAGTTTCCTCTGGAGAGAAGCCAAGAACAAAAGAGTCGCAATCATAGCCAAGGTTGCTAAAATTATTATAATGGCTGTGTATTCCTGTATATATATATATATATATATATATATATATATAAATGAAATGTATTCATGCATTAGATGAATAACTACAATAGTTCATTTTGATATTACTGGTAAGCTGGTTTGACTTTAAATAAAACATCAGGTTTCCAGAGGAGTGGATACTGACATAGCTGTGTCTAATGGAAACTGATAATGTAGGCTAATTGGTTATGACATTTAGTAATATTGGTCTGTATACTCTACATTATAGGGTATGATTCACACCATTAAACTTTAAATCTACTCAGTCTTTTTTAATCTATATGGGGAATAAGCTATTAAATAGTTTTCTTTTTCAGAATGAGAAATTTCTAATTAGAAAATCCCCATCTAGACTCACCATTTTACCACCTAATAACACAAAATACAGATGGTTGAACTGGCATGTTATTTCATGCATTATGAAGTATTACACCTAATAACCCCCCTGAGTCATCCTTTAGCAACTGTGAGTACACCTGCAGTGTATTTCCATTGCATCACTACATTCTCACCACTGCTGCAAGCATTAACCCTTAGCTATGTGAGGGCACATCGAGATACGGCACTTCCCTGCACTCAGGCGCATTGTAATACCTTTGTAGGGTCCTGGGGGCAGCAAATAAGGTCAAATAGGCCAAAGCTGACAACTCAAAATAGTTTTAAATAGTGCAGGAACCCTCAAGAAAGAGCACGCAATGGGTATGGAGAGGAAGCATTTAGCAAACTCTGAAATGGGATGACCATGAATGACAAACTTCTCAAAAGTTCACATTATTACTATAACAAATTATTCCCATCAATGTAACACTATAGCCAACTAAAAACTTTTTTTTTTTTGCAAAAATCTATTTATAACAGCAAGTTACCGATTTTACAAACAATCTTAAGTTTATCCCAATTTAGAGAGTTTAAATCATTAGGTGATAAAAACTGGGAAGACATAGGACTTTACAGGATAACGTGGGATGAAATTATGATAGGTGACATACCATAATAGCGTATACATAACATAGGTATTACATTAATTAAAAACAAATATCTGAGTACCTTCAAGTAAACTGAATAGGCTATGTGTGTTGCCTTACAGGTCAATGTTTAAATACCTGAAAAGACATATGTTGGACTAAAAACAAAGTTTTTGAAGAAAAGGGAATGTAGAATCTAGCCCAATGATAGTCGTGCGTAATACAGCCGGTGCGTAAAAGGCACGCGACTGCCTTAATATAGATATGATGATAGTCTATGACAATAAAACCTATTTGCAACGTAGAATGTGCTTAAAAAGCAGGAAAACACTCAATGCAACATTGTTCAAAGACACGTACATCACCTCTCAGCGCGAGCGCGTTCTCACCTTTCTTGAACTCCTCCAGCATAGCGTCGAGTTTAGTGTCGTTGAAGACGAAATGTAAGGGATGGCTGTAGAATTTCGTTATCGTCTTCAGCGGGGTGCAGTCGTCGGGATCCACAAACGCAAGGTCCTTCACGAACAGCAAGTCCACGATGTTGGACCTGTCGCCCTCGAATACCGGAATGCGCGTGTAGCCGCTCTCCATGATCTCACTCATGGAGTTGAAGTCGAGCGTGGCGTCGCTGGCGATCATGAAGCAATCGCGCAACGGGGTCATCACATCTTCCACTGTCTTAGTCCTGAGCTCCAGCGCGCCCTGAATGATGTTTAACTCCTCTTTCACCAAGTCATTATAGGGATCCGTGACCCTCAACATCTCCAACAGCTTCTCTCGGTTGTACACGGTGCCAATCTCCTGTCCGAGGAGATAGTCAAGCAGTTTACTTACCGGATAGGACGCAGGGAATGTGAGCAGCATGAAGAATTTAGTCAAGAAGATTGTATTCGCACCCACAGCGAGACCGTGTCGTGAACATATAGCTTGAGGCACAATCTCCCCAAATATCACAATGCCAATGGTTGACATCACTACAGCTATCAATCCAGAACCGGCGATATCATCCAACAAAATGGTCAAGGTCGTGTTGACCAGAACATTCCCCAGAAGAAGCGAGCAAAGCAGGTAGTTTCCTTGACTCCTGACAGGTTCGATCTTCCTGGCGTAGTTCTTCTCCTTCTCTGTCCCGCAGTTCTGGACGATCTGGAGCTCCATGGGATCCAGCGCCATCAGACCCAGGTTCAAGCCGCTGAACATGCCCGAGAGGCAGAGCAACATGGAAATAAAGGTGACCTGGAGCCAGAAAGGGAGCAGAAACTTTCTCTCCTCCACCACGATCACTTTGGTGTCCTCTCCATCGTGATAGATCCACGTGGTCTCCGTCCAAGGGTCGTGCATGCCAGCCACAGCAGGTGTGGAAGTGGCGATGCACAGGTAGTAAGCTTTGCTCCTCTCCGTCTTTCGTAAAGGTTTGACCTCGATTTCCACGATGCCAGACGTCTTGCGGGTTAAAATGATGTTGGGTAAGATCAGAATATCTGAAGTCCTGATGCCACAGGGGTGCAAGCCCGACGTGTCCTCCTGACTCTTGTTGTCTCCTGAGGAGCTGTCGATGTTGCCAATCACTCGACTCCTCTCGTGTTCCGTAAAGGCGATTTTGGACCACGTCTCGTTGTTAATGTTTTGCCCGTACACCCTCAATCTCACCCGGGACCTCTCACTGACCCGCAAATAGCCCCTGTCCATGAAGGAAATGTCGTCCGTGTCCTCCAGTCTCAGCCCGATGATGACAGTCTCCTCTCCCCCTCCTTCCTTGCCACTTGTGGGAGTAATTAAAAAACTGCTTGCAGTAAAGAAAATCAAAGTAAAGGCTCGGACCCGGCTAAGTGACGCCATTTTTTGAGGGGCTACTGGAACCGACTGTTGATAATGGACAGCCTCTTGAATGAAAGGGCTTTTAAAAATCAGAGCCAATCCGGCTTCATCTCCGCTGTGCGTCGCCTTGACTTGTGCATCAGGTCTCGCTGAGTCCCACTACGCCGCTGAAACTGATCACACTTCAGCGAGAGCAGCGCGAACTCGTGCCTCTACTGATGTCTCGGTGACAGGCAACCTGGCCAGCCAATCCAGTAGCGCAGCTGGACGTTGGGCGGGGCCTTCGCTGCTGGAACAGCCAATGAGCTACGTAAACAGTCGCACTTAATGCAAACGAGCGCATTCAGAAGTTTTCCCCGTGACTGTTTTTTTGTGTGTGTGTGTGTGTGTGTTTTGAGAAGGATATTTGGTGACAGCATTTTTGAATAATACCAAGATACTCTCAGGAAATGTAATAAATACCTAAACAAGATTTTAGAGAGTTTCTTCAACATTACTTTATGGACAACATGTGGACTGATACATTTATATCACACTCACTATGATTGTTTAATTTACAATCTATTTACAAAGTCCAACAGTAATTTGGCATCACAAGTGAATTCTGTAATTTTCCCTTTGTATTCACAAATTCAACTGTCTAGCACTCTGTGCTGAAAATTACAATGGTGGAAATTCCATTTTAAATGTTTTTTTTAAATAAATTAGAAATATCTAAATGTACCCTAAATTAAATTGAGTGAAATGATACACAATTAAAATCAATCTAAAACAGATATCTCAACAGATAACCAGTAGCTATACTTAGGAGGAATCCAAAATATAGACCTATATATTTTATACAAAATATAAAGCAATTATACAAAACTGTTGGTTGTGCTGGAAATTATGCATCATTTGTTAGACATCAAAATAATTTTTTGTATGATTGTTACATTTATGAAAGTATTACCATCCACTATATTTTAAGAGGTTGTTTCTTAAAAAAAATAATAATAGTAGTAGTAGTAATAAAAAATAGAAGTGTAGAAAGTATGGGTAAGAGGGGAAGTAGGATCACAGGATGTTCCAGGTTGGGCTCTCAGGGACCCCAGAACATGTGCACTGCACCACAGATCTTACAATAATTCATATCTTTATGTTGGATTTAAAGTTTGTGTCTGGGACAAGGGTGAAACAATAACATCTACAACAATCCTTTTTAAGAGAAGCAAAAGAAAAAAAAAACGTTGAAAAGATTAGTTTTATAGTTCTCAGAGTTGGAGAAAACCCATGCACACATTTTGAACAACGATTTAGTCCATGTCATCCTAAAGAAAATTAACAAAGCTGAACATTTATTATGATTATTCAAAATAGGTAACTCTTTATCTTATATAGATAAGGCAGGGATTAGAGGGATCTTAAGAACTGCAAGAGGTGCAAAACCTATGAAAGGATGTAAAAATAATCATGGACTCAGATCTCCATACAGTGCGCATTTTATCATTATCAGGGCCAGAGATCAATCCAGACCAAAGGAGAGTTGACGGATTATGAACCATTTCACAATCCTAAAAATCTTCACAGGTGGTGAAACTTTACACGTTCAGTAAATTAGAGAGAACTTTTTAAACTAAAACGTTTCACTCTACAATGGAATTCTGCACAAGATTCCTTAAGTGTCTATAACCTCAAATTCTGTCCTTTTTCAGAAAAGAACATTGGTCCCATAATCGCAGCAAAGGGTTAGTTAATGTGTTCCCCCTTCTCACCTGAAATTTTAAGGGATGCAGGCTAGATTATATTTAATAAAAGGTGATTTTCATTTGAGAGACCATGAATATTCTCCAGCTGATAGTAATAGCCAGGCAGTCGGCTCAGACATTTTTATTACAGCAGTAGAAAAAAGTGATTTGATTACAAAAGTTCAATAAACCATGAGTTTTCAGTTAGATTATATCTGTCAATACAATAAAGATATAATAAAGATTAAATCTGGCAGGTGAATGCTTCAGATTATGCAACGATATAGACTTAGATATTGCTATAAATTAATCCATATGTTTAAAAATGCATACACAACATTACACAATACTGATGTGTCCTTGTTTTTTGTTACCTTTTACAAATGAGTAATGTTATTATTTTTTGTACAAAATCACAGTTAAAAAATTACAACCAATAATTTGTTCTTTTCAAATTATAAACGGGCAAAACTGATTTTCCATTAGATTCAGTTGCAGCATGACTCCTGGCCCGCACAGCACCCCCCAGTGGAAGCAGTTACACTTGCACTGCCCAACTGCTGGACCAGTTCAAAGGGATTCATTGACACTGCCTGAAGAGAGAGGAACATTCTCAGCCGTTGGAAGTACAGTATTTGCATTAATCATAATGTATAGCTATTTGGTTCCAAAGTACTCAATGACACAGAGCATTCGGACTGATTCATTGTGCAACTACAGCCCATTTTATCATTGCTGTGTAAAAGTTTATTGCATTCAGAGACCAAAAACTAGAGTCAAGAACAGGGCTTTTCAAGCTGGGATCCAGGGAAAGTTTAGAGAACAATTAGGTGCAAAATGTGTTTTGAAAACTATATATGCCTCTGCAAGTTTATACATATACTTGAAAATATATAACATAATCAGATTTGGGGGGGCTAGTGCATCAAGAAGATTAAAACTTCTTCCTTATTACACTTTCAAATCAGACAAAACCAATACTAAAACAAAATAGAGCAAATAGACTGTAAAAAAAAAAACAAAAAAACAATTGCTGCCTTTAATGTTTAAGTACAATCAACTTGGATGTTTAAGTAATTTCAACTTAAATTGCATTAAACTCACCTAAAAACAATGATATCAATATTGCATAACTCATACAAATGTGAAAAAAAAATAGTGCCTTATTCACTATGTAAATTGATTGTAAATAAGATTATATTTGAGGTTTTCTGTGTGAAAGTAAAAATCCACTGAAGCATGTCAGGAAAATTTTTAGCTCTTTAGAAGTTTAAGATAAGTTTAACTTTTAGATATTTTCTAACATTAGGTCATTAACTAACATCAACCAAATGCATGTTTTTTAGTTAAATGTTTAAAATCAGGATTTCAATCCGAGTAAATCCGATCCAGGCGCCAACAGTGATCATTAAACTGCCCGGAGGATGACCGCGTGTTGTTGTCGATTCGTTTGCAAAGACTGAATCACCACCAGCTTTGATAAGATGGCATTCTTTGTTTGGAAGGGCGGACATTCCTCTGCGTTCAAGGCTTTGTGGTACAGATGGGTGACCTTGAGTGTCTGTATAGAGCAACTGAAAGTCCAGAAATACTCACGGCAAAATATCTTTCTTTTCTTAAGGGTAAAAAGCAGTTTGAATAGCAAATATTCCAAAGCCACCCTCACTGCTGAGAGCATAATTTAGAACTATTTGCAATATGTGTTGCTCGCTTTCCTCTCAATAACAAAAATGCAGCAAAAATGACAGCGGATACAGCAGATATGAAAGCATCTGATCATAGCGAAGTAGATATGTTTGAAACTGCTCTGCAATTTGGCACTTTATACAATAGATTTCTTTAAAGCAATTAGCTTTTCTGTATTAAACACGGAAAAAAAATGTGCCCGTCACTTTCGCAGCAGATTTTCATGTCAAATAAGACAAACCCTCAGCACACACCTACCAATTATGTCATCGCCACTGCCGTTTGTAGTTTGAAGGCGTTTAGCAGCCGGAGCAAATTTTCCTAGAAAGTTCGCTTTGGCCTGATTTAGTTTGAAATGATGTCACACCAGTTCTTTCTCGATTTCGCTTGAAATATAATCATTTTCCAATGCTAGATGTCAGTTGGGTGATAAACACCGTTGTTGTTTTTAGAAAGATCATGAGTCTAACATTGCAAAAAAATATATATTTTAAAACTGAAATGCAAATGGATCATTATAATACTGAATATAGAGGTGTGCTATACTATTACTGCATTGCTGATAAAGGTAGGCCAAGAAAATGAGGCATGGTAGGAAATGAGTCACATACCTTGGGTTTGGCCCAGCATCCTCCAGAGGTGTTCACCTCCTGAGGCTGAAATGTGAATTCTTCAGCAAATCTGGAGTTCCTCAAGAGGCTGGCCACCTCAGCATCCACCTCCATCACTTTATCAACCTAGACAAAGACCCAGAATTGTCTTGATTATGATTGTTCACAAAAAACAATAAGTTTTTTAGTCAATGTTTTCTATTTTTTTTAAGCAGGATCTTATGATCACTACGGCTGATACAAAATACTGCAATATTGTGAAATATTATTAAAATTTAAAATAACAGTTTTCTATTTAATCTATTTTAAAATGTAACTGATTCCTGCTTCAGAGTCACAATCCTTATAATATGTTGATTTGCAGCCCAGGAAACATTTCTTCTTATTAATGTCGAAACAATTTTGTTTAATATTTTTGTGCAAACTGTGCTTTTACTTTATTTCAGAATGCTCTGAAGAATAGAAAGTTAAAAAGAACACTGTTTATTTTAAATATATTTATTTTTGCAATATTACAAAATGCCTTTACTAGCGCTTTTGTGTTTAATTATTCAATTCGTCCTTGCCGAATCATTATTAAATTCATCCTTGCTGCATAACTATTCATTTCTTAAAAAAAAAAAAAAAAAAAATTCTACTGAACAGAAACTTTTGAACGGTAAATGTCAAGATTTTTATGCAACACATTTAACTTAATATTTACATGTGTAGCATTTATATGCATATAATTTTCATATATTATTACAATATGACCAACAAAGTAAAATCTAGGAATATAAGAAACAGTTAAGATATTATTTTAAAGCTCACACTTACATGACACTTATTTTCCAAACAAAATGATAGTGACATTGTCAAGATTCAAACAGCTAACCATAACATTACTGTTAATTTATTCAAAAATATTAATAATTACTAATGGGACAAAGAAGAGAAAGAATGTGCAGGATCTGATGTGAGTTATGAGCTCTGGTGAATAAGTAGTTCAATTCTGATGAACTGGATGTAACTACATACCTTAAAGGTAAATTGGGCATCAAACTCGAAGCTTTCCTCCACACCTGTAATCTCTCCGTTGTACATGACCAGACAGGACCTCTTCTCTGAACCTTTTGGTAACTTGAAGAGCCGGTATGTGGCAGACACAAATTTGTAGTCACCTAAACAAATTTTACAATTCAAAATGAAACTATAAATATCTTAACATTTCATAAATATGACAAACATGACAAAGGTTTAACTTTATGCAAATGCAGAATGACTTAATGTAATGACTACCAATAGGGGGCAAGATATCAGATGAACATGATGTCTAGTACTGTAATCAAATGTCAGCAGCAAGATGGAAATTGCTAATTTTTTTCTGAGCATGTACTGAGAGAATAGAAACAAAATGATACTTGTAATATTTGTCTGAGATTGTGTGCTGCATGTTTGACAATTCCTTGTGTGAGCTCATAGATGGTTGCAAAGGCAATGAGAATAACTTTATTCTCATTCATCTTTGTTATGATGCATTCTGCACTGGCGCAATTTATAAACAACTTTTTTCCTCCAAAAAGGTCAGCATCACTGCATATCATCCTCTATGCAAAAGCCTCTAAGTGCCATTTGAAATTTTCTTCTAGAATGATCATTTTTATCAAGCTTGTATATTTAAGTTCAGTAATTTCAAATTACTGAACTTGAATATATAAGCTTGATAAAAATGAGGCTTTTGCATCTGAACTCTTCATATATATATATATATATATATATATATATATATAGATTTGCAGTGATGCTGACCTTTTTGGAGGAAAAAAAGTTGTTTTTTATATATATATAAAAAGCCTCTAAGTGCCATTTGAAATTTTCTTCTAGAATGATCATTTTTATCAAGCTTGTATATTTAAGTTCAGTAATTTCACTTAAATAACAATTAATAGGTAATTATCATTGCCATTTAAGTGAAATCACTGAACTTATATATACAAGCTTGATAAAAATGATCATTCTAGAAGAAAATTTCAAATGGCACTTAGAGGCTTTTGCATCTGAACTCTTCATATATATATATATATATATATATATACTTATACATACAGTGAGGAAAATAAGTCTTTGAACACCCTGCTATTTTGCAAGTTCTCCCACTTAGAAATCAGGGAGGGGTCTGAAATTGTCATCATATGTGCATGTCCACTGTGACATAATCTAAAAAAAATCTAGAAAATCACAATATATGATTTTTTAAAGTATTTATTTGTATGATACAGCTACAAATAAGTATTTATAAACCTGTCTATCAGCTAGAATTCTGACCCTCAAAGACCTGTTAGTCTGCCTTTAAAATGTCCACCTCAATTAGATGCACCTGTTTGAGGTCGTTAGTTGCATAAAGACACCTGTCCACACCATACAATCAGTAAGAATCCAACTACTAACATGATCAAGACCAAAGAGTTGTCCAAAGACACTAGAAACAAAATTGTACACCTCCACAAGGCTGGAAAGGGCTATGGGGAAATTGCCAATCAGCTTGGTAAAAAAAAGGTCCACTGTTGAAGCATTCACTAGAAAATGGAAGCTAAACATGACTGTCAGTCTCCCTCGGACTGGGGCTCCATGCAAAATCTCACGTCATGGGGTCTCAATAATCTTAAGAAAGGTGAGAAATCAGCCCAGAACTACACAGAAGGAGCTGGTCAATGACCTTAAAAGAGCTGGGACCACCGTTTCCAAGGTTACTGTAATACACTAAGACGTCATGGTTTGAAATCATGCATGGCACGGAAGGTTCCCCTGCTTAAACCAGCACATGTCAAGGCCCGTCTCAAGTTTGCCAATGACCATTTGGATGAAGTCATGTGGTCAGATGAGACCAAAATAGAACTTTTTGGTCATAATTCCACTTAACAGTGTTTGGAGGAAGAAGAATGATGAGTACCATCCCAAGAACACCATCCCTACTGTGAAGCAAGGGGGTGGTTGCATCATGCTTTGGGGGTGTTTTTCTGCAAATGGAACAGGGCGACTGCACTGTATTAAGGAGAGGATTACCGGGGACATGGATTGCGAGATTTTGGGGAACAACCTCCTTCCCTCAGTTAGAGCATTGAAGATGGGTCGAGGCTGGGTCTTCCAACATGACAATGACCCAAAGCACACAGCCAGGATAACCAAGGAGTGGCTCTGTAAGAAAAATATAAAGGTTCTGGCGTGGCCTATCCAGTCTCCAGACCTAAACCCAATAGAGAATCTTTGGGGGGAGCTCAAACTCCTGGTGAAAAACTACAGGAAACGTCTGACCTCTGTTATTGCAAACAGAAGCTACTGTACCAAATATTAACATTGATTTTCTCAGGTTTTCAAACTTATTTGCAGCTGTATCATACAAATAAATAGTTAATTAGTGATAAATAGTGGTTTCTGATTTTTCGTATTTTTTAGATTATGTCTCTCACAGTGGACATGCTAGCCTGGATGCCAGCCCGAACTCCGCCCACAACATTTTTTGGTCGAAGTTCGGTCTGGACTCGATCCATTGAGGAGTAACTATGATCAAGGAAAAAAAATGATCAGGCCAATCAGATTGCCAGGGCGGGCTTTATACGATGATGGACAGATGATCTGCAAGGATGTAATCATCACGTTATCAAAGAGCGCTTGTCAAAGCTGACTGCAGCTGGAGAATTGAGATGTATAGATTCCGCTGTCGCGTCTTTTGTAAAATAAATCGACAGCGCATTCATTTTAATAGACAAACAGAGAACTGCAATCAAGGCATTTGTTGATCGGAAAAATATTTTTGGCGTCCTTCCTACATGATTCAGGAAAAGTGTAACTTATCAGCTGGCTCTGACGGTCGTTAAGAAGATGGGACGTAATGAAAAGCCTGTGGTCGTTGTGGTTTCTCCTTTGGTGGCACTCATGAGGAAGTAATTAAAAGAAGCAACACTCGTTATTTAACTTCTAAAATAAATAAAGTTAGGCTACGTTCTGTATTTGAAAACTGCGCTATGCAAAAGAGTTGACTTATGCGTTGCTCTGATTGGTTGTAGGTCTACCGACTATCCAATTGAGTGCAGAGGGTTTTTTTTTTCCTGGTTCGGTTACGACACGCCTTGTAATCAAAGCCCAATGGAGGAGTTTCAGACTCATATTCTCTCTTGAATATGAGTATGACGAAGTCAGGCTATGGACATGCACCTAAGATGACAATTTCAGACCCCTCCATAAATTCTAAGTGAGAGAACTTGCAAAATAGCAGGCTGTTCAAATACTTATTTTGCTCACTGTGTGTGTATATATATATATATATATATATATATATATATATATATATATATATATATATATATATATATATATATAAACACACTTTATAGATCATTTTAAGATAAAGAAATGTACAGCAGTTGCGCATCTCTCTTAATAGTAGAACTAAATAGTTCTACACACAAGAATGTTTGTCGCATGAAAATAATAAAAATGTCTTGGTATTAACACATGCAGTGCATGCGTGGTAACTGTGGTATAAGAGTAATCAATATCACACGACTAAGAGTGCTGTTGGACAGAAGATCAGCATGGTAATATTTATTTATTTATTTATATTTAATACATTTTAAGAAACATTACAAAACACTGGGAGACAAAAAAGGCAGCATGGTTATTTTTGATTACAAATACCAGGTGGCACATTTCACGATTTTTATGTCTCACCAAGAAGTTTCTCTAGTTCCTTGTTGCCCACAGTGATGATACTAGCAGTAACCAGTCTGGGTTTGCAAAATCCAACCTCTTCAGCCAGTCGTATCAGGTCTTCCCACCACAATGCTCCACTCAGGCACTCACCTGATCAACATTTGCAAATAAGCCCATATCAGCGTCAGGTTTTATTTGTTTTGTTTAACACAGTTAAAGTTAAACTTACCTTGTAACATTTAGAAAAAGAAAATAGGCTAGTTTGGATCAATGTCTTTTCTTACCCCATAACACGCTGTTGTCCTTGAGGTCTTCTGGTATTCTAGCATCACTATAAACATCACTAAAGTACAATTCTCCTCCATCCTAAAAACAAAGGAAATCTAAATAATTTCTGTTTGTTAATGAGCCAAATACAAAAAGTGTTATTTCAAATACTCAAACTAATGCTTCGTATAACTGTTATAATTAGTATAGTATCCGAGTGTCATGGATGAGGAAAAAATAAAACTGAAAAATTAAATTGAAAAATTGAATTCTGAAATGACTCCAAACATTGGTGCGAGTGTGAAATAGAGTTACCTTTAGTACACGGTAAGCCTCCCTCAGGACACTGGTTTTATCTGGGGACAGGTTCACCACACAGTTTGATCTTTTGAAGAAAAAGAATGAAGAATGTTTATGCAAGCTAGTAGTGGGAACTCAACAGACTGAAACCTGTTAAGTAGAATAATCTCAAATTAGAAAAGAAAATTATATCTTCATGTTGAAGTCACCATGAAATCTCGGTTTGGTTTCGTATTTATAATGAACATTAATTCATATGCCCTCATGTGCCACTCGGAGTCGGATGTTCTCCACAATAGGAATGAAAATACAACCGCAACTTCCATTTTATGGTGACTCTAAGGCTACTATTTTGAAACTTTGAAAGCTTACATGATGATATCATATGATTTCTCCTCTAGACCTGCTTCAGCCAAAGCCTCAATGTAACCACAAACAAAATTCACATTTGGCTTTTTGTAACCAAATCTTTGCATGTGGTAGTCAACATATTTCTGGGCCACCTCAAGCTGAAAAATAGAAAAAGAAAAGTGTAGTTCACATACTGTTTTTGCCAGTACATCTGTGTTAAATAAATAACTTTTTTTTTTAAATTAAGACCGTCACCCCCGGTTTCACAGACAAGGCTTAAGCTTAAGCTAGTCCCAGGCTAAAATGCATTTTTGAGCTGTTTTAACTGAAAGCAACTTGCACTGATATATCTTAAAATCATTTTATCCCTTAAAGCTCACCTGATACCAAAATGACATTTACTGTAAACCATTTTTCCTTGAAAAAAAAAAGATTCATGCCTTAAAGGACAACTCCGGCTCAAAATGAACCTTTGGTCTAATTAAACATTGTTACCTAGTCAACCGTTATCTGAGATTTGTTTTCATGATTGCCGAATGTAAATAGTTTTATCTCTAAAAACAGTTTAGCCTATAACGCTAGTATATAGGGCATAGAGTAATGACAAATAAAAATCACTTGTTATTACCACTAACAAGGCTCAAAATAGCCCCACACAAACACGGTAGCATAATAAGGGTCCCTGCATTCAAACAGAAGAATTGGCTTTATGCACAGCTTCACTACTTCCTGAATTTCAGCCAGCTCCTTGTTTCCTGTCTGCCATTATTGGACACATTGATTAATTCAGGTGTGCTTGACCTCAGTAGTCATGGCAACAATAATCAGACACACCTGAATTCATCAATTTTGCCCAATAATGGAAGACAGGAAACAAGGAGCTGGCTGAAGTTCAGGAAGTAGTGCAGCTGTGCATAAAGCCCATTGAGAACTTTGTCAGTGTCCAAACAGTTTAATAAGAAGATATTTTATACACACAGTCAACTTCGCGAATACAGGAAGAAGCCATCTTTGAAAAATAGAAGAAAACGGTTCGTGGTTTATGAGATTATGAGAATCTCACCATATGAGATTCTGCACAGTTCAGCGCATTTGGATCGGCGTTCGTAGATCGACTGGTAGAGACTATTTTTCAAAGATGGCTTCTTCCTGTATTCGCGTAGTTGACTGTGTGTATAAAATATCTTCTTATTAAACTGTTTGGACACTGACAAAGTTCTCAATGCTTCGGTTTGAATGCAGGGACCCTTATTATGCTTTCGTGTTAGTGTGGGGCTATTTTGAGCCTTGTTAGTGGTAATAACAAGCGATTTTTATTTGTCATTACTCTATGCCCTATATACTAGCATTATACTAGCGTTATAGGCTAAACTGTTTTTAGTGATAAAACTATTTACATTCAGCAATCATGAAAACAAATCTCAGATAACGGTTGACTAGGTAACAATGTGTAATTAGACCAAAGGTTCATTTTGCGCCGGAGTTGTCCTTTAAAATAGCTTGAATGTAACTCTACACCCTTTTCTCATTTAGTATACGCGTTCTATGAATATGCAAATAAGCCCATCTCCACTCACTCCCTCAGCTCAGAAATCCACTCGTTGGCGATCACGTTGTCGTGATTGGTGACAAGGTAGTTTGTGACGTAAGAGACAACAGCGGTTTCAAACACTTTTTGACACTGTCTTTGGTTCACTGCAGACTTATAAACTTGCACATGGTTTGTCTTAAAGGTCCCGTTCTTCATGTTTTTTGAAGCTTTGATTGTGTTTACAGTCTGCAATATAACTAGCCTGGTTAAAACCAGACCATTCTCAGTTGTAACCGAGTTATGTTCTGGCAAAGCGTCATAGACAAATCATTTCCAGAGGGGCGTCACCAACGGACGTAGCGGGTCGACCTAAAACCAATCAGAGCGATGAAGGAGATGACGTACGCAGAGCGGCAGCCGGCGGAGAAACATCTCTGAGTGTTGTTTTTTTGCTTGGTTTTTAACAAAAACGAAAACGTTCAAATCGCTTAAAACAGACGCGATAGCTGATTCGAACAAGTGATGTTCGACGGCGGCATCCATCTTTGTAATGTAGGCTACAAAATCTGCTTCAAAATCCCAGCGCTGTCGTCATCGTGTAAAGCCCGCCCCAACGTTTCTGATTGGTGCCGCAATTTCGATGGATTGGAAATGGCCTTGAATGAGCTCTTTGCCAGATTAACTTTCAGAGCAAATCTAAATTTGCTGGGTTTTTCCAGGCTACAATATGCCATGTGTTCATGTTTCGCGTGTGAAAAAACACAGTATTTTTCACACAATTTACTAATCTGTATAGACCTTATTCAGAGCAGCGCCATGACAGGTATGAAAGTGAGGCTGTGAGGGATAGTCTTACCGTGTTTCCAATGGCATCCCCTGTAAAAAGCTGAATAAAGCTCCAAGATTACTTACAATTTTCCACAACTTACATTGTCGGGAGTTTTTTGTCAACTGTAATTTCTTGGAAAGATATTTTTCCAGTGTTTCATGAGCAGAACAATCCGAAAACACATTAAATAACAGTACAGCCCATTGAAGAGATGCAAGTCTATCCCTCACAGCCTCGCTTTCATTCTCATTAAAAATCAAAGATGGCACTGCCGTGAATAAGGCGTATACCGCTGTTTTAACTGTCCAAAAACAGGCCAATGGCTCTATGAAGTCCCTCTTTCAGAAATACGCAAGGAGTTTACGCAGGGGTGCGTTTCCCATACAACTATGTAGTTCGCTGATTCACTTCCATAGTATAATGCATCGTTGGAATAATCAACTAGCTAGTCACGACTGTTTCCTCGAAACCCATTGTCGCAAAGTACCGTTCAACCACGTTGGTTTCGCACGTGTTGCAGTTTAACTACTTTTAATGAAACTGTTTGAGATCCAATTAACGCTATAGATTTTTTATATATGAATTACAGACATGTCATCTGAGGACTATTTCTAATTGTTCTCAGTTATTTTGCTTTATTACCAGACTCAATATTTGGCTCGTTCTTACATAGTAGAGCACGTTCGCACATGCGCACTCTTCAAACACGGTACTTTAAATCTTTTGACAAACTAAAAGACGTAAATTCCATTTGTATTTATTCGAAATAAAAGGCACCGGTTGTACTGAATGTCAGCTTGCTTATTTTGCTCAAGATAAGGATTTATTACGTCCAAATGTGATGCAATATAGAAACGATGACTTTAACCACAGGTCAAGAGCTGTCGTTCAAACCACACAACTTTTAATTATTAACAACAATTAAAGGTATAGCGGAGGATCTTTCCGAATTTTAGAGAAGACCCGCCCTCTCCAATTTTTTAAAAAAATGCACATGCACAAACACAACACTCTTGTTCCCGAGAGGGAACGTCTATACGCCTTGCACAATTATGTTGCAAATTCTGAACTAACTAAAAAACATTCATAAAAAAGACAACATGTCAAATGCCCTTCCGTGTTTTATTTACTTATTATACTGATCGATTGAGTGACCGAGGACTCAAGACATGATATGTTGTGCAACCCTGTATCACACGAAATACGTTCTGAGGAAACTATTTTGCAAATCGCAATTACGTTACATAGCAACATAAGCAGTGCTATTACGTTGGTCCTTAACCTAATATCTCTCATTGTTAATACGTTATTTTTATACATAGTTGCATATGGAGAAGTAGCTTGTTGCATTTGTGTAATAATAAACACACAAGATTTTAGAATATTTCAGCGTGATACCATTTACCATTTTGGACAAAAGGCTACTTTAGACAAATTGAGATGTTTACCGTGTCTATGCGGTGCATGACTCGTGCCAGGGCTAGCATTGTAGCTTGCATTAACTTTTACTAGTGATTTTAAATGGATTTCTCCAAATAGCGTGACAAACTTTACCTGTCTGGTAGAATCTTCGCGACTGCGGCATCAGTGAGAAGCCCAAACTGTGCTTTTAGCGCACGCCAGCGTGTGATATTCACCCAAAATCACTCTGGTCTTGTTTCTATATTCTGCGGCCTTTCTCTTCTTATCATACACTTAGTAAACATTTTTTTCTCTTTCGACCCTCAGCCATTTTCAAAGGAATGGCTGAAACCGTAACTCCGACATAATACACCTGAAAGTGAAAACTCCGTAGGGATGAGCACGTAGCCTACGACGGCCTTACGTAAACATATCACCAGAATGATTGACACTTAGGTGGACCAATAGTATAGACTACCCACCCGGAAAAAGAAAATCCTCCGCTATACCTTTAAGTTAATAAATATAACAATGACTGTTAGCGTCCACAACAATCGTTTATTATAAGCACTCACTACACTTTTGTCATCTACTTTAAATGACCGATCTCTTTAAATTAAAGCAGGGTGGATTCTGATCGGCTGTCAGTGTTTTTGACATTGACTTCCTCTCTAGTTACTGTGCCTCTGTGCTATTCTCATTATAGTTGTAGTAGTGTGGACTCTGCAATGCTTTTGTTTATTTATGCTTTTATTTAGAACGATTTTTAAAACTGCACGTTCATCTTTATAGTTATATCGTCCTTGGTGCGAACAGACCTTTGATCTCATAACCGGTTCGGAGAAGACTAAAAAGGTTTGGTCTTTTAACCTGAAAGGAACTGAAATATGAAACAAGCACAAAATTACTTATTTCCTAACTGTGCACATTATTATTCAAAACCCTGTAATCGTAATCTGCAGTTCAAGGAAACTGACCTGATCTTCAGTCATGTCGATGCCTGTGACATGTCCCTTCTTTCCAACGAGCTGGCTGAGCATGTAGCAATCCCGTCCACTCCCACAGCCGAGATCAAGCACCCTGGAGCCCTCCAGACACTCGGGGACCACCAGACCACAGCCATAGTACCTGAGAGGATGGAAACAAGTTACGCTGCCACCCAGGACTAAGCATCGAAACATCACAGTATCACTGTTATGAGACATGGTATAAGCAGTCAAATGAAAAAAAAAAAAAAAAAAAAAAAAAGAAAAAGAAATCTAAAGGTTGGCTTTATTAAAATATGATACATTTCATTGTATCAAGTGTCCCTATTAAGCCCACTTAATTTTTCCATATATCTTTTTTTTTTATTAATATGGCGACAGCCTTCCAAGAAAGTATTAATTAAAAATAAATTAAAATGCTTTGTGTAGCAAACATTCAAAATCTGGAATATGCTAATAATGTTTCCAGTTAATCAATGGGTGTTAACAGTCTACAACACCCATTTTAAAGAAATTACTACTTATATTAAGACTGTTTTACAAGACAAATGTTACAAAAGATTTACATTTCAAATAAATGCTGTCTAATCATCCCATAATCCTGAAAAGAAAGGTATCAGGGTTTGCACAAAACTTTTAAACATTGATTTTAAGAAGACAGTGCTCAAACAGGGTTTACATTTTTGGTGTTTGGGGTCAGATGGACCACATGATATATATATATATATATATATATATATATATATAGTTTTTTTTTTTTTTTTTTTTTTTTTTTACTTCTCAACTATGCATTTATGCGGTGTTTTTGTGGGCATTTGGTAGTTGGTATTTGGTAGTTTTGTATTTGGTAGTTTTTTTTTGTTTGTTTGTTTGTTTTGTTTTTTCACCCATATACTCACAATTAATTAACTACGCCATATATTAGCTTCATTATTTATTATTTATTTCAAAAATAGGGGTCAATCTGACCCCAAGCACCTTAAATGTAAAAAAAAAAAAAAAAGTTACACACCCTTAAACAACCAAATCAAGCCCAGATTTGTTTGTACGTGTTAGTGGCCCTGAGATGAAGGTAACACTTTTTAAAAAAAAGAAAAAAAAAGAAGGAAAAGTCCAGTGGAAAAAAACACTGAGTCCATACACTGAGGTTAAGCATCAAATCAGCATGTCAGAATGATTTCTGACAGATAATGTGACCCTGAATACTAATATATTCAAACGTACAATAGAATATATCATATATAGTCAAACAAAAAAATTTCAGACACCATATTTTTTTTTACTAGTGGGTGCAGGACACTGTAAGTTCATTTATGAATGTTAGGATGGCAAAAGATGTCAGAAAAAAATGTTGTATGTTCATATATCACTCACTTTGCAACGACATCTGGATGGATCCCAGCTATCGCTTTTCTCACATATGCAGGGACAGACTTGGCAGACGGTACACATGCATTGCTTTTCAGGTCAGATGTCTTCTTAAGTGTCTTTCCATAGTATTCCTGTAATAATGGAGAGTAGGTGTCAATTGGCTGCAATGTGAAATGCAAAATATATATCCATACATACATTTATATATGTGTGTGTGTGTGTGTGTGTGTGTGTGTGTGTGTGTGTGTGTGTGTGTGTGTGTGTGTGTGTGTGTGTGTGTGTGTCAAAATTCGGTCCTAGTGAGCCACAGTCCTGCCCTCATCAAACACACCCGAGCAAGCTCATGAAGGGGTCTGAAGAGCTTTTATCAAAGTTGGAGGAAAAAATCTGCAGGACTAGTGTGGCTCTCCAGGACTGACGATGGCCTCCCCTCTCCCTCTCTTACTTCATGCTATTTTTATTTTATGTTCTAGTTTAACAACAGCCCTTTAAAGTCAACAATAAGTTTCGTCTTTTAACGTTTGAAGAAATACATACCTTAACCTCATTGTAGACACTTGTAACAGCCTTGTTACTGTGAACAATAATAAGAAACTTTACTGACACTATAATTCACTTTGTAACCGAACATGCTTAACGTTATGCTACAGCAAAACTGGACGACTCGCGAAGACTTTGCAATGTAATATCTATTTTGTTATTGTTACTATAAAATGAAGGTCTATAGTCTACTTTGCCAGCTTGATTGATACTGCAAATCACATGTAAAACATTCGAGTAACCTATTATTACTGAGAAACTTACTTGGCTGCTGTAGGTGCGTCTGCCATGATTATGTGCGAAATCTGTTTTGGTCTTTCTGGGTTTCGGTAGTTCGAGAGGTTCAGCCAATCAGTGAGCAGTATGCCGCTATCTGTGTGGCCGTGTGTATAGACATCATATAGGTAGACGCCCTATCGACCGCTACTGCCTATTGGCACGGACGAGAATTGGAGCCGCCATCTTAAACCGGTCATCCGCTCCGCTCAGTGTGATCTGAATGGCAGGTGAAATGAGCTGTCAGCGCATTAAATTAATCACATCTCACTGAATACTGAACTGATTTTCACGCGGGTTTTTTTACTGCAAAGGTCATTCATGTAGCTATGATACAGGACACATGGTTTGGCCTATTTTAATATCCATTGTAGGTTAAGACTAATATAATATTCTGATATAAGATATAAAGTGACCAGAAACAATATGTGATGAAGGATATAATGTATTTTATAATTCACACACTATAAATATAATAAATAAACAGATAGTAGCAGTAAAGTAAGATATTTTAATAAGTTGAAGAAACAGTTTATGATTGACACACGCACACACGAACACACACACACACACACACAGAACGCAGCCACCGAATCCACCGAACGCAGCCACCTGTAATAAAAATTGAGAAGAAGCTTTTCAACGTGTTTGCATCAGTACGTTCATTTCTAAAAATTAAATTCGGACAACATTAAGCCTATACCTTTTTTATTGTATGTGGATGTAGGAGGGGAAAATGTCGAGACTAAAGCCCTATTCAGATTAACTTTACAAGGGTAGATGGGGTAAATTAATGTAATTTTACCACAGGACTTCTGTAATATCAATAGCCAAATCGCATGTGGTAAGATATAGGTTATGAATAAAACTAGAAGTTTGAGAGGCAACTCAATTTGCGCATCGCTGTCATGCGTGTATATTACGTTGCTTCCTGATGTGCGCAAACACAAATAACCTATAGAACAGGGCAGCTGAATGCTTATCTAACAACCTAGAAGCTCTTGTAATTATTACTTTAACAGTTACCCCACCTCTCCACGCCGGGTGAACACCGGCTGATGCAGTTAGCATATTTCACAACGATTTCAGTAGGCCTACAGTAATAGCAAATATCCTTGCTCCTTCTCGATTATCTGGTAATATTCTATTCACAAAATTCAACCAATAGTACGGAAATGTTAAGACTTACTTGTGAAAAGCCCTATTTTCGGTGGTCCGGCGATTAGAACAGGAAAATGCTCCACAGTGCTCTGGCATCTCATCTGCTGCCACGCAACGAGACTCGGAATACGACCGGTTCAAGATGGCGGTCGAATTTCTCGTTTTCCAGCGGCCAATAGGGTGTCTAGTCTCTATATGATATCTATGGCCGTGTGGCTCATGGACTTTGAGCCTGCAAGTCATGCAGCAAGAGAGAGATGAACGATCATGATGACAATGCAATGCCCGAGTAAATTATTAATAAAATGTATGGGTTTATTTACACTAAAGTCAGTATTAACAACGCATTCTATTAACCCGGTCCCAATAAAGGGGTATAAAAAACAATGAGAAAATTTAGGACATGTTATTAATATTTATTTGTATCCCCCAGGATAGCCTACGTCGTGTTACATTTTGGCCACATTTTTAAACCATTTATTCCCTCATAACTTAAACTAAATATTCTTTAAAATGATGTTGAGCAAGTATAATGCTTATTTATGAATAGATTAGCCTACTCTACTGTATCATATTTAATATACTAATGGGAGCCTATAAATTATCCAATGTGAGCAAAACTTTGCAGAAAAATTATAATCTACTTCATGCACTCCTCTGGTTGATAGTTCATCCTTTTAAATCAAGTAAAGTATTTTTTTCTCAGCAATCATAAAGTAAATGTAAGATGAACAAGCAGCTTGGGTTTACTTAATTATTCATAATATTACAAAATAGAAATTTTAAATTCTATTTACATTTATTCATGTTAATGTCAAATATGACACAAAAGTATTTTGATAATTCCTGTTTTGACAAAAATTATTTATTGATAATTCAAGACAGCTAAGTTGCCTTTGAATTTAGTTTTGACAATTTTACATGTGAGTTCCAAATATAGTATAGTAACAAAAGATTAAATGGAATGGAACGTTTTTAACCACTTTTCAGCCGGTGAAAATGCATTTGAATGAGTGTGAAGTTTAAGGGAATTTGAAAAAAACAATTTAATAGGACAAAGTCAGTTATAAATGATGGCACCCTAAAAAAATGTCAGATCATATTTAGAAAACTGGAAAATTTGGGAAAATTACTTTTTTAGTGTGATCAACTTTTTATCACATCCACTCAAACAAACAGAAAGGGAAGAGGGGGCAACAGACATATGCCTATATCAATAATTAACAATATGAAAGAAAAAAAAAAGAAAAAGAAAAACATTTTTATATAGTATTTCTTTTATATAATTCAATATGTTGGAAGAAAAACATTGCCATGCATCAATGTCACTCTTGTGTGCATCTGTGGATTGCTATGTGTGTGTCAATATTAAATGTAATATGCAAAATGACAATCCAATATGTAAAATGGCATTGCATTTGGTGTTAAAATTTACATTTTACATTACCATTCTAGCAACTTTTGGTGCAAAATGAAAATGAAATTACATAATTTACATTTGCCATTTCATATACTAGTTTTAATATGCATATTGAAATGCTTTATAAGTGGCAAAATTAAAATGAAAATGCATTAGGGCAAAGGGCTGTTGTGCATTACTGAAGATTTTATTGCACTGATAAATGCCTTCACATTCCCTCAACCTGAGGGCCAAGCGGCAAGGTCCTTTCAGATTCAAAATAGCCTACTATTTTTGTCTAGCTATATGTAATATAAACTCTGCCTTTGATTGTGAAAGTAAATCATACTCTTCTTATAAGGAGAACAGTCGTGTTTGTTGATCAGAAAAACTTAATTGGATCTTACTTTCTAAATGTGTAAACTGACAGTTTTTTTGCTTTGGCAAGAAAAATATATACAGAATCCTTGTTTAGTACATTTAGTGCTTTATCTTTTATGATCTTTTAGGGAATTAATGAGCATCTGATTAAGTAGTATTGATGTGTTAAAACCACTGATCAGACAATAATATAGAAATAGAGGAGTTAGATGAAATTAGAGATGGGCTGAGAAATATGCAATCTATCCCAGTGAAAGTCTTGTGTCTGTTAGAAAAAAAGAAAAAAAAAGTAAAGTCCTTAGATGTAGTGTTTTTAATTCTCCAAAGATCGATTATATTAAAGGGATACACCACTTTTTTTTTTTTTTTTAAATAAGCTCATTTTACCACTCCCCCAGAGTTAAACAGTTGAGTTTTACCGTTTTCGAATGTATTCAGCCGATTTTCTGATTTTTAGAAGACTATCAGTAACCAGACAGTTTCTGGTCTCATTGACTGAATGGATTTGAAAACGGTAAAACCCAACTGTTTAACTCTGGGGGAGTGGTAAAATGAGCCTATTTCCAAAAAAAAGTTGAGTATCCCTTTAAGTTCAGTGATACATTTATTCAGTAACTTAGAAAATGGATTAGCTGTTGTATCCGGGTGAGATTTATCCAATGCATTATTTTATCCACTGCAGCATTAAAATCATGGGAAAAAAGCATGGAAATATTAATGAAAAATGCCTCATTCAGGGAGTAAATGGAGGTCAGTGTTATAACCATTATGTATTTTGCAAAGTATAAAAGGGTGTTTCTGCAACTACGGGCACTTTTAAGTCCCAGCACTGAAATTTTAGATTTATGTTAAAATTTGTCGTTTGATGATTCATAATTATATTCACATAGCCTACCATCACACACCTTGACAAAAAATACAATTATTAATGTGATTAAATATAATATTATGAAGCATTTATAGCTCAAAACACCATTTTTGTTAAGGTCCCATGCACGTACCTGGTCTCAATGTTGAGATATACAAGCTAATTACAATTTAAAATTATTTCAAAGGGAATTGTTTAATATACAGATTAATTTACAGCATCCTAAAATTCTTTGTATTACTGATCATTTTGATGATTTTTTTTTTACTAAATGTGCCTGTCCCACACTTTCGAGTCCTTATCACAATAATGGAAAAAAAGCTTTTATTATGAAATTTTATCAAACACAAACAAACAGAAATTAACACTTGAGCAGTGAGCACATTGATAGACTGGGCCACCACACTACCTCACCCACAAGATCCAAAAAAAAGTAAGATAAACATCATGTTTTCTGCTCTAGTATTTATTGTGTGTCCTAACCATTCAGCTTAATAATTGTGTATTTTGAACTACATTTTAAAAATAAATGTATAGGCCTATTACTGTTAAATGCATATTAAGATGCTAAGTCAAAACTAATGTGGAAGGCCTTGCTAACTGCCAGTTAGCTAAAATATTAGCAAAATTGTAATTTACGCAGCATTTTACTGCAGTAAATTTAGGTGTTGCGGTAAAGACCTTGTGTTGCTGTAGAGACAAATTCAAGGTTTACTGTATAGACTATTAAATGACAAATATTCAGTAGTAGTTAAGTATGTATATATATATATATATATATATATATATATATATATATATATATATATATTTATATACAGTATACTATATACTCAAGGCCTTGCCAACTGCCAGTTAGCTAAAACATTAGCAAGAATGTAATTTACGCAACATTTTACTGCAGTAAATTTAGGTGTTGCGGTAAAGACCTTGTGTTGCTGTAGAGACAAATTCAAGGTTTACTGTATAGACTATTAAATGACAAATATTCAGTAGTAGTTAAGTATGTATATACATCCATTAACTCAATCATTCATACACCGACATTGTCCTTAACGACAAAATCTCATTACCGCAGCACTGCTCTGTTTTATTTTATTTTTCACATATTCATTTGAAAAAATTTAAATATATAAATTTTTACATTTAAGCTGATAAATGACGGTAAAGTGTCAGTTAAATGACGCCCTAGGATCGTCATCAAACTGACATTAAAGGGTACCCTAAAACGTCCGATGCTGACGTATGGTCAAAAGTGTCAGTTGTCTTGGGATGAGAATTGCTTCGTTTTGCTCGGATATTTAACGGCGTGTGCATACACGCGGAATCGCTCGGACATTTAACGGCGTGTACACACACGCGGAATCACTCGGACATTTAACGGCGTAGACATACACACATACACACACATACACGAGGATAGCTCAGAATGCGTACACGCCAGTTGACTTGAAAGTTGTGTGTATGTTTACGCAAAAGTCATGATGTCATGTTGGATAAAAAGTGTTATGTTTGTTTTGTGTAGCTATAGAATAAGGTTACTGTAAATGAACATGAAATTCCTATTTCGTAGGCTATATTTATTTATAGCTATCAGTATATTTACAAAACTGCATCAAATTTGAAAAAAAAAAACCTATTAAAATATATAATTTTTTATTGAATTTAGGCTACTAAAGAAAAATGTATAAAATTAACGTTATTGTAACATTGCAGTTACAAGGACACTTTTTAAGTAGATGACCCAAAAAAAACAGATTAAAATATTTCCAGATTAAAATTTTTACTAGGCTACATTCTACATTTTATAGCCTTCAGACTATGATGGTTAAAATTGAAATTCATAGAGGTTGATTATTATTACTGTTCGATACTATTATTACTGTTTACTGTAAATGGATCTCCGGTATCAGGGCACAGGAAAACGATTTACGGTTCAAATGGAAAATGACCTTTTCTGTGATTTCATAATTAGTATAAATAATTTGATTAACCCACTATGGGGCTAAATTAGCCCCATAGTGGGTTAATCAAATTATTTATATTAATGTATTTATTAATATTGTTAAAATGGTAAAACTCAAAAGAAGAATACCTTCTCCCATCAACATGTGTAAAGTTTGCCTCATTGTAGGCTATCCTATTATTAGGCATAGGCTAATACATGACCTGTAGAGAGCGCTCTTTGACAACAATTGTGCCATTTTTAAACAGCTGTTAAAATCATAATTTATCACGAACATGGAGCCTTCAGGAATTCATGTAATAAAATATATTTATATAATTTACAAAATATACTTTTTATTGTTCGGGGAGAGGAACCATTTCCTACTGTCAAGCTGATATTTATGTGTGTGCCCTTGATTTACGACCAATGATAATTACAATAATAGATGGGGATTGCCTTAAGAACAATGTGGATTTACTTTAAAACAGAAACAAGTTTAGATATAGCTCAGTTTAGCTTTTGCTGGAGGATGATGCATCTGTGTGGAAATAAATAGAAACATTCGCTAATTTGCGGTTATAGCACAACATTAAAAGAGGAGTAAGAAGGTTTTACATAATGTGTGTATACATTACTTTTGATATACTTATTAATATTTTAAAATGTTTAATATTTTCAGTATTAAGTATTAAGTGTCACACAAATAGCCTACTAAATCAACTATTGAATTTAAAATTCTGAAAATGTATTTGAATAACTGAATAACAGATGACAGACAAAAGCAGAACCCCAGTAAAAAAAGAGATTAATCTGAAAGGTAAAATCGCTCTGTCTAATGTAGTCATATAAATATTTGCTTATTTAATTTGAAGATATATAATTGAATGATATCACTCAATTAACCTATAGTTTTTACAATAACTTTTACTCCACAAATCCCTCATTAACAAATATACACACAATGCTATGCAGATAGCTATTTTCCAGACACACAATATTAGATCAATTAAATTCTAAACTGTTTTGGCTGACTAAATATCACAAATGTTGATATTCAGATGAAATGACTAAATTAAAAATAGCCTAGCCATTAATCAAAAGTACTGAGATGAGATTGTATGTCATCTATGGTCAGGCAAACGAATGAAGGCGTATTGTAAAACAATAAGAAACCGCTCAAACACTTTCGATTTCATTAGAAAGGTGAAAAGGTTATTTTCAGGATAAGACATGTTTTGGTCATAAATGTGTTGGTTGAATGAATGAACCATTTTTGTGACTCGCTGAACACTGGATTTTTTTTAACCCTTTCGTGCATGAATTATGATAACCTCAGTCAGGATTTTTTTCCTTTGTGTTTTTATTGCCCTTAGGGCATGAAAAACAAGATTTGATTTGATTTTTTTTTTTAACAAATTTTTCAAAGAGATTTTCAGATGTCCACTTGAGTGGACAGCATGCATTTATAGTTTAAACTGAAGAGATACTGTATTAAACATAATACAATAATCAAACAGATAAATTATGTGTATTTAACAAACTAATCAATACAATTACATCAAATCATGTGAAAACTATAAAATATATGAAAAAATATATATAAATACGAAATATTGCAAAGGCAATAGACCTGCATACAAGTTGCACTTCGTGTATCTTGGATATCAGAGCATGATGATGTGATTCCATCAGAAATGTCTACAGCCTGTCAATGTACAACTGTGGAAACACTCAGATGCTCCCTCCAGTGTGCCAGAGTATGTCAATTTACCCTTATTAGCTGATAATTCTGATTATGTTAGAGATGGACACATTTCTATAGCCCCTCTTCTGAGAAAACCTAGTGATAATTTTTTTTAAATCTCATCTGAAATGAGCAGTGTTGGGCCAGGCATAACGCATTCAGATTATTTGGTTGATGTTACAAGGAAAGTAATGTGTTAGAAGTAACATGCATTACATAATCAGATTTGTTTTAATGTTTCGAGTAAAGTAATGTATTACAAGTAATATGCATTACCTACTCAGATTACTTTTTGATCTAACAATTAATTACAAGTAATGTGCATTACGTAATCAGATTACATTTTGTTGTTACGAATAAAGAAACGCATTACAAGTAACATGCACAATCAGATTACTTTTTGATCTAACAAGTAATGCACTACAAGTAACATGCATTATTTAATCAGATTACTTTTTGATCTAACAATGCATTACAAGTAACATGCATTATTTTGATCTAACAAGTAATGCACTACAAGTAACATGCATTGTGTAATCAGATTACTTTTTGATGTTACGAGTAAAGAAACATAGGTAAACGGATATTTTTTGATCTAAGAAGTAATGCATTATGTAATTAGATTACTTTTTGATGAAATGAGTAAAGTAATGCATTACAAGTCACAAATTATGTAATTACATAACTTTTTTAGACGTCAATGAAAATTACATTCTAATAATACAACTACATTTATTTACAGTCAAAAAAAGTTACTGCAGATTAAGTATTTTCAAAAACAATATTCACAGTATAAGTATAAATTGTAGCTAAAATATAGCCATTGATGCATGAGGTCCACTATAGTGGACGGGTGATTTATCAGATTTTTCTCCCAATCTAAAATCAAAACTTGGAAAATTTGACTGTGATATGACTCATTAGATACTGTTTGATGCTGCAATATTTTTTTTACCTACAAGAGTGTCCTAGGATAGAAGGAATGGGTGGATATTCCGGGGCACCTTGGCATGTCTGACTGGCCATTGGCCATCTTGGTTTGGAGAGGGGAAAAAAATCAAAACTCAATGGCTTATAACTTTGTTGCAATGCATAGGATGATGCACCAGGGTCCACTGAAGAGATTGATGTGCAACTTTCCCATCAAAACCCTTGCAAATTCAAGAAAATGCTTTTTAAATAGCTCTCCACTGCAGTGACCACTCACGCCACACCACAGAAAGGGTCACTGAACCGATCTGGTTCATGAACTGATTCAAAGATGGCACAGGAATGAATCAAAATCCCTACAAATAATATCAACTGGAAACGAAAACAATGACACACGTTGTGTTGATTTGTGTTTATTAGACAGTGTCTCGATTATGTGTTTTGCATAACAAAAGACAGACCGATACAAGATAAATTGTGCCAGAACTCAAACCAATGCTAAGAATTGTAGGCTGTACAAAATTATATCATGTTTGCACAATGCTTCAGAGTATTTATAACTTTTTGAAAATCAGCAGCTTATTAATATTTTCAGAAAAAGAGATTGATATGTATTTGTCTCCAAGCACAGCTTCAACATTAGATTGTCATCACAGAGACACCAGTAAGAGCAGCACATCTCTATACTAATAACATTCATTAGGGCAGTGAAATAAATTATTTGTTAAGAGTGCTTCAGTCAAACTGAAGCTACTTTGGTGCAGAAATACAAAAATAAATCACTTTATAATTACACAAGTATGGCTCATTAGCTTGCATATGAACAGAAAATCAAGGCACTTTGAATTGTTACCATATTTCTTGACACAGATTTTGAGCTTTCAAGAATTAAAGTATTTACATAAAAATATCTATTCTATTAGGCTGATGTCCAAGATGATACTGGACAACTGGCACGTGAATTGCATTTAAGAGTGGTTGTAACAGAGTGCAAAAAGAATAGATGCAATTCATGTTACACCAATTACAGCGTTACGTACCCACGTGTGTTGGCAATAGCATCAAACTCATCAAGACACGTTTTACTAATAGAATGATCTATATTATCATTTTAAAAAATATCAAAATGTTTCTTTCTTTGGAGCTTACTTAATTAGGTATCACTGAGAAAATAGTTTATTGTACTTTGTAGCTTACATCAATGGATAAACAGCTATACTGCAAGACAACTTCTTTCGGCAAGGATTTTATCCCTACAGGTTCAACCCTCAACATGCAATCAGAAAATTATGGCAAGAAACAATGCAGCACTTTCAGGCTCCAATGCTAATAATTGTCCCATGATATAGCCTACTTTGGCTATGAAAGCTTAGATTTACGAATCAAACTTGTTCTGAATACACATTCATCAGAGCTTACAGCAGCAACACAGACAATATGTGAATTAAGACTGTAGTATGTAAATACTTTGTGTTTAAAATGAATTCAATATAATTCATTCAGAACAATGTGATTGTGCAAAACAAAAACTTAATAAACACCATTAAAATGTGTCCCATTATATTAGGGAAAGTCGACAGGGGCCTGTCAGTATTTACATTTCTCTCTGACTGACTGTCCTGACAAACTGATAGTTCAGCACACCAGTGTTTGCGCATTTAGCCTCTCAATCCTAAGACTGCAAAAAAAAAATGGTCCATTGTCAATAGTGTAGTGATGTGTGAAGTCACTTTAAAACCAACACAGCGAATTCACATGACCACAGCAGATTCTGTGCAGGGAACTTTTTCGCCCCCTTTTTTGCGCTTATTATATGCACGCAAGTACAAAGTGGGAAGTTGGATTTTCTTTGAGCTCAAAATTGAGTTGGGGGCGTGTCAGTGAGAAAAACTAAAACTAGCTATGTTGCATGTACAAAAGTATTGTGCAATTATGATTTAGTTTACAGCAAAATGTGCATTCTTTGTTCGCCATTTTGCTGTATTTTTGTGTAGAAAAGGCACAACGGCATCTTGCTCCGACCATTTTGAGAGCACAATTACAGCTGCACATGTGGTACGTTCTCTCGTGGAGCAAGTAGAGCCCATCCTTGTGCACTTTTTGGGCTTTTAACTGCATAAATAGATGCTTTGTACATAAAACACAGCTGCGGATAACATCTAATTGTTCTCACTTCTTTGTTCACCATCTCATACAGCTTTTTCTAAATTAGTATTCAGCTTTAAGATTGTGTGTTATTGTGTGGACCCTCTTGTTCATTAATAGTATGCCAGTAAAGGCAAATGAGGTTTAGTTTGGGCGAGTGGAGATGCTCCACACTCCACTCTGTTTTCTGGGGATAGACGGCCCTGATTTTCCTCTTCGAAGGAATGGAGGCCACATTCCTCACAGAAATCCTCAGAGTCCCCTTGGTCCTCCTCGCTCAAAAGCCTCTCCAATTCTTTGGGTTCATGGCTTTTCAAGCCTCGCCCACAAACGCACACTTCACTCTCAGAGTCCCGTGTAAATCTGCGGTGCCTTGCCAGAATCCTCTCGTTCTCATGATCAGGCATCACCACATTCCTGAGCATCTCCTTCCTGCACTCGTTCTGTTTGTCCACGCTGGGAGGCTGATCTAAGGGAAGGGCACTTTGCGTGGACCTGCTTCGCTCGAACTCGCTCTTGCTGTCGCCTTTGTGGTGGTACCCGCTGGAGGTATGGATCTCTTCTAGGCTGGGTCTGGAACAGAGCGTGTCGGATGCAGGGGGCACTGGAGTGATCTGTCTGGGTGGGCAGTGCGTATCCTGCTGGTCAGTGGTTAAGGGGCAGGTGTAGGCTGGAGGTCCAGTGTTTAAGGCAGTATATGGGGGAGGGGGCGTAGCAGGACGATGTACCGCTTCCTCATATTCTGGAAGGAGATAATTGGGTAGGAATCCTGAAAGAGAAAGAATGGCAAGAAAATGTCTGAGAACCAATTCAGACTTTGTTTTGGTTGAATAACTACAGTTTTAACCATTTTAAAGGGATAGTTCATCCGAAAATAAAAACATGGTCATCATTATCTCATCCTCATGTTGTTCCAAACCTATGGGACTTCCATATGGAAGGCTATTTCTGCCACAAAAGAAAAATTATGACCAAACATTTGGACATTTTTATTTTGACACCATCTCATAATTGACAATACCGTTTTGACTATTTGTATAATGAATTGAACTTGTTCATTTTGCCGTTTTAGCATTTTAGTTTTGAAATGTATATCCTAATGCACGGTTGCTACACATTTTCCATTTTAAAATGGCATACTTTTCCAAGGTCAAATTTCTAATCCTCTCTGTAGATATTTCCATATTAGAATTGATTATACGGTTTTTAATTAATGTTTGTATTTAAAGCCTTGCCATGGTCTGGCTCTAGCTTGCATTACAGATCCCTCCCCCTAGAGATCCCTTAGATCTACTTCTGGTAAGTTATTAACCGTCCCGATGTCTTGCTTGAAATCCAAAGGTGACAAATCCTTTTCTGTATTAGCCCCAAAGCTGTATATTTATGTTAAACCTTTTAATTAACATTCAGTACTATTGTTTGAATTAGAAGATATTTTAATCAATTTTATCATTATATATATATACAGTATATATATATATATATATATATAATATGAGCTATACAAGGTAGATTTGTTAAATGGAAACTATTAAGGGTAAAGAATTACATTTAAAATGGGCTTTTCATGTAATTTCATGAACTTCTTTATGAAGTCATAATTGATCTTAGTTACAGCGCCCACTATTGGCAGAACTGTGAGAGACTTAGTGCGTGTCCTCAGATTGTCCTTTTGTCTGTGCATCAGGTTTCATTAAGCTTGGACATTGTGATCAGCAGCTATAGGTCAACTCTTAAAAATCACCAATTAAATAACTTGTATATTTGCGATGCTTGGACAAATCAAGGTTCTTTTGCAAATTTGCCAACATTGTCCCTTGCTGTTTGTTGAAGATTTGGAATAAATTATGAAAGAACTTTTTGTGAACTATCCCTTTTAAACGTACAGTATGCAATTTTTGGCCACCAGGGGTCACTCATTTAAAATAATAACAAAAGACGTACACAAAATATACGGATATACAGCATCTCTCTGTAGATTTAGCTTTTCAAGATGCATTCGATGCTTTAAATGCAACCCCAATGTTTACCTGTGTCATGCTTCTCTTGTCCCAAACCCTTCTCGGATCATATTTTTCACCCGTACGTTTGAGCTTTACTGAGCTGGCTGTAGCAGCAGAACGTGCAGGCAAAGCGTAATCGTGGTCCATAACTATAATACAGACTAATATAAATATTTATATTACGCCCCTTCAATGAATGACCTATTTAGAACATTTTTCATATATAGGGCGCACCGGATTATAAGGCACATAAGATACTGCAGTCAAATGTTTGACTGGGTTTGCGTTATGCATCCACTAGATGTGCTAAAGGCTAAAGGGAATGTAGTGAGTGCGCGGCGCAGGAGGTGAGGCGTTTATTTAGTAAGCATGAGCGTGCTGGAGCGGGCACGTAAATTACATTCACAGCCTGACTCATACGAGTATTCAATGTGCGCGGCTCGCTGACAGCAACACCTGGCTGATTTGAATGAGACGACCCGGTTACTGTGAACGGGGAGCGCTTTATGAACATTCTGTGACGCGCGAGCAGCACCGGGGACAGTGTGTCTGTTAAGAGTGAGCGCTCGTGAGCGGGCACGTGATTTACACACATAAAAATACGTAAAACTTTTTTTTCTTCGTCATTTTCTTTGCTTTATTGACGGTAGTCCAGTGTTCCCCTTTGTGTTTGGCGGTTTCGCCGGGTTCCGCAGGAAGTTAGAGAAAATAGAGGAGTCAAAGGTTATATGACGCCATAGAAGGGCGACGAAACGGAAATAAAGAAACATCCCATGTCTTCGAATTAAACTATAAATTTCTCCGTATTTGAAAGTTGGTGGAAACTGTTTTAATATTTTTAAAGCAGAAAAAATACATATTGTGGCTTTAAAGCAATTTCAGTTTGCTTAAAATGCTCAGTTTGTCCACCAGATGGCATCCATCTCATTTCAAAAATTGCTTTTATGCGGCCTAGGCTTGACTCTAAAATGAAAATGAACAGCTTTAAAGAAAAAAAAATATATATATATATATATATATATATATATATATATATTCTGTTATATTCAATGGGGGAAAAATTGGTCATAATTATTGCATTAATCGTAATTATATATATATATATATATATATATATATATTTTTTTTTGGAATTTTCTCAAAACACCAAAAAAGAAAAGAAAAAATGTAAAAATAAAATGAAAAATGAAAAAATGAAAAAAATATTATTATTTTTTTTTTTTTAAATATGATTCCCACCCTTTGGGTCCATTTGGACCCGAACACCCCAAGTGTGACTATTAAACGAACAACCCCAGAGGGTTAATAATGCAAAACACATGTATAATCTGAATTTTTTGGTGTGTTTGTGTATAAAAGTGTGTGTGTGTGTGTGGATGTGTCTGTTTTGCACTCTTGATGTTTTATAGATTCACCCCTTCACTGTTTTTTTTTCTGGATCATGGCTGATTTGTAGATTGTACGCACAAAAAAACCTCAGTATTTTCACATTTTTGCCAATTTCCCATTCATTTTCCATGCGGGTCCATCTGGACCCTAACACCAAGTGGTTTTACAACCACTTAGACTATTCACATCCTGTCCCCAATTTGTTTGGGTGTTCATATACCAAATACCAACAAAGTCACCAAATTTCGGACCATTCTGAGAAAGCTGTGATTTTAAAAAAAAATTTATTTGAATTCTTCGGGTCTATTTGGGCAGAACAACCCTAGACGTTAATGATGTAAAAAAAAATAAAAATAAATAAGACTATTTAAATAAGACTACTGTAAGACTAATTTTAAAAATAATTCAAAAAATAAGAAAATTGCTTTGACTAGGTGGTAATGGGGAAAAAAACAAAGAAAGAAAAAACTATTCAGGCTGCTCTACTGGCTGAGCTAATCGGCAAGAGAAATAAGTTTGAGCTAAGAAAAAAATGTTTTTGTTGCTCACGTGAAATTGAATCTTAACAAACTGGTTTCGGAGATTTGGATATGAAGAAGTGAACTGGTATATTTGCATGCCTATTGCCCACATAGAAAAGAATAGCTTGGAGCATGCCCCACACGTAAAACCACATGGCTCAAAAAGGGACTTTGATCAAACCTTGTTGCATGCCATTGTGTGAAAAAATGCTAAATGTTTGATAACACTGTCTTTCCAATGTGCTCTTACTGAAACAAAAAAAAGAGGCAGCAATTGCCGAGTATGTGGCTGTAGGTGTAAGCGAATCATCTCATCTATCAGCAAAAACAGGTCAAGACCATCAAAGACTGCTTTCTGAGAACATCTTTTTTCACTGATCACTGCTTCTTGGATGGGTTAAATCCAGAGGACAAATTCCGAGTATGGGTACCCGTCCTTCACGTCATGTCACATTGACTTTCACTTTATACATATTTATAATGTGATTGTGTGACCTGTGCTGTCAAAAGGAGTCAAAATAAGCAACTTTTATTTTTATATTATTTATTATGATTTATATATTTATTTATAATATACTTGTATTTTCAAATGATTTATTAAAAACCCTTCAAATAATGTATGATTTGTTAGAATCAGACCAAAAATGACTGAGCTACACCTGTTTGAAGTCAATAGTCAGCAAAGTTAATTGAGAAAAATCAAGTTAAAGTTTTCTGAAGGTTCCAAAACAAAATCCCCTAGCAATCATTACATTAAAAAAAACCTGGTAACGACACAAAATTTGGCACACACACCAAGTCAAAAACAAATATTTCCTATATTTCTATTGTTAAAATAACTTTTCTTCATTTTACCACAATTGTTTGATTAACATTAATAAAACAGACAGCCTATATACAACTAATTTAAAGATCATTTCAGATGTTTAATTGCTATTTGGAGCATTCGGATCACTAGACGAGGGCTTAATGAACAATTTTTTTGGAAAACCTTAAAATAGACATTGTTTCACTTGATTTAGATCTGGTGACTGTGGAGGCCATTTGAGTACAGCGAACTCATTGTCATGTTCAAGAAACCAGTCTGAGATGATTCCAGCTTTATGACATGGCGCATTATCCTGCTGAAAGTAGCCATCAGAAGTTGGGTACATTGTGGTCATAAAGGGATGGACATGGTCAGCAACAATACTCAGGTAGGCTGTGGCGTTGCAACGATGCTCAATTGGTACCAAGGGGCCCAAAGAGTGCCAAGAAAATATTCCCCACTCCATGACACCACCACCACCAGCCTGAACCGTTGATACAAGGCAGGATGGATCCATGCTTTCATGTTGTAGACGCCAAATCCTGACCCTACCATCCGAATGTCGCAGCAGAAATCGAGACTCATCAGACCAGGCAACGTTTTTCCAATCTTCTATTGTCCAATTTCGATGAGCTTGTGCAAATTGTAGCCTCAGTTTCCTGTTCTTAGCTGAAAGGAGTGGCACCCGGTGTGGTCTTCTGCTGCTGTAGCCCATCTGCCTCAAAGTTCGACGTACTGTGCGTTCAGAGATGCTCTTCTGCCCACCTTGGTTGTAACGGGTGGTTATTTGAGTCACTGTTGCCCTTCTATCAGCTCGAACCAGTCTGGCCATTCTCCTCTGACCTCTGGCATCAACAAGGCATTTCCACCCACAGAACTGCCGCTCACTGGATGTTTTTTCTTTTTCGGACCATTCTCTGTAAACCCTAGAGATGGTTGTGCGTGAAAATCCCAGTAGATTAGCAGTTTCTGAAATACTCAGACCAGCCCTTCTGGCACCAACAATCATGACACGTTCAAAGTCACTCAAATCACCTTTCTTCCCCATACTGATGCTCGGTTTGAACTGCAGGAGATTGTCTTGACCATGTCTACATGCCTAAATGCACTGAGTTGCCGCCATGTGATTGGCTGCTTAGAAATTAAGTGTTAACGAGCAGTTGGACAGGTGTACCTAATAAAGTGGCCGGTGAGTGTATATATATATATATATTATGTAAAGAGTATTAAAATAAGAAAATGCATACTAACAATAGAAGCTTTACCAGTATCAGAATGTTAGGTTTATTATTAAACATTCAATGTTTGAGCTTTAAAGTAATCAGCTTAGATTTTTTACTTAGATTTTTAAATTCCCTTATTTGTCTAGGTTCTTTGCTAAATGAATCAAAGTAGCAAATATGTATATAAGAGAGATGATATTACTGAAGTAGAAGGGGATAGAGGTGTTGTTGTGAACCTCTCTGTAGGCAATGAGGTTGATCTCGTGCTGTCGTTGTTGCTGTTGTAGTCTGTGTTTGGTGCGACGGTGATGACACACGCAGCAGCAGCTCAGGATGAAGATGATGGCCCATACCAGCCAGAACCCTGAAAAAAAAAAAAGAAAAAATAAACATGGAATAATCCCACACACGGAAGAAAAAAAAAAAACTTTAAAGTATGCATTTGTACTTTATACTGCTACTTAAAACCTGACTAATTCCTCTAAAACCACTGCTTGTGCATATTTGGTCACACATAAGTATTTGCGAGACTCATATCATTCTTACTCCACAGTTAGCAAAAGGTTGAGCATCTTAAACTGAACTCTCTTCCTGTAAAACAGCCTTTCCTCCTCATTTTTTCAGCATATATATATATATATATATATATATATAGTGTTTAGTTCTTCTAAACCTCTTAAGGCTAGGTTACATTTCACCTTAAACAGCAAAATTGCACAGGCAAAATACATTTATCTGAATCGGCAAGATCAGTAATGTCAATTGATGGCGGAGAAATTTAACATAGTTTAATGAATGTTTGGAAGTTTTAGTTCGTCATCATTCTTGAATGTGAATGAGCCTTTATGAATTCCTATGAAACATTGTGACCCTGATATTAAACATAAAGATGCACTTACACCAAATTTCATAGTAGTAGCTACAGCACTGGGACTCTCCACAACAGTGTCCCGTCTCACACACGTAGCTTTTATTATTCACCCCCTCACAGTGAAGTACCTGCTGAAAAAAATAAATAAATAATTGATACAAGATAAATGCCTTGTGAATTTAGCATTTATCACTAGAACAAATATTGACCAAAAAAAGAATGTTTTTTTTTTGTTTTGTTTTTTTTTTGTTTTTTTTTTGAGAATTCTTGGAAGAAACTTTTTTAGAAAGGTTTTGGATATGGCATTGTAATATTGCCATTTTTGGACTGAAATCATGCTATATTAACCACGGTACATACCCAATATGAATATGGTTTAATCATTAAGCACAGTATAGAATTATACCATGTCCCATAATTATTCAGCAAGTATTATATTTCTATTTTATACCATCACTGTACTAATCTCCCACCAAAGTACTTCAAACTGTTTGAAAATAAAATGAATAGGCTTAGCTCAATTTAGCAGTATAATCCAGTGTGTAAACTATTTACTCAATACAGTGCAATATTTGGGTGCAATGTGTTTTACAGTAAACAGGTTAATCACCTGTGTGAAATAAAACAATAAATATGCATTGTCAGGTAAAAAGTGGGTCAATGTTATTAAATAATAATGCCCATTAAAAACAAAACGAAACATTAAGATTATAAAATTATGCGATTTAAAAACAAAAAACAAAATGTCATGTGGAGTAAAAATTTAAACAGAAACAACATATTTTCCTTAAATATGTTTTCAAAAAGTTGAAATATATTTTTCAAGATAAATACTTTTATGCTGAATTGATTTGTAAATATCATTACTATTTTCAGGGCTGAAACACATGAAAATGTACAACCTGAAATAACTTTTGATCTGGAACAAAAGTGTCATATCACTGGAACAAACTGGCACTGGCTCCATTATTCAGAATCTTGATTCATGTCAAGTACTTGACATAAAAGAACAAAAGCTGCCTGTACAGTACACTCAGAATATTTGCCAATATTGAATATTAATCGAATTGCCAATGTCGTGTACAGTGAAATCTAAAATTTACAGAATCTTTTCAACTAACTTCCTTTCTCTTTCAGTAAATCGAGTTACACATTAAGCACAGGACACACCATGTTACCCTCAAGAAAACAAAAACTACAGGTAGATCAGAACAAAATAAGCAGAAACCTTTAAAAGGTAGGCACAATAGGCAAGGCATGTTTGTTCCATTTCATGAATCAGTTAATGATTAAATAAGAAAGTTAAGAGATCAGGTTCTCTACCATTCTTGTCTTCTGGTGCAATACAGACATGTTACTCCAGAGCCCTTCAGCCTTGTGAAAGTCCTTTCAGAACAATAGTCGCGATACACAGGGGAGGAACAGGGGTGCACACACACTTCACTCAAACAGGGGACAGGGATTGGTCTACGGAAAATTCCATGTAGCAGAGGAGTGTAAGGAGGTCTGCATTGTAATGAGATGCTCCCTCAATATTATGGGAGTAGACAGTACAAAATAAAATGAAGAGGTTACAAAAAACATTGCCTAACATCCCAATGCCATGCTCCATTTCATTTAGTTAGATCCTAAATCTTATCTAAAGCAGCATTTTCTTCACCTTCTTGCTTTAACCCTACCTATACATTGTAAAAAAAATATAATGTGAATGGGGGATGATTGTAGCCTGGCAAGCCAGACCTACATCAAGATGTTAGGTCTGGGAACTCACAATTGGCATACCTCAATCCGAGGGGCGGGATAAACGGTTGTCTTTCAATACCCCTCAGCACGCAATAAGATAGCACTACTACAACCAACTATAGCAACAAAATTCTGTGGCTGAGTGAGTCCCACACTGTAAAAAAATATTGTTGGTTTAACTTAAAAAATGAAGTAACCTAGTTGCCTAGTTCATTTAAATGGAAAAACTGAGTTAATACAATGAAGGAGATTGATTTAATCTTCAGAAACTCGAAATATTATGTTATCTGAAATACATAAATTATTTAAGTTGTTTTGACAAAAGAAAAAATGTTGTGATTACAAATCATGAAAATATTTTTTTACAGTGCATGCGTGTTCCCACCAGTGGCGCTATAGTTGATATATTAAACTTTTGCCGTATCCGGGTCGTCAAAACTCCGAACACATCTTCTTTTTTTAAGAATGACTTAAGTGATGTTCTCTTAACTCCAAGTCCACCAAAGTCGCGGCCGAAGCCGAGTCGAAACACCACTGTTCGCCAGCAGCATCTTGTTTGTTTTCAGGTAGCAGGGAATTTTTTTAAATAATTTTTTTTGCGCATAACAAGAACAATATACAACATACACAAACAGAGGATCACAGAGTATTATTATCTAATACATTCATAATAGCATCAGTAGCAGGGAAATCACGGCGCAAAACCGACACAACTCTGCCGTCATTGCGTTAAGCCCATCCACCAACTCTTCATTTGGAAAGCCAACAGAGAGTTGCTAGACCACACTGGCTGCAAAATAATTTTTGCTGCCGCTAGGGTGTCTAGATTTCTAGGCTAGGATGATTGGATACAATTACATTACCATATTGAGTTAAACATATGTTTTTCCATAGTTCCATAGAATATATGGTGAAACTACATTAACATGTAGTTTCACCATGTACTTCTGTACTTCTACATAAGAGTTAGTTCACCCAAAAATGAAATTTCTGTCAATTACTCACCCTCAAGTCGTTCCAAACCAGTAAGACCTTCGTTCATCTTCAGAACACAAATTAAAGTATTTTTTGATGAAATCCAAGAGCTTTCTGCCCCTCCATTGACTGCAAAAATATTACCACTTTCAACGCCCAGAAAGATACATTGTTAAGTAGTCCTTTATTCAACAATCTCTTCCACGTCATTTTCCTAAGCTGTTCACGTAGTTAACACAGTGCAGCACTTCCAGGTTCTACGTCAGAACGCTGGCTCAGTATTGGCCCGCTCCTGCGGCAGCACCACACGTTTCGTGTTGCTCATGTGAACAGTGTCGGCCAACAATGAGCTGGCATTCTGTCGAAGAACCTGGAAGCGCTGCACTGAGTTGACTACGTGAACAGCGTCAGAAAAACTCACACGGAAGAAAAAAAGATGATTTTGTTGAATAAAGTTGCAATTTTTTTTGCACAAAAAAGTATTCTCCTCACATTAAGGTTGAACCACTGTGGTCTGTCACATGGACTATTTTAACAATGTATTTACTACCTTTCTAGGCCTTGAAAGTGGTAATAACGTTGGAGTCAATGGAGAGAAAGCTCTCGGATTTCATCAAAAATATCTTAAGTTGTGTTCCAAATCTTACTAATTCTTCCAATTCTTCTTACTGGTTTGGATGACATACGGTTGAGTAATTCATTTTAAAAATTTTCAATTTCAATTTTCAACTAGGCTAACTCTTTAAAATATTTTAATTACACTTAATTATAATCTACAAAGTACAGTATATAGTTTAAGTATTTTGCCTTTGTTTGGGTAACACTGGTTGATGAACACTGTTTATTCATATCACAATTTTGATAAGCTTTCAGTACGTGCATGTGATCTATTTTTACATATTGTTTTATTATGGTGTATCAATATATAATTTAACCCCATGACACTTTGAGTTAGCCATTTCACCAAACACATATCAGCAATTAACCAATGCCAGCTCTGCAACATGAGACTGGACATACTGTTTCTGGTTATTATTAAACACAGTGACCCAAAAAAGTGTTTGGACACTTAAGACACACAACATGTATGAATAACATTACACTGTGACTGAATACAAAATATCAAGCCATGTGGAATCTGCAAACAAATGACGCAAGACCTTTTCTCAGAACTAATTCTACTTTCCAGACCCATTTTTGGTTTTATACTCTCAACCAAATGGTGTCAAGGTTATTTTAAAAGGCACAATATACACTCACCTAAAGGATTATTAGGAACACCATACTAATACTGTGTTTGACCCCCTATCACCTTCAGAACTGCCTTAATTCTACGTGGCATTGATTCAAGAAGGTGCTGAAAGCATTCTTTAGAAATGTTGGCCCATATTGATAGGATAGCATCTAACAGTTAATAGAGATGTGGGATGCACATCCAGGGCACGAAGCTCCCATTCCACCACATACCAAAGATGCTCTATTGGGTTGAGATCTGGGGCCTCATTTATAAAACTTTGCATAGGATTTGCGACGCATTTGCGTCCCTTAATAAATCACAATCAATTCTAAATGTAGCACAGCTTTTGCGGCTTCAAGTCACGCCCATAGTTGACCATAAATAGTCCGTGAAACGCCCACAAGCTAATATTCATCGATTGCGAAATCATGTTAAACACAGAGAGGAAATAAACAAAAAACGTAACTTCACTCAATGTAAAGTAAAAGTTATTGTTGGCGAGGTGGAAAAGAGGAGAAAAATGTTGTTTGGAGGGCACAGTGTGGGCATTACTAATGCCAAAAAGGCACTAGAGTGGCAAAAGGTTGCAGACGCCATAAATGCTGTAGCCTCACAACCTCGGACTGTGGCCGAAATAAAAAAGAAATGGTCGGACATCAAAGTCGAGGCAAATAAGCGTCTAGTCATTAATTCAATTAGAGAGGTGGCCAAGGAGTTGGGCAAAATCAAGACTGTCCTAACTGAAATAAACTGCACAATGAGGGAATTCTTGAATAATTAATATATTTTTTCCACACCTTTTGTTGTGAAGATGATGCGTTCAGTCCGAATCCTTCCATTTAATCGCCACATCTTCTAAGAGCGCAATATCAGCCATTGTGTTCCGTTCTGTTTACCATCTTATTTATGAGGATGAATTGTATAACATGTCATAATTATTGCAGAAAATATTTCACTTTCTTTTTGGAAATATGTGTTAATTTGCATTTCTGTTGCAGATCGATCAAACGGGTGTTCGTGTAGGCTGTTAATTGTAATACTTGCTTTGTGAAGTCTTCGTGTTATTTATGAGAGGTAGTACTGCCATTTATTTTACACAACCGTCAACAGTTTCACACACTTTCACATGTTTTTTCCAACTGCCGACGGTGTCGCCATTTCTCATTTCACCCGTTTTTGTGCGTACGTCTGGGTCAGAGCTTGCGTGAAGGACCGCACATTTTACCGTCAAGTTTGCTTTTTATAAATACCAACTATTGCGTAGAGAGCGGCGTACGCCTTCTTTTGTGCTTACGCAACGTTTATAAATGAGGCCACTGGTGACTGTGGGGGCCATTTTAGTACAGTGAACTCATTGTCATGTTCAAGAAACCAATTGGAAATGATTCAAGCTTTGTGACATGGTTTATTCTCTTGCTGGAAGTAGCCATCAGGGGATGGGTACATGGTGGCCATAAAGGGATGGACATGGTTAGAGACAATGCTCAAGTAGGCCGTGGCATTTAAACAATGCCCAATTGCCACTAATGGGCCTAAAGTGTACCAATAAAACATCCCCCACACCATTACACCACCACCAGCAGCCTGCACAGAGGTAACAAGTCATGATGGATCCATGTTCTCATTCTGTTTATTCTTAATGTTTTAATGTCTCAACAGAAATCGAGACTCATCAGACCTGGCAATACTTTTCCAGTCTTCAACTATCCAATTTTGGTGGAGATGAGTGGTACCCAGTGGGGTCTTCTGCTGTTGTAGCCTGTTTGCCTCAAGGTTGTGCGTGTTGTGGCTTCACAAATGCTTTGCTGCATACCTCAGTTGTAACGAGTGGTTATTTCAGTCAAAGTTGCTCTTCTATCAGCTTGAATCAGTCGGCCCATTCTCCTCGGACCTCTAGCATCAACAGGGCATTTTCGCCCACAGGACTGCCGCATACTGGATGTTTTTCCATTTTCACACCATTCTTTGTAAACCCTAGAAATGGCTGTGCGTGAAAATCCCAGTAACTGATCAGATTGTGAAAAACTCAGACCTCAACAACCATCCCAAATTTCAATTCACCTTTCTTTTCCATTCTGACATTCAGTTTGGAGTTCAGGAGATTGTCTGGACCAGGACCACACCCCTAAATGCATTGAAGCAACTGCCATGTGATTGGTTCATTAGATAATTGCAGTAATGAGAAATTGAACAGGTGTTCCTAATAATCCTTTAGGTGAACGTATACGATTTTGGATCAAAATATCCCAAAACCACTAGAACAATGTTATTTTGTTAATTACTTGCATTATCAAAATATCCCAAAACCACTAGAACAATGTTATTTTGTTAATTACTTGCATTATCCCAAATGTTTTCAACAATGTTTAAATCCACCAGCCGCCTGTCAATGACCCCATATCCAAGATAGCCTTGATTTCCGAAACCATAAAAAACACTAACACATGATATATTATGCATTTTATTAGAGAGGTGAGCAACTGTTCGGATACCTTTATCGACAGAAAACTAATAATTATATAGTTTAAATAGTTCAACACATTTAGTCCTACTCTTTGATAGGACTGTCTCATTTTCTTGATTTACCACAAATAACATGTTTGTGCCATGTCTCAGAGCAAACATTCGTTTGTCAGCAGCATAATCAGAGAGAGCTTTATTTGTAGGGACAATAATACAGCCTTTTCTCTGCCATGTAGTAGGCTATATTTTAAAATTAATTGCAAGCCATCCAGCTTTTAATAAGATATTCTAATATTGACTCAGCTTACTGCAATGCGCAACAAGTGTCTCATACCAGTCACCAAGCAACTGCACAGAGTAGCCTAACATTATAACAACTTTCAACAGACTCAAATGTATTTTTAGTATGATTGTTTGCACTAAGAAAAACGGCGCTGCATTACCCCACAAATTTATTTCATAAGATTAAGTGACCTTTATGAATTGTAATTCAGCACTCTTTCATAAGAATGAACTAAAATAATGTTAATGTGATCAAACGTAACAAAGTTCAAGATCAGGGAAGAAAGAAGCGAACGTTAAATGCAACAAAATATGCATAAACAATGAAGTGAAAGGAGCAGCAGCAGACGAATGTGCTGCTATATTAGCAAAATAAAAACAACCAGGTAAAATGTCACAGCCTCTCGGCCCCATCCTGCTTCATACAACAGTAAAGCTACTGCAAATTTACTAGATTAGCTCATCCATTAGCATAATTTCTTTCCATCGGCTGTGGAGGTGAATACGACAACTCCCATGATTCAACGCTCCTTCACGCTTCATAAAGCAACGCCTTTATTGCTTTTTTTAGAAACAGTTAGCCTGATTCAACCAGACTCTAGTACATTTCATTTGTACATAGAGTCTGGCCTTTCTCACAAACTTCCAACCTTTCTGCCTCCTTCACTTGGTCCTCCGTTGTGCAACAAGAGGAGAGACGACAACAATCCGGCTTTAAATTCTGTATATTCGGCAGTTTTTCCAACAACGGACCGAATAGCTTTTCTCACGTTTTTTTCCGCTGCCATTACTGAACTCAAACTGATTGCTACGTCAACGTCATCATTCTCAGCCACTCCCTCTATTCGCTGATTGGTCCTACAAAAAATTGATTTCTGGAAACCTAAAGCCTAGTTCACACTACATGATTTTAAAATGTCGGGCTGAACTGTGCAGTTCACACTACATGACTTGCTCTCAGTGAAATCATGAGTGTTCAAGTTGTTTAGCTGTTCACACCACACAACACAACGTGATTGATCCACAACAGGAGGTAACTCACTACACGAGTTAACAAACGCACTACATAGAGATACAACCACGATCGGATGACAAGAGCATATCATTTGTGACTCAATGAGAGCTGTTTCAGTACTATAGTACGGTCTAAATCCTGAAAATAATCAAACAAATAACGAGTTGACAACAACACGATTCTATCTGGTCTAGAAACCATGTTTTGTCACGAAAAACCACGCAATAAAACGAACCAGAAATGACGCGAAACTGCAGAGAAGAACACAACACACGAATATGGACGTCAGACAGAAACTAGTGCTGCACACTGTTTGCTCGACGATCTGCTCTGAGAAAAAAAAATGCAAAAAAGAAAAGAAAAAGTAAGATTTACCTGGTGTCCTCAACCCATGCGTTGCTATGATTGGCTGTACTCATGACATCACTGAGATTGAGTCGCGCGACTGCTCGAGATATCTAGCATGCTAGATATTTTTCTGAGCTCGGTGACCTGTCTGCGAGGTGTCTGCGAGCTGTCTTTGGTGCGTTGTTGGCTCTTTCACACTAGCGGATTGGCGAGCGTTAATCGTCCACTAATCGCCCGCGATTTGCACGTGATAACACCCTGACTTGTCGGCGACTCAACGATTTGCAAATCGGGCTTAAAATCACGTAGTGTGAACTAGGCTTAAGGATACAGCAGTCCCAGACGTAGTACTGAAGGAAAATAAAACTGAGCGGAAGTGACCTCTAGAAGCAAAATTTATACTGTGCCTTTAAGTCACTGTATGATGTCAGTTTTCCTCAAGTGTCCTAGCACAGGAACCACAAGCGTTGTTCACCAATATAACTATGAAGACCAAGTTTGAAAACCATAAAGTACATCTGTTGTTTAACTTTTTTTTCTATTGCATGCTTAAATTCTTTCAAATAAATGCCAATACATGTGTGATTTTTAAATGTTCTAAATGTGTCCAACGGAAGGTATGTAAGATCTGAAAGATGTGTGAAGACCTTTGCAGGTTGAACTAATTTGTTGCAGCTGCCGAGACTATCCATATCCGGTTTCAGTGCCAGAAAACATTATATCAGAAAACTAATTACGTTTAATAGGTTATAATGAGAAGTTGCTGAAAGAAGAAGATAATGTTGGCCAGTCTAATAAGGATCCTTGACTAGCTAACATTGTTTTCCACAGTCTTAGTGAGAAGTTGAGTATTAGCGACAGCATATGATACGACTGAGTCAGCTAAAACTCAAGAGACTTTTGGGTGAATATGAGATTTTAATTATTATTTGGAGGGAGGAACTGTCCACAAATGCACACTGTAATCTGTATTATACAATATACCCCTAAGGAGAACTTGAGTTGATACCCCTAAGCAGTTTAACTTGTAACTGGTGAGTGTGGTTAATCTTCATGTTATGCTGTCATATAGTATATATATATATATATATATATAGCTATATAGCCCATTAAGTTTCAAGGAACCAATAACATAACCAATGCAATTCTCTATGCTGACTAGTCCTATGCAGTTTACAAGGCAGTGTACTATGCCCCCACTGCTTTTTGGAAAGGTCAGTTTTCGAAATAGCTTGTGTCAGGAATCTTCAATTATACAGAAAGAATTTTTGGTAGCACTTTACAATATGGGTGCACTAACATGCATTAATTCACATTTAACTAATGCACAGTTAGATAGTCACACAGATAGTCATGAGTTAAAGGTACCATCTGTAAAAATTGAGGTTAAAATACCCCAAAAATGAGCTACACGCATCAAAAGAATGAGAAGAAATAAGGTTGATGATGTCATTAAAAAAATGACAAGTTATAGTGCTGCCGAGATATTAACCTGAATTAGCATGCTAAATTACTAGCCCCGGCCCGGCAGGTGTCGTAATACCAGTTTCGGCCATGGGAGGCGGTATGCGGGCAGGCAGCATTACCACCAGCCAAACTGCAATAGATGAGAGTAAGTCGGCGGCTTGTGTGTACTTGAACCTGATGTCAGTCGTGTGGAAAATACAGCCCACTACTACATTTCAGTTCAGGGAAGAGTTAAAAAAAAAATGATTGGTTGATATTATGCATGAGGAATACAATTTGGTAAGTTGTAACATACTGCATCTTTCAACAGTGTTCATGTTCTTTTACCATTAGCTAGTAGAGATGATCGGTTCACGTGCGTTAGGGATCTGTCGTGTAAAGCGCCAAAACTGTATTGTTTGAATTGCGTAATAAAATTAACAGAATCTGAGAGCTGACATCAGTCTCCGTGTCCTTTTCTGTGCATGACAAAATTGATGTGTGGCGTGAGAGTGTGAAAAGTGTTGTGAGAGTTGGCAGCTCTGAAAGACGCTAGCTTGGTCCACATCAGGGAATGCTGTCTGTCAAATTAAATAAAACTAATGATAAAAATATAATATGAACAAAACGAATATCATAAAACTAGAAATAATAGCCTGGGCTTTAATTTTCCCATATCATCGAAATGCACCGACTTGTCTATGAGACGGCCTTTATAATTTAGTATTGAGATGTTGTTCATTTAGTCTCTAATCTGTAAAAATCTTCAAATGCTCCACGTGAAACTGCGGTCTTCCAACCTTTTACTATCGTGTCAATTGATTTGATTAATATGCACGAGGGAGAGCAACACAGCGCTTGCCCGTGTTGTTTGAAGACATGAGAGTGCGCGTGGCCGTGGAGGTATTTCTGGAGATATACTGCCCCCATCTGGTATGGAATATGGTGTATGATTTGATTTTAAATGCCAGAGGGCACCTTTAATGTATGTCTCATGAATAACTAAACCATTAACTAATTATTGCTGCATCAGCCACTAAAAGAGTCTATATGATTAATAGATTAAGTAATACATGAATTGCTATTAATTCAATGTGTCATTGTGTTTTAATTCATTAATAAAATATTTTATTAACTAATAGTGTAAATTAATGTTTTAGACTTCCAGTTGTCTGCTTTAATTAATCATTAGCTAATGAATTACCAAGGTATCATTATGTTATGACTTTACTTGTTGAGCCTAATGACTAATAGACAAACTAATAGACTTAGTTTTGACATCCACACTATGGATTTCAACGTCCCGCCTTCTACAACAGGATTCCACTGTGCCAGATGAACCGCCACAACCAACAGTTCATGGCACAGGAGTGTGTCAGGTTAAGCTTGAGCTCTAGGATTTAAAGGAAGAACACTGAGAATATGCGGCCGGCCTCTGCCATTTCATAACACTGTGTCTAGACCGGACAAATAAACTACAACCCATTATAATCATGATACAACACTGGATGCGACAGAATGCCACAGTAAACTGATGCCTCACTCTATTTCTGACGTACTCCAAGCTTTTGCACTACTTCTGTTATGAAGGACAAATGGACTTGCAATGGTCTGTCATGTCCAGTGTAGACAGCTGTAATGGTCTCGTCCAGTTTAAACACGGTGTAACAGCGTCAGTATTTCAGATTCTGGTGTGCTGATATTTGTGTGCAAACGTACCCATCCTTCAAACACTCTCTGACATTACACTCACTGAATGTGCAACTGCCCCACAGACCTTTAGTGGGGATGACAAAACCCATAACCATAATGGCATTACTTAACAATTAGTTATGTGCCTCAACAAGTAAAGTCGTAACATAATTATACCTTTGCAAATCATTAGCTAATGATTAATTAAAGCAGACAACTGGAAGTTGAAGTGCATAGCTCTGACTAATTGTGTCAATTAACAAATTCATTTACACTTTAGGTAGGCTGAATCCCAATTCTCTGTCTTACCCCTTCCCCTTACCCCTTCGTCTTACCCCTAGGTCTTGTCCCTCGAAACCGAGTGGTAAGTGCTAGTGCAAACATACCCCTATGTAATGAGACACCACTCGGTTACGTCAACTTGCATCATCCTTAACTGGCGTCTGTGTCACCCGGGGCAACAAGTGTTGATCACAAACTTCTCGAAACTTTCAAGATGGCGTCAAAATGTCCGGGATTCGGCTTTCACTATTCATTATGTTTACATGCACAATGTGTTGTTTCAATCGGACTGAATTCATGCATTTAAATCGGTGAATCTGAATGTATTGTTGATCTAATGTTCCCGTGTTTTCGTCTCAGTCCGGATCCGTTTGAAGCTGAATGCATCATCTGAGAAGCTGATCCCGTACGTGTCAGTGTCAAATAATGTACAGATAATGAATGGCGACTGTAGAAAGCAAAAGCTGAATCCCGGACATTTTGGGTGATCTTGAAATGTGGGACTGATTGTTCAAATCAGCAATGTAATGTTAGCATAGCCTAGCGTACCAAAGTAGCGATTTTTAAAAACTTTAAAAAACGTTTCAATAAACAACATAGTTGCAAATATATGTACATAACTGTGTAGAGCACAAAACAAGACGGTTATATTTTTTATCAATCATTTCAGCTAAAAAACTTTCAACTCTGGATGGTATGTCCACCATTGTTACCCCTTGGTTTCAAGTAAGCTCGTAAAAATTCTTGGTCTTAAGGGGTATACCCCTTCACCTTACCCCTACCCCTAGATCAAAATGAGATTTAGGATAGCCCTTCCTCTCACGTGAACACGCAAAACTAAGGGGAAGGGGGAAGGGGAAGTGGTAAGACCTTAAAATACAAGACAATAAAATATGTTAAGGAATACATGATGACACGTAATTAATAGGAAGCTTTTATACACTTCCAGGTGTCAGCTGACTGATCAGTGCGTGGCACCAATCAGTCTGCAGGAACCAATCCGGTCTTCTTCCTGGAAAACAACAAATACCTCCCACAACAGCAAAACACATTTACAGACTAAAAGGGATGTAACACAATTCATTTATTAGGCTACTTAATCTATTAATCATATAGACTCTTTATTAGTTGCTGATGCAGTAATCATTAATGGTTTAGTTCTTCATGACTCATATTGTATATTAAAGGACAACTCCGGCGCAAAATGAACCTTTGGTTTAATTACACATTGTTACCTATTCAACCGATATCTGAGATTTGTTTTCATGATTGCTGAATGTAAATAGTTTTATCTCTAAAAACAGTTTAGCCTATAACGCTAGTATAATGCTAGTAGATAGGGCATAGAGTAATGACAAATAAAAATCGCTTGTTATTACCACTAACAAGGCTTAAAATAGCCCCACACTAACACGATAGCATAATAAGGGTCCCTACATTCAAACCGAAGCATTGAGAACTTTGTCAGTATCCAAACAGTTTAATAAGAAGATATTTTATACACACAGTCAACTTCGCGAATACAGGAAGAAGCCATCTTTGAAAAATAGTCTCTACCAGTTAGGGCTGGGTATTGTTAGGTATTTCACAATTCGATTCGATTCAATATTGATTTATTAGCTTCGATATCGATTCAATAATAAGTAAATACACAAGTAATTAAGTGCCTGAGTATATTTTTAAATAATGTGCGCAGTATTACCACTGTTAAAGAACAAATTGACCCCAGCATGTTTGTTTCCTGTCATGGTTTATTCAGCAGAATAAACTGTACAATATTGTATGTGTTGAATACAAACACAACTGTGACAAGCACTGTACAGTGCTTTAACAACACCTCTAAAGTGCATGTAACTAAGTTGTAGAAAGTATATTTCTTTCTTCCTAAACATTCAAGTTATAAAAGAAATGTAAACAGAACCACAAAATGTGCATACTCAAAAAAAGTCTAATATTATATTATAATTATCTAAACAACAACACTTAACAGCTGATCACACTTAACAGCAATTGCGAGTTATCAGGCCAATTCTAAGGGGAAAAAAAGACCTTTTTTTTAACCTTTTTCTCTCTTAGCATAATTTATATCTCACAATTATGACTTTATAACACGAAATTGTGACTTTATATCACGCAATTCTGACTTTATATCACGCAATTCTGACTTTATATGTCGCAATTCTGACTTATATCTCGCGAATCTGAGAAATACAGTCAGAATTGCGAGATGTAAACTCTCAATTGTGAGAAAAAAAAGTCAGAATTGTGAGATAAAAGTCACAATTAACTTTTTTATTTTCCATTCTGTGGCGGAAACAAGCTTCCTTAGTTCCCGGGTTACAGTGGAATCCAAACGTTGGCTTTTAATGTTGGTGCAGGCTTGAATCAGGCTTGAACGCCTGCTTGAACGGAGTGCAGCTGCTGTGCGTCATCGCGCTGTTTTGCTAAAGCGCGACTTCTACAACGCTGAACGCTCTCACTAGAGTGTAGCCCACAGCGCCGCCACTGGCCTGGATGGCTGAATCGATTCATAGGATTTGATGAATCGATATTGAATTGAGAAGCAAAAAATTGCAATGCATTGATGAATCAATATTTTTACCCAGCCCTATCGATCTACGAACGCTGATCCAAGTGCGCTGAACTGTGCAGAATCTCATATGGTCCGTTGTTTCCGGAAGAAACACAAACACGAACTGTTTTCTTCTCTTCAATATGTACACGTAGCCTACTGTTCGCGCTCACCTTATCACCTTATTCACATCTCACCAGCGCACATGGATCGGTATTCGTAGATCGACTGGTAGAGACTATTTTTCAAAGATGGCTTCTTCCTGTATTCGCGAAGTTGATTGCGTGTAAAAAAAATCTTCTTATTAAACTGTTTGGACACTGACAAAGTTCTCAATGCTTCGGTTTGAATGTAGGGACCCTGATTATGCTACAATATTTGTGTGGGGCTATTTTGAGCCTTGTTGTTAGTGGTAATAACAAGCGATTTTTATTTGTCATTACTCTATGCCCTATCTACTAGCATTATTCTAGCGTTATAGGCTAAACTGTTTTTAGAGATAAAACTATTTACATTCGGCAATCATGAAAACAAATCTCAGATATCGGTTGACTAGGTAACAATGTGTAATTAGACCAAAGGTTCATTTTGCGCTGGAGTTGTCCTTTAACTCATGATTATCTGTGGATTATTAGTGCAGTTGTATTGTAAAGTGTTTTTTGTTGCGTATGTTACATGCAAGTTTCTCTCCAGCACACAACAGACAGTTGCCAAATTGCCAGTCTATCACTTTTTCCGGACTTGCAATCTTGTCCAGTGAAATCACAAAACAAAATGTAACTGATTATTCCCCTACTGCTGACATACAGATGCAACTTTGGTTCAGTAAAATAAATGTAAGGCTAAATAAAACTTGCAACAGTGCCAGGAATTCCTCAGTTGAACACAAATGAAGATCTGCTGTAAGGAGACAGCGTTTTCACGTCTACTGAACTGTAATGGGCAATGTAGATCTCATGCTGAGAAAAACTAGGGCTATGTCCGAAATCACCCCCTACACTTAAGTACGGCACAAATTTAGGGGACCGCCATTTTAGCAACGTCCGAAACCAAAGTGGACATTATTGAGTGCACTCACTCATTCAATCCCATAGTTCACTACAATTACAAGTGTACAACTGATGTACACTCAACAGCTACAAAATACCCATAATGCACTGTGAGGGTCGAGCTAAATTAATTCCCGCCTCGCCCGAAGATGGCGCCAGCAGCTGAATCATTCATCTATCCATCTATCCACCGTCCAATGTACAGAGAAATATCATACAGGTATAAATAATTTTTTTTTATTGATTATTAAATTGTTTAATTAATTAATTTTTTTTTCTTTTTTCTTTTTGGTTCCATTAGGCGTCTTCGGTCCATGCTGCGTTCTTATTTCAGTCAAACCGCACCAGAGTTGAGTTTGATGGAAGGTCCATTTCTGAATGAAATTGTTCCCAGAGCCAACAATTTCTTCTGGTAAATTTTTGGGTCTGGTAATTCTGGTAATTCACACTCACTTAATTCTATGAGAAGGGTCTGTCTGTGTCTCGCAGTACAACAAGCCACACCCCTGCAAGTTACACCAATTACAACGGGGTTCATGCACAGGTTTCTTTAAAACGTTTTACCCTACCCTCTTGTTTTAGAACCTGCTCATGTCATTTAGGAACAAATCTCATCCCGAAAACGTTCAGAACCATCAAAGCAAAAGCAGCCTGGTCCTGGCATTGTTTTTGTTTGTTTGTTTTTTTTTTACCTATTGCAGTCTATTTTTTATGTATACTGTAAATGCAAGGTAAACTCTAATATTCTGTTTAGCCTTCTATATAAAATGTGAATAACATCACAACTTGCAGAAAATTACTTCAAAAATAATCAGAAAAATGTCCACTCGCACAAACATATTCTACTATGTGGATTTTAGCACATTTGTAAGTTATCAAGGTGACCAGACAACAAAAAAATGTAACCTTTATTTTTTTTAGAACAATACTGAAGGTATTTGGGGACGTTTTACACTAATTGACAGATTTTATGCTACCAGTTTACAATTCATACATTTGAATATAACGTGATGTATGTTTGTGCACTTCTTTACTGTACATGACGAGCCTTGTACTCTGATCAGAAAGATAGGCTACAGAAGGATCCCTCTTCCCAGGCCAAGAAGGGAAAAAAAAAAAAAAACACTCAGAACATTTTACTCAGCACATTTTAGTGATAAATTCACTACAGCCAATGGGCTCAGCACTATCTTCAACAGCGATAACAAAATCCAGACCTTTGTAAAGGAGAAAGACGTCACGTGTGCTAGACAAATTTACAGATTAATGACTTAATTCAATTTAGGCTAATTGTTAAATCGAGTTACACTACATGGTCATAGAATAATTTATATTCTCAACACAACTGGTGATTGACAACTAACGTTATAGTATGTGTTAGTTCAAATCAGCTATAAACGCCCCAATAAAAGCATCGAAAACTGTGACATTTGAATTGTTAGCCACTGCTAACACTGCAGACATTTGTTTACTGAATCTGGTCCGGGTTTAGGCCGTGTCTCCAAAACATATGGAGGTGTCTACCTAGACAGCATTTTGGCCATCACATTACGTTATGTCCAAAATGGTGTCAAGCAAACAGCAGCCAAATAGGATTTGTTCACAGTTCCACACTTCCGTGGCTTGACGCAAGACTTAGCAGCACGCAATTCTCGTAAAAAACAGATAGGCTATCAGATTGCAAAATAAATAAAACGACGAGTGGACAGTGTTACTAACACAAACTTTTTAACATGCGCTACAAAGTGAGGATAACATTATTTTAAACCGGCGAGTCAACAAGTGGCAGTGCCATTCAGAGCCCAGTACACCGACACAAACAACCAGCAAAGTTCAATTATTTTTTCTCACCTCATTGACACTGGCCTCGGTGGGGATGGCAGATCCAGCGATATATAAAAACAAGCCCATTTTTAACAGGCTGATGGAACATTACAATTTATCAGTGTTTACTTTGGTGAGCGCTAGAGTTATAAGAACAGTAAAAGGCTCTCGACTTGTCAATGCACGGCCGCCTTCTGCTGTTATTGCTATATTGGGACATGAGGGGAGGCACAACACCAGCATGCGCTCCGTGCCACTGGTTGCCCTATTATACAAGTGAGTCCCTGCGAACAGTTCAGGCACAGCTGGGTGTGGCGCTTGCCATGTGCGCAACATCATGATAGGACCAATTGTGTTTGGCTCCTCCCACCGAAGGAGGGTCTGAGGACTGTGGGATTTGATTCTTCTCAGTGCCTCAAATCATTTGACGCGTATGGGGGTAGAATTCTTGCATTATTCCATAGACGAGATTCACAAACAAATGTAAAGAGATTCACAAAAATGTATCAAATTCACAAATAAATAGATTAAGATCCACAAATAAATGAGTTCTACAAAAATCTATAGAACTCACAAATAAATATAATGTTTGCAACATATATATAAAACCGCTTTCTGTGCATTTCTAAATCACTGCAGTCTGTACACATTTGTGAATCTCTTTTTGTGCATTTAAAGCGATAGTTCACTTTGAAATTAATGGTTGATATGTTTTAGCTTACCTCAAGCACATCCAAGATGTAGGTGTCTTGGTTTCCACAGTATTTTAAATTTTGATATTTTTAGGTCAAACCGTTCTTGTCTGTCAGTCATATAATGGAGGCATATGGGGTCCACATCAAAGAGCATGCACAGAGAAGTCCAAATTAAGATTAAGAATTAAGAACAAAACTCCACTTTGGGGCGGCTCTCTGGGGAGAATTTGTTACAGGCCCAGGACAAGCAAAGTCGGCTTTACATCAGGGGGGCTAGACCATGCAAATTTGCACTGGGAGATAAAGTACTTGTATTACTCCCCACATTCAGCTCTAAATTACTACTCACAAAGTGGCAAGGGCCATTTGTGGTCACACGGCGAGTTGGGGATCTCAACTATGAGATTACCCGATCAGATAGGTGCGGGGCACATCAAATCTACCACCTCAACCTCCTTAAAAACTGGAATGAGGCAGTGATATTGGCAATGGTGGTGAGTGGGGAGGAGGATCTCGGTCCAGAGGCGAGCTTAAAGTCCCAATCTCTCGCTCTGGCAGATGGAGGAGACCACCTCTCGCCGTTCCAAATCACTGACATTTGTAAGCGTTTTCTGATGTGTTCTCACCCTTACCTACCTGGTCGGACAAATCTCATTCAGCACCATGTTGAGACCGAACCGGGCATAATGGTACGCAGCCGGCTGAATAGTTTACCTGAACCAAAAAGAAAACAGTTCAGAATTAATTAGAGGCTATGCTGGACATGGGGTAATAGAAGAATCCAACAGTGACTGGGCAAGCCTGATAGTCTTAGTGTCTAAAACCGACTGCTCAGTCCGGTTCTGTGTGGATTATCGCAAGGTGAATGTCGTTTCGAATTTCGATGCGTATCCAATGCCGAGGGTTGACAAACTACTTGATCGGCTCGGTACCGCTCGATTTTATTCGACACTGGATTTGACAAAAGGATATTGGAAGATCTCCTTATTTACAATATCTAAAGAAAAAACTGCTTTCACAACGTCAATTGGGTTACACCAATTTGTTACTCTTCATTTCGGCTTGTTCAGGGCTCCAGCAACCTTCCAGCGCCTGATGGACAGAATGACTGTAGGCCGGACAGCTCCCAGGCCTGAGTTGTGCAGGTGGGGGTACGTGGCGAGGGGGGCGAGGTTCAGCGAAGTCTGTAGCGGGAGAGCGAGGATGAAGCCGTACAGTGAGTAAGTAGCTCAAGTGCAAAATGATGAACACATGTCTCTGATTGCAGTATTTGGTGTGTAGAGACAGCATAAAAGCTAGCTTGGGTGAGAGAGCGGGGAGCGAAGGACTGGGATCGCGTGCACAACACACGAGCTGAACGTCACAGCGGATTGCAGTAAAATCATCGGGATTCAGCAGACAAAACTATCTGAACTATACAATAGACATGTACTTAAAAAGGCTGAATCTATCATGTCTGATAGTTCTCATCCCTTGTACGTAGAATTTAAGTTGCTGCCTTCTGGTTCTCGCTTTAGCCAGCCACCAGCCAAAACTAATAGATTTAAATTCTCCTTTGTTCCCTCTGCGATCTCTCTGCTTAACTCTGTAAAGAATAGGTAATCCCAGATAGCAAACTGACATTGAATCAACGTGGAAATATGACATCGAAACAACGTTGATCTGACATTGTTTTGCTCATCGATTTAACGTTGAACCAACGTCAGATGCGTCATTCTTTCAAAACTAACGGAAAATCAACTTGAAATCAACGCTTTGTTTAACGTTATGAAAGCAAACTAATTTTCGATTTCATTTAGCTTTGAAGAATGCCGCGTCTGACGTTGGTTCAACGTTAATTCGATGAGCAAATCAACGTTGTTTCAATGTCATGAGAGACGTCGTTTCCACATTGATTCAATGTCAGTTTGCTGTCTGGGAATGTCTGTCTGCACATTGACAATACTTGTATTTAAATGTTAAATGTTTTTAACTTTTTAATTTTTAACTGTTGTTGATGTTGTCGTGTAATATGCCTTATTCACGGCAGCGCCATCTTTGATTTTTAATGAGAATGAAAGCGAGGCTGTGAGGGATAGACTTGCATCTCTTCAATGGGCTGTATTGTTATTTAATGTGTTTTCGGATTGTTCTGCTCATGAAACACTGGAAAAATATCTTTCTAAGAAATTTCAGTTGACAAAAAACTCCTGACAATGTAAGTTGTGGAAAATTGTAAGTAATCTAGGAGCTTTATTCAGCTTTTTACAGCGGATGCCATTGGAAACACGGTAAGTCTATCCCTCACAGCCTCACTATCACACCTGTCATGGCGCTGCTCTGAATAAGGTCTATGCATGTTAATTTATTTGGCTACTGTTGCAAAACTAATCGCCCCTCGGGGACAAATAAAGATCTTCAACTTAAACTTGAACTTGAACTTGATTGAGTGAATTGTATTTTATATAGTGGAAAGAGTATAATTTTTATATGGTGGAAAGAGTATTCTCTGAACGTGAGTAGAGTTTATGTTACAGCGCGCACAGCGCATTCTCCTGTACCATTTGTAAATCAAATAAAAGTGCAGATACTCCGACCCTTGTCTTCTTCCATCACACCCAGGCTAAACCTTTACCACAAGATGCATGCTGGTTAGAAATGTGTCTGAGTGCGGTCTGCCTTGCTCGGATGTCATGCTGACGATGGATGTCAAAAAACTCTCGCGACCGCAAGGCGCACATGTTGGATTATGCAGTCGCTCGCAGCTTCACCAACTGCGCTGATCAAAAGCATGATGGGAAACGACTTGCTGACGACACAGCTTAATGCTCATTGGTTCAAACAACCGATGTTCTGTTTTAAAAATGTTTGATTTTAAAACTCTAATTTTTAAACTCTGATATCATGTTTTATGTACGTATGTTATGATAAACTCTCTGACAGTGCGATGGGTTATGTGATTTTCCACATACCAACTATTTATGTTCCCTCTGCACCTCCAGAAGAAATTAGCTTTATATTAATCTTTGAAAATCGTGAAAAAAATCTTTCAACCAACTACCCTTTACATCAGTAAACACATAAGTTTACTGGGTTGGCAGTGGCTCAGTGGTTGATGTAGGTTGTCTACAAATCGAAAGGTTGGTGGTTCAATCCCCGGTTCCACCTGACCAAGTATCGAGGTGTCCAGACACTTAACCCCAGCTGCTCTCGACGAGCTGGATGGCGCCTTGTATGGCTGACACCGCCGTCAGTGTATGAATGAGTGTGTGAATGTGAGGCAATATGTAAAGCGCTTTGGTGGCCATTAGGTCTGTGAAAGCGTTATATAAATGCAGTCAATTTACCATAAGTTAGCGTTCGTATCACACTCTACCCTGCCAGTGCATACAAAGATATATCAAAGTGAACCAACCATTCAGAAAGGTCCTGTTCGAGCCTTAAAGGGATAGTTCACTTTGAAATTAATTTTTTTTATGTTTTAGCTTACCTCAAGGGCATCCAAGATGTTTTCAATTTTGACATTTTTCAGTCAATTGTCTATCAGTCATAGACCAACGCTACTTTTGCGTCATCGAAGGGTAACGCCCCCTTTTGGGGGAAAACACCTCTATACTGTCTATGGGAAAACAAACGGATTCCCATGAGAACAGAACTCGCACTAGATCTGCAAAGTTTCTTGATAGCAAAAATGGCACAAACTTATAGAAGCTAACGTTACTGAATACGGGGTTACAGAGGTGTCCCTTTGAAATGGTCGAAAACTGGATTAATGACCCCACACAGCGGCCAAATATGGACTATTCAGACATCTAACGTTACCACTATCTCGTGGAATCACCAAGTAAGTAGCCTTTTTTTCATTAACACTCACAGTATGACAAACTAGACGATGAATGGATCATATTTAACTTGATTTAAGCTATTGACATAGTCTAATAAGGTAACGTTAGCTGCTAACAGCTAGTCTTTCTAATAGCTAGTCGACAACAAAACTGTCAATAGCTTAAATCAAGTTAAATATGATCCAAGTGACATAGCCTCATCGTCTAGTAGTTTGTAATAGGCTACTGTGAGTGTGTAAATGATAAATAAATAAAAAAGGCTACTTACTTGGTGATTCCACGAGATAGTGGTAACGTTAGATGTCTGAATAGTCCATATTTGGCCGCTGTGTGGGGTCATTAATCCAGTTTTCGACCATTTCAAAGGGAAACCTCTGTAACCCCGTATTCAGTAACGTTAGCTTCTTTAAGTTTGTGCCATTTTTGCTATCAAGAAACTTTGCAGATCTAGTGCGAGTTCTGTTCTCATGGGAATCCGTTTGTTTTCCCATTGACAGTATAGAGGTGTTTTCCCCCAAAAGGGGGCGTTACCCTTCGATGACGCAAAAGTGGCGTTGGTCTATATAATGGAGTTTTAGGGGGTCCACCTCAAAGAGCATGCACGGAGAAGTCCAAATTAAACATGATTTAATGACTCGTGAATGTACACTGGTGGCCTAAGACACGAAACGAGCAGTTTGTGTGAGAAAACGAACAGTATTTATATAGTTTTTTTGTTAACAGCTACGTGCACCAGTGATGCGCGGGTTGATCCGAAATGAGCGGGTGCCTGCGGTCACCCGCGGTTACCCGCAGTTACGGGTCATCCAAAAATGTTTTTAATGATATTCGGGTTGCGGTCGGTCGGGTCGATGCCAATTAAACATTTGTATTAGTATACTAGACACAATTGTGGATGAAATATACAGCCCTACACATTATTGGCTGAATAACTGGCACGAAGATAACACACAAGCTCAGTCTAAACAGTTCTCGGTTCTATACTAGTGATTCGAGAACCGCTGTCCCTGTGCATTCGGTAGTACGCAGTATCTATGGCAGTATCAGCTGCTCGTGCTCATCACTTCTCTCAACAGTGGTACCAACATGTCTCGGTTCAGTGAACTGTTGGAGTTACTGGAGTAAAATAGAATTCAGGATATTGATTTATTTCGAGTCGGAGGCGACTGTCAGGCATGTCTGAAAGTAAGTAACTAACTTGTGGAGCAGCACTGACGCAAGACGCGAACTGTTTCGAACGATTCAGTTCGATTTAGTGTAGGTTCGACCGGTTCACTAAAAAGAAACGGTTCAAAAGAACGATTCGTTCACGAACCGGCCATGTCTATGATCACTACAGTCTGCAGAGATGGAGGCGGCAAGAGAAAAGGTGAAGACTGGGGAGTGGAAGCTCCGCAAATACACAAATAGAAAGAGTAAAAGTGTGGGAGACATTTGCTGAAATAATGAAATATGATGACCAAAGTGCTGGCTTTGCCTTTGTTATGTGTAGGCCAGGCCTACGTCTTCTTGCGATGCTGTGTTGTTACACGTCTATGGCCCAATAACGCTCCGATGAGCATTTACTACTTTTAAAAAATGCGGTCAGGAAGCGGGTCGGGTACAATATTTTTTTACTTTTTTTGCGGTCCGAGTTGCGGGCGGGTAGTTGAAAACGTCGGTCGGTTGCGGTTTGTTTATACATTGACCCGCGCATCGCTGACGTGCACTGATCTGAATCAGATGTCCAACTGAACCGAACTGAACCGTGTCCATATTATGTTTAGTGAAAGGTAAAACTTCAGAAATCTCTGTGTAAACAATGCATGACTTAGACGCCCGAGAGATCACTTCCGGCGTAACGGTTGGACACGGTTCAGAAGAAGGTTCATCTATGAATGGTCCCATTTAGTTTTTCCACAAGACCATTTGTTTGTGGATGGTATGGGGCACAGAGGCATCTCTCCACATTGAGGAAGGCACAGAGCTCTTAACTGATCTGTTTGCAAAACATACATTAACATTAATCTACAAAAAAAAAAACATTAAATTCTCACGCATATTGAATTTAGTTAATTCAAACTACAAACCTGGTTTACAAACTCAGTGCCTTGGTCAGTTAGTATTCACTTTGGTGCCCCACACCTGTAGAAAAATTTACTAATGCAGCGCGAGACAACTGCTACAGATTTATTTGGAATTGCATATGCCTAGGACCATTTTGTATAATAGTCAACGAGGACACAAATGTACTCATTTCCCTGGTTGGTTTTGGTGACTTTCCCCACTAAATCCATGCCCAGCAGTTCCAGAGGCTTAAAATATCACAATAAATATATTTAAATTATGGGAACTCAAACCCCAAATTATGTGAACAAAACCCATGCACATGTGGACAAGCTTATATACACATATTGGGATGTACACTTGGGCTCCTGCTTGATGGACAGTCTGCTAAATTGGCACTGGGCACACTGCAAAACCTGATGTTTAGAAATAAGCACATGAGAAATGCATTCCAAAACATAATGCATTTGTATGTTTCACAGCAAAGTTAAAAGGAAATCATTTTTTTTTATTTACCCATTTATCAATGTTCACCCCCAGTAGGACCTCGCCGAAATGGCAAGCTTTGTTTTTTTTTCCCCTTCCACAGTATGCTATGTCGGGGCTGGCATGGAATTCTAGGAATATTTGGTTGGCCTCTTTTTGTCCAACAGCCACTTTCTCAAACCCATACCATTTTTTGAGATGTTATTGTAAGTAAAATCTAAACAATAAACTGCAAGGAAGTTCGGAAGGCCTAATGAACGAAATAGACTCATTTAAACTGAAAGTGCAGGATAGGTCATTTTTGATGCTAGTTGCTGGCAAGTCATTTATAAGATGGCTATAGTTCATGGACAAGTATGGGTTTTTTGTATCAAGTCTTGGTGTATCACTATACCTCACTCCTGTCTGTAGAGTTATCTCCACTGTCAAGAATAATTATAATTTTGAATAGATTACTTACTATAGATTATACTATATAGGAACGTCTGCAGATTACATATTTATGGTCTTTTTTTTATGCCAAATGGGTATGTGGTTCATGATCTTCATTTTAGGATCCATTGTTGGAATGTGCCAGTCCAGCAAGAACAAAAATTCAGGTGACAACATTGTGTGGACACCATTCAGGTGACAACAGGAATTCCAGGAAGGGAACAGAATCGACTGCTTCACCGGTGCGCTCGTCTCTTAAATTAACCGAAACTCGGCATATAAGCTACTTGCCCCACAGACATGAGAAATATATATATATATATATGAAGAGTTCAGATGCAAAAGCCTCTAAATGCCATTTGAAATTTTCTTCTTTAATGATGATTTTTATCAAACTTGTATATTTAAGTTAAGTAATTTCACTTAAATAACAATTAATAGGTAATTATCATTGCCATTTAAGTGAAATCACTGAACTTAAATATACAAGCTTGATAAAAATTATCATTCTAGAAGAACATTTCAAATGGCACTTAGAGGCTTTTGCATCTGAACTCTTCATATATATACGAGAGTTCAAGAGATTTCCAAGACGCATGCATGAGAACTGAACAAGAAGTAGTTCGAAAATAACGTAGTTCTCGCGTATGCGTCGTGGAAATCTTTTGAACTCTGTCTCAGGCCCAGAAGGAAGAAAAGGAATAGTCGAATAAAGTTGCTATTTTTGTTGTTTTTTTAGCACAAAAAGTATTCTTGTCGCTTGATAAACTTATAGTTGAGCCACTGTAGTCACATGGAATATTTAAACATTTTCTTCAATGACTTTCTGTGCCATCAAGTTTCGATCCCTTAGGAGCCTATGTAGCAGTGATCCACCTCTCAAATTTAATCAAATTTATCTTCATTTGTGTTCCGAAGATGATCAAAGGTCTTAATGGGTTAGTACAGCATGGGGGTGAGTAATTAATGACTTAATTTTCATTTTTGGGTTAACTAACCCTTTAATACAGCCAAATGTTGAAATGAACGATACATTTCTATAACGTTTCCTTCATTCACCAATAAAATGGCTTGCTCATCCATTATTCATGAACGACACAAGTTCATACTTTTTGAAGTGTTTTAATAATTTACATATTCATAGTAGAATAAATCAACAGATAATTCTCTCATTAAAAACACATCCAATAAAAAGTTACTTTGATCTTTGATGACATTGATATCCAGATTAAAAATTCCAATTCATCACTATACAACCCTTTATGCACTCCCACATTAAAAATGAGATTACATCAGCATGATTCCATAAAATCATAAGGAGTTTCCATGTAAAACTTGCAGTCACATACACACAATAAGAATCTAGCCTTGTCACCAGTCTCGCTCATGTGGTTCTCTGTAAGGTATGCCCAGATGTTTGAAGACATCCTTCTCTGCCAGTGTGTGTAAAGGAGTTCCCGCCACCAATTTCACACCACGCTGTCGCACGACAGCACAGTTTAGCGAGTGCTCTGATAGGCTCATGTTTTTGGTCTTAGCCAATGCCCTCATTGATCGGTTAAAGTGGGCAGAGCCAGTGAAGTACAGAAGAGAACATGCAAATTCAGCATAGGGAACTACAATGATATCTAGGCGTCTGTGGCGCTGTGAAGGGCCAGGAAGACGGCAGATGCCCATGTACTTCTTCTGCTCACCGTTCTCTTCATGGCTAACAAGGTCGTCGGTCAGGAAACCTGGATGGTAAAAATAAATATCAAATGGGTGTTTATTGAATCAATCTAAATTATTCTACATTTCTCTGAAATATCACAGCATACCACTCTGATGGAGGAGGTGCAACACTTTGCTGAAAACACCCTTGTGCGATACTCCATCAGGGTGAGTGATGAGAACGTCCACATCTCCACATGTGGTCTTGCCCCTGCGGTATGAGCCACACGCCATAACCACCAGCTGTGTGTCCACGCTGTGAACTGCCTCCTCCACCTGTCAATCACAAATTTTCAGGTTTTTTTAAGTTGTATAATATTTATTTTGTTCATATGTTACAGTTTTATATTATCATTTATATACAGTACTATTTAAAGTTAAAAGGTCAATTTTTGGAATTACTATTATTCATCAAGCATACATTAAATTGATCAAAAGTGAAACTAAAGACTTTCACATTGTTAGAAAAAAAATCCATTTCTTTTGAACTTTCTATTCAAAGAACTTAAGGAAAAATGTTTAAGCAGAACAGAAATGTTTTCAACATTTATAATAATAGGAAATGAGCACCAAATCATATTAGAATGATTTCTGAAGGATCACATGACTCTGAATTTTAAATTGTAATATTTCAAAATATTTGTTTTACTATACTTTGATCAAATGTGCCATCATTTTCATAAAAATAAATAAATAAATGAAAAAAAACAAGCATTCAGGGAATTTGGAGCTGAACTGCTGAGAGCACATACTGTGAGTTTACATGCTCTACATATCATTCTGTCAAGCTAGGACAGCACATGCTGCACTCATCTGCCCTTTTTATCTATCAGGTCTGTTAAGAGGAAAACAAGGGGCTGTTCCAAGTAAAAGCAAGAAAACAATTTCCTTTGGCCAAAGACTCCATAAGGGAGATCGGTAGCTTCTGACTTATGACGCGCCAGCTTTCAAGGACTCCCACTCTTCCTATGGGATGAAAGACTCACTAACAATCCCTGTTATGTCCATCAGCCAACAGAGAAAGATTGACAGCATTGCTGCTGCTACTGTGAAAGAGGTTTTTTTTTTTTTAACCTTGTGGTTTAGAAATTCAGTTTTATTATTTATTGCTTTGAAAATCAAGTAGATACATTCTTGTTCTTCACAACCAGATGCTGGTGTTACAGATAAAAGGAACAAAGGAAATCCCTCTGTTAAATTGCTTGGTTATATCCATTTTCTTTTACTACAGGCCATTTAAAATAAGGTCTGGACAAACCTTTTTCTCAATTGCATTTGCTTCACTTCTCGGCATCCGCTTGAGGAGATCATCATAGTGTTTTAGTCCGATCCTTAGAGTGTGATTCAAAACTGCCTTAGTGCGAATATCCTCCAGTGTGCGAAATCCCTGACAATAAAAGAAATCAAATCATCCATTTAAACTTAAACATTAAATATTATGGTTATTACTTAATATTATTGAAAACTGTATGTTCCACAGAGTACAAAGCTGCTATAAATGTTCTGCACTACTAGTAACACCAAATGGAAAGATAGCATTAAAGTGTTATTTTCGACCGCTTCAGAAGTCACTGAGGAGGGTGAAGAGTTTATAGATGACTTTCATGCCCGAGAACACTCAAATTTGAAAAGTGCCAACTGTTTGGACAATCAGGTAATACGGCTCTAAACTCACATTACTGGTTGAAGTTGGCAGAGAGCTTCCGCCATGTTTTTCCTGATTAGCTAACGGAGTCATATGGCGTGTCCAAATGTGTACTTATGCACTATTCTATGACTTTTTTCAGTATAAATAGTGCGAGTAGTGTGTCTTCACAAAGAAAATTATAAAAAGATCAAATTGAACTTGAAATACCCAGATGATGCACTTAATTAACCGAGAAAAACAAAAACAAAGTGGAAATTTGGACACTTAATGCACTAGACTGTCGCAGACTCCAATGTTGAATGACAAAATAACCATATTAAAACTTGTACACTACATTTGTATGGTTGGGTATAGTGTTGTTTTTGGCAGCCTGTTTTAATTTTAGTCTAATCTTTGTGTCAAGCTGTTATTTTAGTTTTTATTAGTTTTTGTCACATTCATACTCTTTTTAGTCTAGTCTAGTTTTAGTCGACGAAAGACAGTCTAGTTTAGTCAATGAAAAATGTATTTTAGTCTCTTTTTAGAAATGCAATTTTATTTAACACAGTCAATATAGTAGGTAGCCTACCTAGTAGTAACCTATAGACGAAACCAAAATATTCTTTTAGCCAAACCCATTTCAAACAATCTTATCTTCTTTTTTGTATCTTATTATATTATGGTTACCTTATAGACTTAGGAATACACATCTGAATTGAATTTACAACATATTTATTTTACCAACCAAACATGTTAGAAGTAGCCTACACACATGATGAAATTAAAGTTTTCCCAAATGTCATTTCTTCTTTTTCTCCCAAAGATGAATCCCTTTCTCTGTGTCAGACTTAACTTTGTTTGTTGCCGTGTATGCTAACGCCTGTTTCACACATACTCCGTTTGCAGTGCGTATTTTTTCCCGCACCCATGTTAATAGGTTAGCGCTCATATCGCGCGCTCCAGGAGTGGTGCATGCATAACAGCAGAGCAAAGATCTACACAGTACCGCAACAACACGACAATGGATTTAGGCTAAAAAAATTGATTTGAAATAAAAAAAGAGAATAAATGTTGTGATTGTGGTACAGCCGTAGATCAGTTGCGCACTGCAAATGCAGCACATGTGAAATCACAATAGCGCACGCTGCTCCTTAAAGGGTTAGTTCACCCAAAAATGAAAATTAAGTCATTAATTACTCACCCCCATGCTGTACCAACCCCGTAAGACCTTCGTTCGTCTTCGGAACACAAATAAAGATATTTTTGATTAAATTTGAGAGCTGTATAACTACCACATTGGCTCCTAAGGGACTGCCTCTTGACGGCCCAGAAAGTCAATGAAGAAAATGTTGAAATATCCCAAGTGACTACCGTGGCTCAACTATATGTTTATCGCACAAAAAGTATTCTCGTCGCTTGATAAACATATAGTTGAGCCACGGTAGTCACTTGGGATATTTCAACATTTTCTTCATTGACTTTCTGGGCCGTCAAGAGGCAGTCCCTTAGGAGCCAATGTGGTAGTTATACAGCTCTCAAATTTAATCAAAAATATCTTTATTTGTGTTCCGAAGACGAACGAAGGTCTTACGGGGTTGGTACAGCATGGGGGTGAGCAATTAATGACTTAATTTTCATTTTTGGGTGAACTAACCCTTTAAGGCCGTGTGTCCACCAAAGCGTTTTTCCACGCCCCTGGCTTATGTTTTCAATTGTTTTCAATGGGAGCGCAGTGTTTTTTACTGGTCGCTGGGAGTTGAAAAATGTTCAACTTTGGATAAAACGCAGCGCTCATCACTGTCACATTTTACCCAGTCACAGTGGAGGAGGGGCGGGACTAAACCACACCGACCAACTGTCACAACATTCAAACTGCTGTATATATTCTGTATCATAGCAACGAAACGTCTCAACAGAAAAAACGCTGCGCTGCCAAAACGCTTTCAAGCGCCCAAAGCACGGCGTCTTCAGCAGAGCGTCTAGCGTTTTCAGCTGGCTAAAAACGCTTTGGTGGACACACGGCCTAACACACACCGCATACGCACCACACACGGAGTATGTGTTAAACAGCCGTAACTCACGCAACTGCATCTTCTAAATAATGCCGCGAGTGGGGCTTGAGGATGTGAAGTCGCCTGCGTCTGGGCAGTGCGATCTGATGCAGCTCCTGAAGTGACACAGGAAACAGAAATGCTGCATAATAATAATGCAAGTATACGAGACAAGTTAAATAAGATTTCGTCTCGTCTCGGTCAACGAAAATGAGACGCATAGTTTCTATTTTGTAAACCACATTTAGTCTCGTTTTTATTCGTCAAAAATATTGCATTTTACATTTAATTATTCATCGTCACATGACCAGCATTTACGTTGCATTTCGTCTCGTTTTCGTCACGTGATAAAGGTTTGTTGACGACGATATTTAGTCATAACGAAAGCAACACTGGTTGGGTACATAGTGCATGGTTGAGTACATACTGTATAGTACATAAGTGCATAGTACGTCTTTAAGACACAACTATAATCTTGTTTTCCAAACTGTTTTAGCGATAATTTATTATTTCGTTCCCTCTTTTTAGTTAAATCGTGACAATATTGTACCAATTCATTCCCTCCGTTTAGTTAAATTTGAACAACGTGACCACAATTTGAATAAAACAAGGGAACAAAATCAATTGTGGGGATGAACTCTTAATTCAATATCTTTTTCGGCTCCATATAATTAAGAATAATAATGTTGCGTTACAGTGGCACCTGACATACAAATGCACATTTTTTCTTTACATGTGATAATATCAAACGGTGAACTAGATTCCTTGTATAACAGTCTTACCTGTTGATACCAGAGCTGTGCAGTCTTGGCCCCAGCACCCCAGATATTAGTGAACATTTCAAGAACAGGTACTTCCTCCCCAATGTGATCCAGTTTACGCAAGTGTCCGCTTTCCATGATTTCCATGATCTTGTCTGCCATGCGTTTACCAATGCCTGGAATTTTACATGCTTCCTATAATTAGAAGGGGTCAAAAGCACTTTTATTAAAGTTATTTTTTATTTTTATTTTTTTACTGAAATTATTATTAAAGAGGCCATATTATGCCCTTTTACAAATTCTTGATTTAGTTTTTAGGGTCTACAAGAATTGGCTTTCATTCTTGAATGTTTAAAACTTTTGCAGATCTTGTTCATGCTCAAAATGCATTACACATTTTAAATAAAGATGTTAAAAAGCTAAATAATAAAGCATTTTATATTGTTACTAAACGAATAACTGTTGCACGCTTGAAACTACCTTTGCAACAGCAACCATGTGTTCCTAACACAAATCAGCACCTTTATGAACCCTACAACCTCTGAGGACACTCGTATGCATCTGAACTGACCTCATATGAAGTGATGGGCTTGTGGTAGCTTTTAAGGGCATTGATTGCTTTAGAGTAGCCCAGAGCTCTCCATTTATCACCCTTGTGTGTATAAGCTTTTGCCAGTGGCTCCAGTTTGTCAGTAATGTGCTTGTTATGGTTCTCCCCTTTAGTCGTGGATGGTTGGGAACAGACCCACTTCCCCGACAAAACTGGATTTACTGTCAAACTCTGGTCTTGGTTGCTCTCAGAAGGGTGAACGCCACTGATTAAGGCCTCCAGATCATTCTGAGACACACCATCTTCCTCATGGTGCTCCTCCTGAATATCTGGCCCCTGTGAAATGAGCCATATTAAATGCACTCCATGAGGGGGGAAAAACAAATTATGGATATTACAATAACCTCCCATCCTTCTCTTTCTTACCGTCTCTGTGGGATTTTCTTGAGGATCCTGATTATTAAGGATTTTCAAAGGTGCATGAGCCACTGCTACTTGTGGAACTGGGCTGAATTCAGTCTCATTTAACTTCTCAGAAGGGGCAACTGTGGGACTGAGCACATGTACATTAAGTGTTTAGTTCTACACAACTTCCTTCAGAACATTTACAAATGCATTCAAAAGTCAAACAAGTGTCTAAACATCAATCAAGTTATACACATGCCACTGCAATTGAGTCTAGTCTTTAGTGTCCTACCTCTCAGGAGGAAGGAGGCTGTAGTCTTCAGGGGCAAGTAATCTTTTCTCACTAATGCTGGAACTTAACCAAGTGCATTTGACCAGTTGAACAGCAAAAGGCAGTCTTTCCAATTTCAGAAGCCTCAGAGCTCTATTACAATCGACTGAATCATCCACCACAATGTGTGTGCAGCTGGGAGAGAATGTGGACACTACCTGTCCTCCATTCTGGGTGATCTGTCGATGGAATATATCACACCTGGCTTTCCCTATACCAGCTGGAACTATGTATATTGTGACTCCTTGGAATAATGTACCTAAGAAAAAGAAGCAGACATTTAAAACGTAACCATTACTACTACTCATACCAGATTAAGCTGACTGAAGCATTGAGATGAGCGGGAAATTAAACTTTATAAATACAAATAAATGTATTACTCTAATTGAAGAGTTCAGATGCAAAAGCCTCTAAGTGCCATTTGAAATTTTCTTCTAGAATGATCATTTTTATCAAGCTTGTATATTTAAGTTCAGTGATTTCACTTAAATGGCAATGATAATTACCTATTAATTGTTATTTAAGTGAAATTACTGAACTTAAATATACAAGTTTGATAAAAATCATAATTAAAGAAGAAAATTTCAAATGGCATTTAGAGGCTTTTGCATCTGAACTCTTCAATTATTTATTTATATATCAGTTCTGGCAGGTTACATCAGTCAAGTTTGCATCAGAATATGATGCCCATTACAGCATCCCTATATATAAGGCTCTCGCAGTATTTCAGCAGCTTTATAGTGTTGCTCAGTAGCTAACTACCATCCCCAGCTCCACCACTCTTCCAGTCAGGACTTGGCTTTCTGATATTCCTCTTCGAATCAGACTGTCATTCATTGTCATTAAGAATGTTATTGATATGAATGGGCAGTGAGCTCTTACCCAGAACAAAAACACATACAGTCACACTGTATTATAATTGTCAATCATCGTTGACTTTAGTGGTCCATGCAGAACTACTTGTTCTAGTTGCTTCGGTTGGTTGGTTGGTTAATTTCTAAACAAATCCAACACCTAAGGAACTAGGGCAATTGTTTTTTTTTTTTTTTTTTTTTTTTTTTTTTTTTTGCGATTTTCATTAAAACTAATTCACGGTAAGATCCTAAACCGTCAAATTACTTTGACGATCACTTAACCACTCAAACAAAAATACATAATTCAGTGGAATAAATAGAATTTTTTATGTATTTGTCAAAATATTTACTTTAAGTAAAATATGGAGCTTCAATCTCTCAAACAGTCGTTGTTGCTTTACTCAAATGTACTTTGAAGGGTGAATTATGAACCTGTAATTGGTTTAGCGTGCGTCCGCTTGTGGGGAGGTGCGTCCTTCTGATCATTCGGCCTGGGTCTCTTTACTTTAGGGAAGGCTTTCAGGATACCATGACCTTCCATTGGTAGGGAAAGGAGGTATGGAAAGGACCCTTAAAACAAAATGATTGGGATCAGCAGGCTTCACATTAGTTAGCTACAGAAATACACAGATCGAACCTACAGAAAGCACTAAGTTAGCAAAAATACTCTCCGAAGAATCCATAATGTCCTCATATATGAAACCAGAGCAGCAAGCGAATAAACGGATTACTGTGTTTTAATACATACAACGACTTATATTAACAACTTAAACGACTTAAAAAAAAAAAAACATATTTACCCCTTTCCAGCTCCTCTTTCGGGAACAACACAACACACGAGTGTTTTTAAACGGATCAACTTCCGGGTCACACGTGAGTTTGCTTTTTTTTTAAAGTAAATATTTTAAATTATACTTTGCTTTTGTACTTAATGTTGATACTTTTCGTAGTTATTATTACATATTTCATTGTATATACATATTGTAAATATATTAAAGATACGAAATATCCGGTTTGAGAAATAGCGGTTGCCTTGGCAACTTCAGGCGTGGGATTGTTTGAGGAAATGAAAGCGTATGAAGCATGGCTGTTCAACACTGGGCAGATGCGCTTAAAAAAGCCAAAAAAACTGCCTTAATATCGGATGGTGCGTGTATATATTCTCTATTAATTTCTGATTTGCTATTTTGTAAGTTAGGTGTATTTATGCTGGCAGTCTTGCTAATAGTCTTGCTAATACATGTTCGAATACATTTGCTACTGGCTAATAGCATTGGAATCAATGCAAAATATCATAACATACCTGTTAAAATAATGTTTTATTTATTTTAAAGTGTGAATATTGTTCGATGTAAAGTGAAGCATGAACTGAGAGACTCATTCATCCCTTTCTCATTAGGGAAAAGGAAAGCTCATTATCTGTTTGAGGATGGAAATGAGATGGCTGAGGAGTATGACCTGAAAACTGACGAACTTGTCTGTAAGTGATTTTTTTCTTCTGTTTTTGTTTAATTGAATATCATACTCATTTAAATGAATCTCTAATCTAATTTGTATTTTATAATCATTCCATCTTTCTTCAGTGCGAAAGTGGCGACATAAAACCACTTTTGGAGGACAGGGGCAGTGGGCATGGGAAGTTGGTGAAACAAACCCAAACGACATTACCTCTGATTTAATAAAAGAGAACAGTTCAAATGTAAGGTTTCCTTTCAATTTGCATTATGTTTAAATGACAGTGTTTTAATACTGATGTGTGCTAGGCACCTGTTTTTATCAAAGTGTTTTTTTTATGCCCACAGCCATTGTTCATGCGTAAGGACACAAAAGCCAGTTTCCAATGGAGGATCCGTAACATTACTTATCCTGTTGAAGTCTACAGTGTGTCCGCAGAGCCGACGGAAAGATGTTGTGTCATTCGAACCTCAAACAAAAAGTGAGTTCTTTACAATTAATGCAAGTTAGTAGGAGGCTTTAAATTGCTAAACCATTTCAAAACCAACTGGTCTTTATTGTAGCATATGAAAGGAGTGTTTTTAAGTAATTTAGTGTTTATTGACTGTATTTTAATTATGTGTCCATGTTGTCTGACTGAAATTGGACAAAGTATCACATTTTGTGTTAAAGTAGGTAGTTTAAGTAATAGTTGTATATAAGGGGTTTGTGTGTGTGTGTATATATATATATGAAGAGTTCAGATGCAAAAGCCTCTAAATGCCATTTGACATTTTCTTCTTTAATGATGATTTTTATCAAACTTGTATATTTAAGTTCAGTAATTTCACTTAAATAACAATTAATAGGTAATTATCATTGCCATTTAAGTGAAATTACTGAACTTAGATATACAAGTTTGATAAAAATCATCATTAAAGAAGAAAATTTCAAATGGCATTTAGAGGCTTTTGCATCTGAACTCTTCATATATATATATATATATATATATATATATATATATATATATATATATATCTGTGGCTAAAGCTGAATTTTCATCAGCTATTACTCCAGACTTCAGTGCAACATGTTTCTTCATAAATAATTTTAATATGCGATACTCAGTTGTTCTCAATGGAAACAGCTGTGCTGGTTAATATATATATATATATATATATATATATATATATATATATATATTGTAACCTGTTATATGTTTTTTCAGGATTCTTTGATGAATAAAAAGTAAAAAAAGGAGCTTTTTTTCAAAATAGAATGTTTTTCTAACAATATAAATCTATTTTTTTATCAATGTAACACATCCTTGCTGAATAAAAGTATTAATTTCTTTTCAAAAAAGAAAAATTACTGACTACAAATTTTTGAACGGTAGTGTATATTGTTTCAAAATATTTCTATTTTAAAGAAATGCTGTTCTTTTTTAAAATATTTTTATTCAAGAATTCTGAAAAAGTATCACAGGTTATAAAAAATATTAAGCTTCAACTGTTTCTAACATTGATGATAAATCAGCATATTAAACTTAAGCTTTACATCACATAAATACATTTTTGTTTTTTTTTAGTATATTTATTATTATATTAAAATAGAAACCCATCGCTTTAAATTGTAATAATATTTTACAATACTACTGTTTTTTTTTCTAGAATTTTGATCAAAATAAATGCAGGCTTGATGAGCACACAAACATTCTTTCAAAAACATTACAAATAAGTTTGTAAGCATGTTCATTTATGCATTCATCTTAATTTTAGAGAAATATAATAATCATAAAAATATCAAATCAAATTTGTCAACTTCTGCTTATAAATTCAGCATTCCTAGTGAAAAGCAGTGTTCTTTTATTATCATATGGTACACTATTATAGTTCTATATAGTATCAGTTTTATTCACAAGTTTTTAGACAAGCGGAAATATGTTTTTTTATATATTTTATTTAATTTAAGTTAAGGTTTTATAGCATTTCAAGTAATGTAAATATTTTTTAGTTAGCTACAATAACCCTGGTGAAAAGTGAGTTGATGAACTAATTGTTTAAAAGCCCGCTACAGTAACCCTATAGGTGGCACTGTTGATCTAGACGGAAGATGGATGGCCGGCCATGAGAAACATTCTCTTGTTCGTCTCCTTATTTCCCAGGTACTACAAGAAGTTCAGTATTCCAGATCTCGACCGTTGCCAGCTGCCTTTGGAGAGCGCAGCCTTGAGTTTTACACACGCCAACAACACTTTAATCATCAGCGTGAGTGAACTCTCACCGCTAGTCTCACTTAATCACTTTCTCTTAGCTCTTTCTGTATTGTAAGGTATGTATTCAGTTTTTTTCCGCATCACGTAGGGGAACTTTCCCTTTTGCATGGATCTGGGACCAGACTGCCAAAACCCTAATCCCCACTAAGAGAGCACACAATTCTGGTCTCTCAGATCATCAAAAGGGCAACTATGCCGTCACTTTTTATTGGTTCACCCAAGTAGAGAAGGTTGAACTGAACTGCTCTCACCTCTGTTGTCTGCTCCAGTACTCAGCTATTCCATCCAGCAATGGATTTTTATAAGGAGTTTCTCTCTCTTTTGTTGTAGTACAAGAAGCCCAAGGAGATTTTAACACTGGAACAGGAGCTGCTTGTGGAACTGAAGAAACTGAAGGGGACAAGTGAAGGAGATATTGATTGTAAAACTCAGTGAACTGCTGTGGATCCAGAGCCTTTGCGTTATTGTATTTGTCTGGAAGCGGTTCTGCGCATTCACTTCAGCTCTGTGTCTCACATTGGCATGTTTCTGTCAGCTTTGTGCATCCAAGCAACTCACTTTCAATGTGTGCTCTTTTTCAATGTAAAATTACAAATGGTGTTCTGAATGATGTTCCTACAACTGTTCTTTGTTAAATAATGCGTTCACTGACTAAAATAGAATAAATTATTATAATAAGTTTGTTTTATTCCAGCTATTTCCACTATACTGTAACTTAAAATATAATACACCAATGTGTTGTGAGATAAATCATCACTTAGTAAATAATGTTTGTACATTTAGGCAAGATGGATTAAAATGTATTAAAAATAAACCAGAAAACCTGCATAAATGGAAAATAAACAGAGCAATTCCAATAGGGTCCTCGCACCATCGGTGCTCTGGCCCTAATGATACAGTGCAATCCGCAAAGTGCTCATTCAAAAACTGCATCAAATTCATAAACTGACAATTTGTGCAACTTACTAGCAGTTGTCCAGTTGCATTGTTATTGGAGATTCGTCATCTTATTTATAACATGAAGGTCATTGAACTTCAGTTTCCATATTCTGCCATCTCTAGTCATCAGTTTTTTTGAAGTGCATCGTGGGAAAATTAAACATTTCATTTATCTTGCTTCCTTGATTTTATCTGAATTCATCTCATGTTTATGGATGATGTTTGGCCTGCACCACAGTACTGTTGTTTGTGTTTCTACTATACTTGTTTGTATACTACAAAGTCATACTCATTGTTGGTTTAAGCCAAGGAAAAGACAAAACAATACCATGTGAATATACGGTTTCTGACTCTGGTGACTCTTCGCTTCTAGCTTCCAGTCCACAGTTTGTGTGCCAAACCAAGAGACTGTATGCATAAAACAGGCATTAAACCACAAGTCTTTCTCACTATTGTGTATAATGGCCTCTGAGGATGTTGTTTTATGCCCTGGAATTCACCAGCAGGGTTCACGGCTGATACTGCAGTCTCTTGTTTTGGGTTTTTAACATGGAAACAATGTAATATTTTAGAATGACAAAGGTGGAAAAATATGGCAGATGGCACATTGTAAAAAGTGATCAGTTGACTTAACTTAAAAAAAGTGATAAACTTCATGCGTAATTGAAAAAAATTAAGTTATGTGAACTTGACACTTCCATTAAATTACGCACAAAGTTTATTTACTAATAATTTTAAGCCAAATGGTTTCCTTGCTTTTTTAAGTTAAGTCAACTGATCACTTTTTATGTATATGAATTCATTCTTCTGTATTGTTTAAGTTGCAAAAATTGAAATAGTTTTGATGGTTTATTCGCAGGTAGGTTGTACAGGTGATCTGTTCTATACAGCGAAAATATCAATACATTTCACAAACAGTGTGAACCGCGGTCAGCAAAAAATAGGTTTTCCACCGTCACCCCCTCTCTTCGTCCTCTCTTTACTGGCGACCAGGTGATATCCTAATTTACTATCAGCACCCACACCATGTGGCTAAAACTTGTGAGTAGGACAAAAAGGGGAACGTTTAAAAACTCATACCTGGCTCTTACATTCCGGCCCCTAATTATTACAGTTAATACACAGTAATTACTTATTCATTACACATGCAGGAATATCCATTGTCATACATTCATAGTCCATTGAGACAAATGTTCACCATCATATATGATTATGTCCGTTGTAAGTCTCAAAGTTAGATTACAAGTCTGATGATTCCTGAAGAAGGCAGATCTTGGTGACAGGCCTACATACACAGCTGGTTGGAGTTTTAATCCAGACCACCTCCTGTCAGGAACTGCTTCAGTGATTTTACCAATGATCCTGGAATTACGATGTGCAGGATCATCCACTATAGCCCCTTTTCCACCGAAGCATTTTGAGAGCCTGTTCGGAACTGGTGCCTGCACGCGAACCAGTTCTTTGTGTTTCGACAGCCAAAGAACCGGTTCGTGGCCGGGAAAACTGGTTCCAAAGTGGCACCAACTCTTTGCTGGACTAGAACCGTTCTTTTACCACGTCATGCTTACGTCGAGGGCTGGGGCGGGTTTAGATGTGTTCTAAACATCTTTTCTGACCATCACAAAGCCAGGAGAAACTGCAGAAACACGCAAGCGTTTTTATTTATTTATTTTTTTTTATTTGAAACATAAGCAAAGAAGAAAACTGTCACGATATAGAACAAATAAATGGAAAGAAAAAAGACACAAGACAGAAAAGATTACATATCAAACGAAAAAATTAAAAGACTTACATATTTCAATTGTTTTTAAAGTTTTCTTGGTACACGAGTTAGAGATAATCCCAAAGCAATGTACTTGCAAGCGTTTCTAGTGACGTACACAGTGACATAACGACGACGTTCCCTGGGCACTCTAGTCAGTGGAAAAACAAACAGGTTCTGAACGGGTTCGCAAGTTGAACCAACTCTGAATCAACTTTGAACCAGCACCAGTTCCGAACCAGTTCTTTTGGGGTGGAAAGGGGGTATATGAGTACTATGTCTCCAGGGATAAAGTTACGCTTCACTTTTGTCCATTTCTGACGTTCTGAAGTCCATCGTTTCCAAGACAGATCAGACATATACTGAACCTGCTTCCCTCCAGCATGCATAGACATCTTCCTTTTGAAACAGGCCAGGTGGTAAGAATGGTTTGACCTCAAGAAGAAGAAGGTGATTAGGTGTCATTAGCCGCTTTCCGAGCAAGTAGCTATAGGAACTTAGTTATAGGAACTGTCCACTTCTAAACAGTTCTAAGAACTACTCTCCCCCAAACTCGGTTTTGCTGCTTGCGTTCGCACGGGCAAAGTGGGCATAGGAACTGGTTGGAGGGGTAACGCAAGCACGGCGACGGTCTTTATAGCATCACTAGACGTAGCGCGGCCACATACAACAACAACAAACCAGCATTTAAGCACAATCAGAATTATTTAATTAATTTCTTTCTTTTAATGCCAAAATGTTATATTCATAAATGCAAATTCTCCTGTAAAAAGCCTAATTTTATTTTATTTAGGAAAAAATTGAGCTTTATATTGATTCACTCCGATTTTCTATGAAGCAAAAAGCGTTTAAAACATTGAAAATATGCAAATGTTATAATATCTTTATATAAGTTTACAATACCCCCCTAGTATCAAAGACTTTGTAATTTATATATTGTATGTTAATTTTGCTGTATACATAAATGTCTGTACTAAGATTGTTCTTAATAAAAACAAAAAACAAAAAAACAAAGACCGATTGCAATGTTCCTGTTCTGCCTTGCCGGGACCTTAATAATGGAGAACGAACGGCAGCGTTTAAAGATTATGCTTGAGTTCTGTACAGAGAAACACAGAAGACGAAGGCTCCAGCGTAATATGATAAGTAATATGATGGAAGAAGATAAAAGAGCAGAGCGCAGGAGGCAAACAAAATGACTGGTAAGTTTAGCTAGCTTTAGCAATTAGCTGGTTGAATGCGTTATGTTTGTCTTAATCCTCGTTGTAATGTTTTGCAAAAACACACAGCGTATGGCAGACAGCGCACTACAAGTTCCGTCCATGTTGACAGTGGGCATGACTTATAAGTTAAACCAATCAACGAAGACCTAGGGAAAGGGAACTAAAAAAGTCCTTGCTCTAGACTGAAAGAGTTATAAGAACTACGGTCTGAGGAACTAAAAAATCCCCAATTTAGTCCGGTCGGAACACGAGAAAAAAAGGGTTATAGGAACGTTAGGTTCTAGGAACTGCAAAAGTTCCTCCGGTCGGAAAGCGGCTAATGCTTCAAGTCCGAGTAGATTCTTTAGTAATAGGTCTACTGTTGAGAATTGACTCGACTTCACAAAGCACTGTGTGGAGTCCTTCCTCATCCAGAATTTGTGTCCTCAAAGTGGAGTTGAGGATTTTCCTGATGGAACGAATCAACCTCTCCCATGCTCCTCCATGATGTGATCCAGTTGGTTGTTGAAGATCCATTTGATCCCTTTTAAAGTCAGAGCATCATTAATCCTCTTAAGATTCCATCCTTCAATGGCTCTTTTCAGCTTACGCTCTCCTTTAAGAGTGTAACTCTTGAACCTGTCCTCGTCTGGCTATGAAACGGCTCAAGGCGTAAACGAAAGAGTCTGTGTCCAATGATGAAGCCACTTCAAGGTGAACTGCTCTTATTGTCAAACATGTGAAGATGACTCCATATCTTTTCACAAGGATTCTCCCGCGCTTGACTTCAAATGGACCAAAATAGTCCACTCCAACAAAACAGAATGGAGATTCTTAATAAGAAACTCTGTCTTCAGGCAAATCTGCCATTTGCTGTTGACCTGCAGAGATCAATGTTGACGACGACAGACCACACACTTCGACAAGATCTTTCTTATGGAAACACTATCACCAGGGATCCAGTATTTCTGATGTTATCTGGATAAAATGTAATACCTGCCTCCATGACCAACCTCTTGATGAAAGTGTCGCAGAATGAGGTCAGAAATATGAAGATCTTGAGTATGGCAGGATGCTTGTGTAGCATGATTCAGTTGTCTGGCTCATGCCTCGTGACGCTTCATTTGCTGCAGCTGTGAGTGGTTCTGGGCAGTAAACTTTGAGCCAATCGCGAGGGCTACACCCCTTTTATAAACTGGGACTTTTATTTTGACAAATGGTGTCACCGTTATGCGTCTTGTTTACCTGCCCAGCGATCTGATGTCTGCCTGGTTATCGGTCTACCATAGCGCCGCAAGTATGGTTGGCTTCGTTTCTCTTTTCACTTGTTAACTTTATAGCTTGGGCTTATAGGGAATGTTTTGTGCTATAGGATTCCCAGTGCAGCAGCAGCCCTTTCACCATCTGAGTGTGCGCCCTGCGATCAGCAATCAGAGCTCAGGGCCTGTGATAATCATAGGTGTGTTGCTATACTGAGTAATAGTTGAATGGTTAATGTGGGAACTATTTGTAAATTGACATCCTGTGCATTTTAGGGAGTGCTATTTAACCGGGGGTGCGGCCACAAGTTGGCTACATCGACACTGAACATCTGCTGCTTTGCTTATACTCTTCACGTTACATGTTCATGGATTTAAAGTTATGTCGTACCCGGCTGCCTTATTCACACTCGACCAAGGAGTATTGAACTCAATTATTAGCTCAAGTTAACAGGCGGCTGGCTAGCGTGTTACATCGTTGCCTGTTTAACATTGTTTGATCCTCCTTCCTGTCTCCGTTGTGAATCAGTGCTTGAGTGTAGAGTGTTTTATGGACTGACATCACTTAAATGTTTTTATGTATTTATTATTTACTCTTGTATGGAGGCCTTTTCTTGCTGTTGATATCCAAGAGGATTGGCCTAATCGTGATTTTTTTTCTTTTGTGGTTTGTCCATTTTTAATTGAGTCTCTGTTCATATTGTTAGCCAGCACCACCTTTGACTTTAGAATGGGTGACTTAGTAGACATTATGAAATCTGTGTGTAATTTTGTTTAACTTCCACATGTCGGTTCATTTTTCAGATGCTGAGAACTGCCAGTGGGAGCAGTGCCCCTTGTGGTGGCGGGTCCTGTGTTGTGCTGTGGCTGTGTTTTCACCAAGCGTGGTCATTTTTCTTATTGTGTGTGTGAAATTTGACATGTGTGAATGGGGTGTTTTCATGGACGCTCCTTGCTTGAGCCACTAGCTTCCCACTGGTAAGATCCCGCTCTATTGCCCTCCTCTCTTGAGTGTGTTCATTGAGTTTAAAAGTGAAAATAAAAATACTATTTTTGTACTGAACCACTGTCTTTGGCTATCTATCAACAAACTTGAGTGGTTGAACCAAATGCTTAATTCTTTGGGTGCAAGTCCCATCGTGGCGTAGTCTGCAAACTGCCTGGGCCTAAGCCTTAATCTGTATCCCTTTATGCCACACTTGGACTCTTTAGACATGACCGCATTACTAAGTTGTTCTCCAACTCTCAATACACCATCATCCAGTACAGGGTTCAGCTTGTATATGTGACTGTCTCTTTTCACACACTCTCCCCTGTAGAGGACTCTTCTGAGAACCTTTTTCTCTGACAGAATCTTATTACCTGAATCTCAGCTTCCTTAATCTTAATCTTCCTTATCAAGTTTTGGTTTGAAGTTTTGTAGCTGTGGACCTCACCTTTCTTTTGAATTGCATCTGACACAGATTGAGTGGGACATGCAGTGAGTATGACATGCACGACTCCAGTGTGTGTCCATCTTTGCAGTACACACTTGATCTTTCAGATAAATGTCTGTGTTTAACCGTGTTTTCCGTTTGAGTTCTTTTTTTCAACAGCAATGGCACTAGTGGCAAAGCTACTTGAGTGAAATGGTTTTGATATGCTATTTTGTCCAAATACAGGGTCAGTTGTAATTTTGACTTGACCTTCAAATTCGATTTATCTTTAATATTTCTACATATAAGACTTTATTTCATCTGATCGCCGTGTAGCAACACTCCATAGATCCAGAGGCTCCTAAGACAGCCATTTTCACCATTGATGCAGCTATATCGGCTTCAAGCTGAAGTTGTTCTTTCCTTTTTCTTATTCTTTCTTCCTGTTCCTCAAGAGCATGTTTGTCTTTCAGCAACCTTTGACATGCAAGCAAAGCAGCCACTTTAGCCTCTGCCTGAAACGTGCAGATGAAGTCGTGGAGATATTGGATTTTGAGTTTCTGTTGGCTTGATTTGATATACTGTCACTTGGTAATATTTCATCCTGGCCGTCATGTTGAAGATTTTGATGAGATTCGGATTCTTGACTGTTGTTAACTTGACTGTTTTTTCCTCTAACAGAGCTTCCTGTGGCCTTTCTTCATTATGAGGTAGCTCTGAAGGACGTCTGCAGGGACGTTGACTGATTTCTGAAAGCCATACCTTGCCATCCTTATTAAATCCTTGATTTGTTCTATTGATGCTTGTGAACCATGTATTTTGTCTTTCTTGTTCAGCAGATGGAATTAAATGCATCAGAGATATGTGCAATTCAATAGCATTTTCAGACAACTGTTTCAAAATATCCAACTGTTGCTTAACCTTTAAAGCATTTCCATCATCTTTCATGAGCTCCTTGAGAGACAATATCACAGTCTTTATTTTCTTAATTGTTTGTTTATTTATTACAAGGACAGTGCATATTAACATGACAAGTCAAAATATGCCAGAGTTAGCCAAAAGGCTAGTTTTCATCTGCCTTTTGATGCTCCTTCTGGATCATTTCAATTTTGCTTGCTACACGTTTCTCTTTTTTTGTGAGTGATTTTTCTTTTATCTATTTCAGATTTGCCATCATTTGCACACTTTGATTTACCCATTCTTTAACACATAAAACAATGAGCATCATAACAGTGTGAATCCAGCAGCGTCTATAAAGAAAAAATTTTTTTTGCTCTGTTTTTCTGAATTAACGAGTTAATTTTTCACAAGAATTTTTTTGCTCTATTTTTCTGAATTAATGAGTTAATTTTTAATGGAATTTTTTTTTGCTCTGTTTTTCTGAATTAATGAGTTAATTTTTCATGAGAAAAAAAAAATTTTGCTCTCTTTTTCTGAATTAACGAGTTAATTTTTCATGAGAAAAACATTTTTGCTCTGTTTTTTCTGAATTAATGAGTTAATTTTTAATGGAATTTTTTTTTGCTCTGTTTTTCTGAATTAATGAGTTAATTCAGAAAAACAGCAAAAATAAATTTTCTCATGAAAAACTAACTCATTAATTCAGAAAAACAGAGCAATTTTTTTCTCATGAAAAATTAACTCATTAATTCAGAAAAACAGAGCAAACATTTTTTTTCTCATGAAAAATTAACTCGTTAATTCAGAAAAAAAGAGCAAAAAAAATGTTCTCATGAAAAATTAACTCATTAATTCAGAAAAACAGAGCAAATTTTTTTCTCATGAAAAATTAACTCGTTAATTCAGAAAAACAGAGTAGATTTTTTTTCTTCAAGTGAATGCAATACGCCTCCGTAGAAACATTACACTTACACATAAAGCTAGTTTTCCATTTCTGTATAAGCCCAGGACTGATAGAAATACTGATTTAACCTAAGTCTAGGTTTATGTACTGTATCTGTGCATAATTTTGCCATATATACTGATCAAGGTCAGTGTTTTGATTAAAGAGCAAGAGTCTTTAATGAATTGTATAGGCATTCACTGTAAATTTATATATGTTAAGATCCAAGGTTTTTTTAAAAGCAGTATACTGTGACCTGCTTAAATAATCAACGCACCACGGAGCCTAATTTCTGGCAACACTCTTCTGGTGATGGTAGCAACTGTGGGGACATGCCATTGACATGAGCTGTTAAAACGATTTAAAACATACTGACCATTCACCAGAATCTGCAGCTTTTGCAGTGTGCTGACCTCTTATTGTAACGGCCTCGTATTGACCACAGAGAGACGGAAACCATTGTGCATCATTACACTCGTGTGTTGACAAGCAGTGCCGTGAGCCAAACATCTGCACACTCTAGGAGCAGAGCAAGAGTTCTGGCGCTGTCTTCACCCCTTCTTGCACTGCCCAAAGATGGTACGCTCCAGTTCACAGCAATATGAGATTCCAGATTCATCCAATACCAAATGTCCAGGGGAGATTTTTGGCCTGAGGTCTGTGAAAAATTATTTAGAAATATCTTACATGGAAAGAATCAGATGTCTCTGGGTTAACTGCTACCAAGAGAGATTCTTATAGTTCCACCAGTCCTTTTTTCTTTAGAGGTACTCTTCTGACAGACTGGTGACCAGTGGTCTGGACTTTTGACAGATGTTGACTGTTATCTGTAAGTCAGAGTGGATACAATGGGTCCTGCAGGAGCGATCTGCAATGCCGTTAGCATTTTGGAGTGAGTTATTGATTACTAATACTTTAGCAATGCAGTGGTGGGTTAAATGGGTGGAGAACAACATTTGCATTGTTTTGTTTTTAAATTGTTTGGCTCAAGTTTCCAGACCTTTGACTGGATGTCTGGTCCATATTACAGCTTATTCTTGCAAGGCCCACTTATAGCAGCTTGACTGAAAGCAATCAAACACAGTTAGTCTTTTTGAATTCTTGCTTCCATTAGGTCAATGTGTTTTGTGAGAAAGGTTTTAATGAGAAAGCTCAGGATATTTTTACATTTTATTTTATGAGATAAAAAACATCAGTAATACCCCTCTCATGTTTATGGTGCGTTCACATGCTATGGAAAATATGATATTTTCCACTTGTATCATTGTGTGAAAAATTCTAACTTTATAAATTTGTGGTTAATAAGCGGACACAAAAACATTTACCCTTTAAAATACAAAAATTAATTTGAATGATGCAGGCATAGCATTAGCCTATAGTGGTCTTTTGACAAAAACAGAACAAAGCACCAATATAAAACGTTTTAGTCAATAAAATGCCTTTCTAGATGCTTTTCTGCCACAACATGGCTCTGCAGATGGACGCAGTCCAAGGGCCAACTGACAAATCAGAAGTCCTGGGAAAAGGCGACAGGGCGAAGAGCTCAGCGCTGTGATTTTTGTTCAGTGTCTCTTCTTCCCTTTCTCCCTCCCCATCCTGAGGCCTCAATGGTCATGCTCAACTGCCTCAACAGAGAGACACTCTTTTTTGGCCCTTTTCATTCGTCTGTGCCCCTCTTTGCCTCTTCCCAGCCATTTGCCCTCTTTCAGTCCCTCTCGCCCACATCTCAACCCATAACACCCCCCGAAACGGTTTCTCTCTCTCGCCCGCCCTCACCCCCTCTGTGTGACTGGGCTTCCTTTTTGATAGCTGACCCCTCCTTGTGTTATTATTCAGGTCCACCATTGTATAACATGTTTCTTTTCTACGGCGCCTACAAAGGCAGCATTTGATCAGAGGGTTACGGTGTGCGGGTCGCAGAAATGCAACTACACGGTGGTAACCTTTGTTTGGGACAGCAATGGTGGGTTGACCTCATCTCTTCTAAAGCAAAAGGCCCAAGCTATTCAAAGGCCCAGTCTCACTTGCTGAGCACATTCAATCGAGACCGGCCTGTCACAGATATTGCCTCACAGTTATCTGAGGCTCAGGCCTCTTTTTCTGGGAGTTCGACTGCTGGGCCAAAAACATAACAACAGCTATACGGTCCTGGAGGTATACCTCTTGAATAGACCCGAGCATGCCCTTGAGGTTTCTCTCAGGCTGCTGTTGTTGTCAACTGAATAAGCCTGACTCTGAAAGAAACTGGCTCCCAATTTGGGCGACTTGTGTTCCTGGAGGCCTTCGACTTTAACCCACACTTGTCGTCTTCGTGTTCTTGATGCGCCCACACACATACAGTATGATCTATGAGAGCGAGAATTCAACCCATCAGTTAATGATCGCGGACTCCTTCAAAGCAAATTCAGCGTAGAAGCGCATCTCAAAGGAGTCGAATCAATCACGCTGCAAATTTTAAGTTCCCACAAAAGAAGTTTAGGGAGTCAATGAATCACACAGCCTATAAACTTGTTAAATCAATACTTTTACATGAATTTAATACACGCTCTAAAATAAATATTTCCACTTTTTGAAGTATCTTACAATCTTCCAATAAAAAATATATAGTCATGTACAAACAATAAAAATGCTTTTTGATAATGTCACTACACATCATGGAATCATGGAATTATCAGTAGGTAGCTGCCATGTTCACTGTCAGAATACAAAATTAGCAAAAACAGTACCCTTAATGTGTTAGAGCTTACCTCAGAGTAGTGGTATATACCCTTTAAGGGGTAAATGAGGTCCAAAGTTGTCCCTTTATAGGGGTTCTATTATGTCCTTTTACAAAGTCTTGATTTTTTTGGGGGGGTGTACTAAAATATGATTTAATGCTTGATTTTTTTAAAAAAATTTTTACTTATGTTTACAAATATTATATTTCGAACACGTCATTAGTTCCAGTTTTGATGAATCCTCTCCTTCCGAAATACAAAAAGTGCTGTGATTGGTTAGCTGGCCCAGTGTGTTGTTGTAATTGGCACCATGTGTTCGGGAAATGTCACGCCCCTTAAATTAACTGCAAGTTTCATCTGGTCAGGTGTAAATATTAAGGATCAATTTCAACCAATTCAAGGCTGATTCAGACTTAAAGGAGAACTCCGATCAATTTTAACATTGAGCTAATTTTTTCTGTTCATTTGGAGTGCTGTCAGTACAGACAAAAACGACAAAAATCTGTGTTGCCTACACCGTGTTATCGTCTTTTTAAAATTCGCAGCCTGTTGACTTCAATGGGACAAGTTCTAAACCTGCTTTTATCCTCTTAACATCCTTGATTTGTCATTACGAGTGCACAGCCATGTGAGTGGTGTTATTAAGAGTGACCACGGTCAATCTGACTGCAGGACATGTGAAAGATATTAATAAAAATGACGTTAATTCAGCCAGCTCACATACCTCTATTTGCGAGTAGTATGAAGCTGCAGACTCGGAGACCTGCATCTACAGTCCCCCTGCACCCAGAGCCCCTCATTCTCAGACCCCTCGTTTTTCGAGACAGCTCCTCCTATCAAATTGTATCGCATAAACATGTGAAGAACTTAAGCCAAAACGTGAGTAGGCTATCTTCAATTTTATTTAGCGAATCGTAGTAGCCTATTCGTTTTAATAAAACTAATTTAGCTCATCGATACAACATATGAATAGTCCATTTAATATTTGTAAAGATAGTTTGTAACAAGATTTGAGCCGTTAATGTATGTTTTTTCGCCCTCTTCCCCCAAAAAATATTTAGATAGCTAGCGATAGCCTTTAACCTTGGACTTTTTGTAGAAATGTCATAAATGCTGCAGTTATTTTCACTGCCCATTTTGTGCCCCCATATATTTCAAACCCACAAAGTTGTCCAAAGTTCAAAAACATCTCAAGGGACACTTCAACAGAGCAGTGCAACATGGTAGCTAACATTTGCAAACATCTTTTTTCTTTTTTTTTGAAACATCATAAGACATGTGCTATCGGTCCTATGTTGTAAGCTATTCCAGGGTACACCATACATCGATGGCGTTGCCCCTGCCGAATCCAGCAACATATCATTTTATGATTATGCAAAGCGACTTATAAATTAGTTTTTTTTAATGCAATTGAAGACGAAAAGTAAAGTCACGAACACAGTTTTTTCTTCCTTTTTTTCTTTACAGCAAGATGATGTTTAAGTGATTATTAAATGAAGTACAGAATTATTTATTATTGGTGTTTTGTCTATTCTGATTTGTTTTGCTTCGCATTCAAAATATCAAAAAAACAGATATTGTAATGTTAGCATGGTAATGTTAATTAGACCATTATAGGTTGAGCTGAAAGAAAAATTGGAATTTGAATTAAAAAAATATAAAAAAAAACATTGTAGCAATATAATATCACATACTATTTTTCTGAAGATAGTTCAATCTGTAATTGTATCTCTTCCATCAGTAAAAATGATTTTTTTGGGCACATGCATTAAGCAGGGAACGCAAATATTTATTGGATAATTTATTTGGAGAACGTAATATTGCATCCTATTGTTTTTTATTGCATTTGGATAATCGTGTGCTGTACTCTGTGTGCGGGATCTTTTGAACAGCAGGAGGCGCTGTGTTCGAAAAACGAAGGGTCTGAGAATGCGGGACTCTCGGTGGGGGACTGTAGATGCAGGCTCCGAGTCTGCAGCTTCATAATATTGCTATTTGCTTCCTGTTTTCGGTCGAAGCTCACAGTAGTCGACTGTCGACCTCACACGCGCGATCATTAGTGAATATCATCTCAAACCTACAACTGTGTGGTGTTCTGAGAATAGTGGAGGCAAAGCTTTGCCCTTTTCTTTACATTGTAGAAACTACATATAACGTATAATTGGAACTGTTAATAGAAAACATAACAGGACATAGCTCTGGAAAATGGGGGACAAAACAGTGTCTCTTTGCCATAGTGACAACATTGTCTTCTCTAATGCAGCTCATCCAGGCCTAGTCCCCTTATTTGCGTTTTCTGTGGGCAGATATTATGAAACTGAGTAACATTATGAGTTAACAAAGCCCGGAATAAAAAGCATTGTTGTCCAAACGAGTCGTTTGCTGTAGTTCTTGGAAAGTGGATTCTTTTAAATAAAATATCTTTAAACTTTGTAACCTCGCAGATATTTTTTTATGCTTTCTTTATGCACATTACAAACTAACTATAGTTGAAAAAGTTAAATTGCATAATAGGACCCCTTAAAAAGTACTGACCCTGTGGCAAGCTATGTGTTATCCCAAAAGGTCAAATTTGTGCACATTTTTGAGAGATGAGAGTGTTTGCGCGTCATGTGTTCTGTTGTCTTGTTGTATTCCCAGAGATGTGTTGCTCATTATTGCAAGGCTTATGGTGTCCTCTGTTCAGTCAACAGTTCAGTAATTGTCCCAGAAAAAAAAACTGTTTGTAGCACAGTCATCCATCAGTACAGCCTCCTTTTTTCTTTTTATTTTACACAGCCTCAGTTTGCCATGATGTCCAGAACTATGGATGCACATAGATTAGGTTAACTCAAATTAAGATAGCACTCCAGTATAAGATATGATACTGCCCTTTTCTCAATTTGCACTTGTGCGTTGATGGTGCTTAGTCCTCTTGTTTATGGGATATGGGATTAAATCAAAAGGCTTCCTTTCTGTTAACAGGTGTCCTCGAGGAAGACGTTTCATGAAATGAGCCTCTCGCTGGTGCTGCTGGGTCTGCATGGCTTTCCTGGGTCGGCCCTTGCGTGTAAAGGCCATGTACCAGCCTTTGTACTTAGCATTCTGCAAAGCCGTGTAGTTATTTTCCAGAACGATCTCAGTGAATATGCAGTCCCTGCCACGGCCCTTCCTCTGGCAACAAAAAGAGACAGACAGCGGAGGACTGAAATGACAAACTCAGAAATCTGCTATTCAAGCCTGAGAGATTTATGAGGCTGAGTTTTGTTCACAGGGCATGATGGGTTTACCTGTGATATGATTAGCGCCAATTTAGATGTCTATGTTTTATTAAAATCATACAAGTATGACTTCATCGCATTCAGCACCTGGCAGATTCTTTTATCCAAAGTGACTTACAGTACATTGCATTCAAGGTACACATTTGATCAGGTTCTTGCTTTTCCTGGGAATCGAATCTATGACCTTGGCATTTCTAGTGCTCTACTGTTTGAGCTATAGGAATGTATCTTGTAGATATATAATAGAAAAATAATTAAACATAAGCCCACTAACAATTACATTTTCATGTTTATGAAAAAAAAAAATAGGGCAGGGGGGTTAAACTCACCCGTCCAATAAGCTTGCCTCTCTTGTTCATGCATATGTAGTATCCTGTTTTTGCTCCTCGGATTCGAACCCGGCTTCCAAACGTGTCGGTTTCCACAACAAGTTTAGCTGGAAATGTGACAAATTTTGTTACTTTTACACATCACTTTCAGGTGATATATACAATGAATGATGCTTCTGATTGTGTACTGGAGAGTTTATGATTTGCATTGTTGTGATGTAGTGTGTGAACAAAATATAGAGTGCTAATATTGAGCTTAGATGTGTGAAGGGATATGTGTGTGTTAGGCCAAGACTACAAAGAGTAAAAGTAAGAGTAACAAAGAAAGGTATAAACCAATGACGCTGACCTCACTTCTCTTCATAAATTGACTCGTACTTTGAGTTGTAAAGCTATGAAAATTCCTCGTAAAATGGCCCTTCAAAAAAGTGGGCAAAGTGGATGGACTGCACGAGTGGAAAGATGGCTAGAGACACAGAAACACATTGGTGACAGGAATTCATTCCCAGCGGACGGGATTCTAACCACTGTTTTGTTTGGAGAAGAAGTGCCGTAGCTCACTTAAAACAGGTGCCTTACTGTATAGCTTTAAAATGACATCGAGTTCAAGTTAAAACCAGATTGACTTTTCATTGCCTATTTGCAGCATCGAGGAATCATATATTTAGCAGAATAAAAATACTCATGTAATTTTGGTTCACACATAATACAGGAACATTTGCAATAAACATTTGTTTTGGAAGACATGAAAGATGAAAAATAATGATGTTAGAAAATTGCATGTCATACTTCTATCCTACAACTTTTATTATATGGAGAACTATTCAGGAAACGTTAAGACGGCAGAGGTAAGATGAGTACTGATGTGTTTTCCAGAAACGAAACGGGTTTCTCTTGAGATTCCCAAACTCGACAATATAGAATTCATTTCAAAGTATGCAGGTTACTTTTTGGCAATGGCATTTACTGGACATTCTTTTCAAGTAACCTGAGGTGATATCCTCAACTGACTGTTCTGTCCTATTGTTTAAAGCTGACAAAGTAAAATAACAAATAAAAGTGCATCTGCAAAGATTGTGACTTGCCATGAATATCTCCATCCTCGCCATTGGCATTGACCCTCTTATTGCCCAGGACTTGTACATGTTTTCCGCTGGTCCGGCTATAGAGCTGATAAGTCCTTGTTAATCTCCGACTCATCCTGTCGGATAGACGACTCTGCTCCGTTACGTGGTGCTTAAAATTGGGTACGGAGATGGACTGCATCGTCATCTATGAAAATGTGGCAGAAGAACATGCAGATTCTTGGTGTACTATATTACGAATATTGATTCATTGTGTAGGCTATATTAGAACAATGATATAAACATTATAGACGGCACTCTTAGTCTTAAGTACAATCAATTATTTCTCGACGGATTCAAATAATGATATGAAATAATGACTCGAGATGGTTGGCATTCTCAGGCCAATGAGGGTTCGTTTCTACCAACACTGATCTTTCACCCCTGTCTCTCGGGTCTTTTCCCATAATGATTTTCTTTTGTAAGTCAGCCATGTGCCTTGCCCACATGTTAGAGCCATTACATTTAAAGTGAGGGGTTTACGCCTTTTCAAGATGTTTGACAATTTGCCAATGACTCTATTAATAATGAGTTGTTTTCACGGTTATAACACATTTACTACACACACATAACATCACAGGATTAATGTGCGTAAAATACTTATCGTTTTCAGTGTGTCTTGCTGATGTTTTAAGTATTTGAAAAATATTTGAAGGGGAGACGGAGTAGTGTTGTAACATTTTTTTTGTTTCAATGTCTGTGACTGTTTTGTTTTGCGTTATGTGACTAAAACTTTGACACATTATTCCCATTTACCTACACAAGTTAAAGAAATGTATAACTATATGAATTATTTATAATACATAAACTTTAATGTCAGGCACAAAAAGTGTTGCTGTTGCAAACTAAATCTACAATAGGATGGGGTGAAAATTATTTTAAGATTTTTATTTTGTGCATTTATTGTGGTATCCAAACATTCTTGTTCAAAATATTTAGCCCATGCATGATCACCCCACACAATTTATTTGAAAAATGTTAAACATAAAATAAACAATTGATATGCTTACAACTCTAAAAATGAAGAGTGTGTTTGTCAACTAAGAGTCACACCTGTCTTTGCGGGTCCAATAGAAAACACTGGAAAGTCATGTTACAACCCTCCCAGTGATTTTATTTTTATTTTTTAACATGTAGGCTAGATAAAAAGTGTATGTGGATGTTGTATATCAAAGTAAACTAAACCACATGCTCAAACATGAAACTGTCATTTAACATCCACTAACACTACAATTATAACCAGATCTAAACATTTTACTTTTAGCCTACTTTATTTTATTTTATTTTTATTTTTTTACAGAGACACTTACAACTACAGGTCATTTCACCCATGTAGCCCATTTTGGTTAAACCGGTGTTACTATATTGAAGTTTCTCACCAGTGTATACATATTTGAGATGCTTGTTTGAGAACACTTACAATGCAGAAAACTTACCTGCGTGTAAAAACACAGAGTCGTGAATTGAAGGAATCTGAAATACAAAAAATGTGGATTATTATTATCACAAAAATAACAGTTTAGCAATGACACGTATATATTAAGTATTGTACTTACAGGTAACCTAACCTCGATGATTTCAGCCTCATTGTGAGATTTCCAAACCCTGTTTGATTTTTATCCCAAACGATAAGTTCTTCATTAATTCCTATGTGCGTGTATTTTATAGTGTGAAGATGCTCGGTCCATTTGGTACTTTCAGCAAAAATGACAGTAAATAAACTGAGTGACGGGACAAACTATTACCTTTTGGTATCGACAGAATAGGCTATTATGATTTATTTATCCACTGAGTCCATGTCAAACGAATCCGTCAAGCAATTATTCCTGAAAGTTCAAGACACATTACAGGCAACTGTTTTCACAAACATAATTCATGGTCGATGTCCAATTACAGCGAAGATACGAAAAATAAAACATTCTTCATTGAAAGTCACCGACAAGATCCGGCAGCGTGCGCGCGCCCATGTTGAGACTATGTTTCCACACGGTATCTCCAGTTCTGTACTGCTAGCCTAAATGTCATTGGAATAAGTCACATTCGGGTTGATAAAGTATTATGTTTCCCTGACGAGAGGCTGAGAGCAGAAGCCTCACTGTGTCGGTCTCCACTTTCAAACTCTCAATGTCAAACCCACTCTTCACGTGCGTTACCTTAGGCTGAAGCGCCATCCCACTCGTCAACATTTAAACTCCTTCAAAAGACATTCGTTTAGCCTGAATCATTACAAGAAGAGTTTATGCTATCCAGCTAAAGATACACTCACAAAATCTGAATCCAATTTTTACTCACAATTTTATGAACAATGAAAAATGCAAGTTATGTCGTTCATTGGCGATTATCCTAAGCAAATAAAGTATTCGTTTGAAAATGAAATGAATTTATTAAGCTTTTTAGATAAGAATTATATTAAGAAAAAACATGGTTATAGGCTAATTAGCATGGGCTAATACAAAGAACATAATTTAACCTGGCACGTTGTCTTAGATTTGTCTAAAACATATTTTAAACAAGAGTTTGTGTCTAAGCTTCATAAAATAATGTGTACAAAACATTTAATAATCATAACTATGTAGCCTATATACTTTATGATATATAAATGGTCTAGTAGCACTATTAGTAGCTATGTTTGTTCTGTCTCATACACATCATGAAATCAAAGTAGCCCCATTTTGAATTACAGATGTATTTAAATTATAGGCTAGTTCTAAAAGTATAACATTAAATAAAAAAAGGAACTTTTTCTTCTAAAAAATCACAGTAATAAAAACATATGATGACACATATTATGACTGTTACATAAATTGTAATTAGTTTTCATTTGCAATAGCCAAAAATAAAACATAGCCTACATTTTTACTTGGCAATATTATTATTATTAGAAAAGTCATGCCATTTGTATTGAACTATCCAATGAGTAACATGCTTGCTTTCTTAGTTGGGGAAAAGAGTGATTAAAAGGGTTAACAGCACTTACACAAAATATAATAACCTGAAAACCCACATTGTCACCTTTTCATCATTAAAAGCATGCACTTTTTTGCAATAGTTAATGTTATGTGCATTTTTAACATTACAAAATCATGACAGACTTGATGCTCATTACATATTTTACGCAGGCTATATAAAAATAAATAATTTAGCACTGTCTTTACTCGTTTAAGTACACCTCCCTAAGAAATATATAAACTAGTCTCTAAGTTTTTTGTTTTGTTTTTTTTTAGGGGAAAAATTCTCCCACAAGGAAAAGGAAAAATTGCAAAGATTCTGGTATGCACTGCATAACATATACAACTACATTAATCTATACCCTGGCTGCCTGTAAGACTTTACTTCATGTGCCTTTGTGGTGACCCCAGTTTTCTTTTTTCACTCACACATACATGTGTAAGTAATATACGCTCCATGAGAGTACTGGACTTCAGATTTTTAAAACATCTAATGGCTAGACATGTGCTGTCAGTACTACAGCTTAGTTAACTTTGATACATTAGATCCACCAAAAAACTAAGCATTTAAACCGTTCAGATATTTCAGGGAGGAATTGAAGTCTTAGTCTGTAGCCTATATTTGTAATATTTCAAGGTCATATCATGCTTCAGTCAGCATACACTAAATGTATTTGTTCAATGCTGATGTGTCACAAAGATGCAATGGCCCTGGATTATTGGACTAGAAACCACTCATATCAATTGCATATTGAGATGTCTTTATCTGCTATAGTGTTTCTTTCTTTCTTTCTTTCTTTCTTTCTTTCTTTCTTTCTTTCTTTCTTTCTTTCTTTCTTTCTTTCTTTCTTTCTTTAAATAAAGGTTTTACTCTTGCCTTTAATTCTCATATCCTGCAATGACCATAACACGGATCACTGCAAGTTCCACCAATCTCAGACTGAGACTATAATACCCATGCATGACTCAAACCCCACAAAAGAAGGATTTTCACACCTTTGAGCACTCATATGAACGACAAAACAGCTGCTAAACAGCATAGAAAATGTCATTATTGGTATTGGTTTAATTCTGTCCCATAAATTACTCATATCAGCCTATGTGTTGGCTTAGAGGGTGAGAATGTACCTGATTGATTAGTTCCAGAGGGAGACGGCCACAAGTGATTTTGCCACATGGAATGATTCAGTGCACTAGTTAGTCAGGTCCTTTCTCAGATTCTACACTGGATTTGTGTGTTTAAAACTTTTGTCCATGTCCTATCTTGGATTTATTATTTATTTTTTTAAGGGACAGAGTCAAAGTAAAGAGTACTGAAAGTAATGAAAGTCTTTTGATTAAAATTGTTTAGAATATGCTTATTTATGAAAACAGAAACTAGTATAAATGAAGATATTTTGTGTGATTACCTTTATTCAACTTTGTTACTGTCACATGATCTGTTTTGATTTAATTTTAGGCTATGTTTACACGGAAACGATTCTGAAGAGAAAACGCAAAAGTGGTGTTGCGTCATCACTTTTCATTCTGCGTTTAGACGAGCGTTTTGTGTGGGAAATCCACGTGCAAATGGTGACGCAAAAGTGTGTGGAATTCAATGTAGTATGCACTTCAGGCAGCTAGGAGTGCATACTACAAAAACACAAAGTCCACACCCCTGCGTACAACCTTCACTGTCAAGCAAACTTTTGTGTTTTACCGTGTACACGGGAACGCGGCGGTGGAGCATTTTTAAGATTTCCACTCTGGAGGGTGGTTTCACTTTTTTGTGTTTTTAAGCCTCAAAACGTGTAAACAAAAGGCACATCCGATAAAATATTTTTACGTTTTCACCAGCGAGTGTTCTCGTGTAAACAGGGCCTTAGTTCCTGTACCTGTTTCCTTTGTTCCCCATTATTAGTTTCCTTGGTTACTGATTATTGCACACCTGTTTCAGATTCTGTTGTTTAACCTCCCCTCTGTATTTAAGCCTTCAGTCCTCAAGTTCTTTGTTTGGTGTTGATTTTTATCTAGGGTATACATGGTTGTTTTGCTAAACTTTCTCCTGTAATCTCCTGCGTGTTCTGTTGTTGGATTTTTGATTAAAGACAGTTTTTGTTATTCTTCATCATCATGCTCTCCATACAGCCACAGTGTGTGACTGTTACATGGACGAAATTTCTTAGATGACAATCGAATTGATGTCTGGACAATATTTGTACAGCATTTATTAATCTTAATAATTCCATCATTTATTAATACATTTTAAAAGCAAAAGTTGTATCTGTAAAAGGAATAGGAATCTGTTGTTTTACTCACCCTCATGTTCTTTGAAACCCCTAGGCTTACATCCAGCTTCAAAACACTTATGAAAATATTTCTGATATATTTTTTTTATGCATTCATCAATCGAGTGGCTTAGTCCAAGTCTTATGAAGAAACATAATTGCTTTATATCATTAACACATTTAATTTAGGCTTCTATTCATACATTGATCAAAAGACAAACAGTATAAAGTGCACATCAGAAGAACAAACCTCTGTCATGATTGTTAGATCCACTGTCTTCCTCATGTCTTGTGTGTGTCCGTACTGATTGTTTCGCGTGGGCGTTACCACTGATTATTGATTCCCTCATTAGTGCCAGCAGCATCCCATCTAGCCAGATTTAACGCCTTGTGTTTATCAGATCATTGTTGGAGCCTGTTCCCTATTCTCCTCATGTGTTCCTGTTTTCTGGATTTGTGCTTCTCCAGTTCCTCACAAACTTTTCCTGGATTTCGCCACCCACACCGCCAGTTCCCCCCACACAACCGGAGCCAAGTAATCGACCTGAGCCATGGCAATCTGTTCCTGAGAGCTATGTTGGTGAGCCTAATTTTTGCAGAGCCTTTCTTACCAGGTGTTCAATGCATTTCTCCTTACAGCCCAGGACTTTACAGAGAGGGAGGTTTCCCGGGTAGCGTTTGTACTCACTCTGCTTACAGGTCAAGCGGCATTATGAGGAAAGGTGGTGTGGGAGAATCAAGACTTATGCTGTGCCTCATTCCAGGCACTCGCCACCGAGAAAAGAAGAGTTCTTGACTGTGCAGGGCAGGCAAGGAAGCTGCCAGACTGCTTGCAGATCTCAGGCAAGGTGTTCGTTCGCTGATTACTCCATCGAGTTCTGCATGTTGGCAGCAGAGCGCAAGTGGAATGAGGAGGTGCAGTGGGATATGATCCTGCATGGGCTGGCCGACCGTGTTCAAAGAGAAATATATATACTGGACCCTCCCCAGAATCACAAAGGAATTATTGATCTGGTCCCTACGAGTAGATGCTCGCCTCAACCGCATTGAGCAATACACTCTCCCTATCCACACTTCCGGAGGTACCGAGGGTCGGTTGGCCAGTGAGGAGAACATGGTCGGTCCCGTTGTCGATCACGAGCCCATGCAGGTGGGGAGAGCTCGGCTTTCCCGGGAAGAGAGAGAGAGGCATAGATCCCACAGTGGTCTGTAATGTGGGAGCAAAGACATTTCTTACATTCATGTTCGGTAAAAGAGCCAGCTCGATAATAATGTAGAAGGTACTATCAGGTGGGATCTCCGCTGAGAAGTCCTTACCATCAACTCTTCTTCCGGTAAGACTGGGCCAACCACACTCACACCTGCCAAGCCTTGCTGGAATCCAGAGCTGAAGGTAACTTCATAGACCTTCACTTTGCCTACAAGTTTCAGCTCCCCATCACACCGCTCACCCATCATATCTCTGTAAATGCTCTCAATGGACAAGAACTCCCCAGTTTATTGCTTACCACCGGTCCCATAACCCTCATTACGGTCAACCACACTGAGAATCACATTTCTCCTCATGGACCTTTGGCACCCGTAGTTTTGGGCCATCCTTGGCTGGTGCGGCACAATCCTAGAGTGGACTGGGGCTTGAACTCTCTATCTCTATGTGGAGTGAACATTGTTATGAGTCCTGTCTTGTGTCTGCTTGTCTGTCTGTGTCTGGTTCTGTGTTTCAGGAGAAGGCAGCAAGTTTATCCAACGTGCCCTTGGGGTACCTTGATCTGAAGGAAGTGTTCAGTAAGTCCCGTGCTGCCTTCTTCCTCTACATCGTCCCAATGACCGTGCCATAGATCTATTGCCAAGCTAATTTATTTCTCCGCCTAAGGGCAAACTTTATTCTCGTTCAATTCCTGAGAGGGAGGCCATGGAGAAATATATTTCTGATTCTCTGGCAGCGGGATTCATCCAGCCTTCCTCTTCTCCAGTGGAGTTGGGGTTCTTTTTTGTGGGGAAGAAGGATGGTTCCATGCGACCTTGTATTGATTACCGAAATCCTGAACAACATCCCGGTAAAGAATACCTATCCCTTGCCATTGATGTCTTCAGCTTTCGAGAGGTTGCAGGGAGCATCTATTTTCACAAAATTGGATTCATGTAACGTCTATCATTTGGTTCGCATTCAGACGGGGGATGAATGGAAAACCGCCTTGAACACCCTTAGGGAGCACTTTGAATACTTGGTCTTGCCTTTCGGCTGTCCAACTCCCCAGCGGTTTTCCAAGCACATGACGTGCTAAGAGATATGGCAGATTAGTTCATAGATGTCCACCTGGATGACATATTGATTTTTTTCATCTTCTCTCCAGGAACACGTTCAGCATGTCAGACGAGTGCTTCAGAGCCTGTTGGAGAATGGATTTTTTGTCAAGATGGAGAAATGCCTTTTTCATCTGCAGTCTGTTTCTTTTCTAGGGTATATCATCTTGTCTGAGGGAGTACGTATGGACCCTGACAAGGTTAAGGCTATATGGTAGATTGGTCAAGCCCAGATTCCTGTAAGGCCCTACAGAGGTTTCTGGGATTCACCAATTTTGACCGCCTTTCATTTGCAACGTCAGTCAACAAGCCGCTCCTCAGGCCCCGTTTACACGAAGGGAAAACGCAGATATTTCCCTGCGGTTTGGCCTGTCATGTACACGAAAACCCTGTTTTTATCACAGAAAACGATTATTTCTAAAAACTCCGGCCAAAGAGGGTATTTCTGAAAACGCCATTTATGTGTTGTTGTGTCAACTGGGAGAAACGGGGTTTTCGGTTCTCTCTTGTCGATTCTGAGAATTTTGATTGGCTTGCATGGTTTTATTCTTCTTCCTACACTGCCGCCCATAGGTTTGACATAGATATGATGGCGCTTGACGGCGTATTTATGCAGGTGTGTGCACGATGTTATTATTGAAAATGGAGGCGGGGGAAATACCCATTTCTCTAAATACCCGGCTTTGTGTAAACGTGGCCTCAGACTGCCGATGCGTCAGAGGTGGGGGTAGGTGCAGTTCTGTCTCAAAGTTCTTCCTCAGACAACAAGATGCACCCCTGCACGTTTTTGTCCTACCGTGATAAGAACCTGGAATATATCAGGTATACCAAAAGACTCAAGTCCAGACAGGCTCAGTGGGTACTTTTTTTGGACGATTTGATTTTTCTCTTTTGTACCGCCCGGGTTCCAAAAATGTCAAACCAGATTCTGGATTACCATTTACTCAATAAAAAGACACTTTTACTTGCAATTTTATCCGTCTATATTTTACGTAACAACCTCACATACTCATGTAAAACTCATGTAAAAAACTCATGTACTCATGTAAAAAAAGATTTTTATAAGACATTTCAGATATAATCACATTACTATTTACTATTGTCTTTCACCCTTAAATCGTGTCATAAAACCACCCCAAACTAAATTTATTCTACTAGATTCACTGACTTGACTCATCATTATGGAACTGATATTGTACTTTTAAAGTATATGTCACAAACTACATTCCCCATAATCCTCCCTGTCACCTGATAATGCACACCTGTTTCTCATCAACTTTCCACCTGCTCATTCTCCGCCTGGAACAGATAAGATTATCAATCAAGTAATCGTTAAGTTTGGTCACTGCATGATTCAAGTAACTATTCACCTGCCTTGTTGTAGTCCTGCTGTTGGTTCAATAAACTTATCATTGCAGCAGTATTCCTGTTCTCACTCATCCCTGTGTCTGTACTGAACCATATGCAGTGTATTCATAATTGGTATAACATTCTCTGCTTTTCTTGGCTTTTGAGACCTTAATTCAGTATGTTCATTTTCCTGTTAGTAACATTGACTGCACAGTGCACATAAAAGCATAACTCATTCAATAGTAAATTCTGTAATTTGTATATAGCAAAACATTGTCTCCTTTATTTGACCCTGTATTTTTTCTCAGCTTTTAAACACCATCTACAACAATCTGTTCAGGGTGAGGAGCTTGTTTTCTTTCTTGTTCTCCCTCACTCTATCTCTCTCTGTGGTCAAACAGCCAAAATAATTCAGCAGTGGTTAACCAAGAGTCATGCTTTTGTCAAGTTTATGGGAACCCGACCGTACATTTTAATATCACAGCCATGTTTTAATTCAAACTTAACCAGGTCTGGTCCAGGTCTGCCATCTGCCATTTTGTCATTGAGTGGTTGATGCTCTTCCAAACATTGTCCCTTTCCTTCTAAATAGCAGCAGGAAAATAAAATAGAGAGACAGAATGAAACAAGAACCCTGGCACACGGATCTCTGGTTATTCTTAGAGGAAGAGGGGAATGAGTAAATGTCTGAGGAAGCTAATATGAGCCCACTCCATTAAGTAAAATATTATTCACTCCATGCCAAGCATAAAAATACAAACCATTAAAGAGAGAGCGTGGTGGAAAGGTAGACACCATGGAGGAAAGTAAAACGGAATGTGCCTTCAATGTGGAAACAAAGTTGGAAGCAGATTAAACAGGTGTCATCCAGTAACACTTATCACAATATATGATTTTGGATTGTTCTCTGACCTGTCAGAGACCCACTGAATCCAGCCGTGATTGTACTTAAAAATGTTCAGTGAGAGTGTTTCAAAATAGTGTTTGGTGCCTTATTGGTTACAAAGTTATAGTAGTAGTGGTTATAGTAATAGTTATTGACATCCCATAATTGCAACTAGACGGTGAGTACGCCTACCACATTTAATTCTATTTTCTTAATTTTCTTATTTTCAGGGGCAGTGCTGATTAGGGATCGCAGTAACACTTTGCAATGAGGTTCAATTTGTTAAATTGTCCATGAAATCAAAACTGATTTTTAAATTTTTATTTTTATTTTATTATAAGTGTTGTATATATGAAGGGTTCAGATGCAAAAGCCTCTAAATGCCATTTGAAATTTTCTTCTTTAATGTTGATTTTTATCAAACTTGTATATTTAAGTTCAGTGATTTCACTTAAATGGCAATGATAATTACCTATTAATTGTTATTTAAGTGAAATTACTGAACTTAAATATACAAGTTTGATAAAAATCATCATTAAAGAAGAAAATTTCAAATGGCATTTAGAGGCTTTTGCATCTGAACTCTTCATATATATAAACACTTCAATATAAAAAAAAATGTTTAAAAATATTTATTTAATCCAATTTTCATCTCCCCCTCATAATATGGGACAATAATCCCTTTTATCCAGCAACATTACTCACACCACATCACAGCAATTAGACAAAAATCCAATCAATAGTTCACCCAAAAAATAAAATGATCCCATAGATCCCACTCACCCTCAGTTATATTAAAAAAAAATATCCTGGCTCTTCCAAAATTGTATAATGGGAGTAAATAGAGCCTGAGTTTTGGAAGCGACATTGAGTAGGCCTATGGAGATAAACATTTGCCATTATTGTTTATTTCCAGTCATGCCAATAAAGTAACTTTTTAATTGAACTGAATTAATAAAGGTTAAAATTAATGATTTTTAAGGAGTAGCCATTTGCAGCACAACGTAAGTGTATTAGCACCCTTTGTTGTTTGCTCTTGGCTTCTAGGTTTGGTCATGAAATCAAAATAATTTTTTTGGCTTTTAGTATATGTTAGCCTATCTGTTATCGATAAGCGAGTGTGCTCCAAAACAATGATAAAATTTGCATTTTTAAAGGTCCCCTGACATGGGTTTTTTGTATTATTTTATAATGTTTCCTGGGTTTCCCTTATAATGTTAGTATGTTTTTTAGATCAAAAATAGTCATAATTTAGAAATAAAAGGCATTTTTCCTAGCCTGATTTTAGCCTCTGCTTAGAACGGTCTGTTAGAAGGGGCGTGTCTGCTGTGGGATTCAATGTAACTGCCCACTGCTGTGATTGGCTGACGATAGCTGTGATATGAAATAGCTACATATTGCATGTGAAACTCTCTTGAATACGTTTTACTACAGCTATTATACGTTTTTACTATACAGATATCGAGATTACTGATTCGTGAGAAGTTTTTGAAGTATTTAGATTCTCATCACATAAAATATTGCTGTGATGAGCATTGAGCAGCAGATGACAGTCTGTTGATCGCGAGAATGAAGATCTTATCATTGTAATGCAGTTTCTGCACTCTGCTTTTTCCAATGCAGACCCGATGCTGTACATACAGTAAGAGCTTCGTTGTGCAGCGTAACGCAGTTTCTGTTCTCTCTAAAGCTCGGAACTCGTCCGCTCTCGTCGAGGTAAAAAGCTGCACTTGAACTCACCGAGAGAACAGCAGCTGACTGACAGCTAGAATGTGCGTTCTGCGCCTGCGTTTAATAAGCCAACTGTCTATTTCTGCAGATATATTATATATATATTAGTCTATATTCGTCATTCAAAAAGGAAAACCGACGCTGCCGGCTGCAGATACACATAGCGTAAACAAAGCAGCGCGTGCTTACCCTTTAGAATATCAAAAACACTTTATTTAAATAAGATTATTTTCATCCTACTCAAAGAAACGATGTGAAGTTGACAATAGTCTGGCTTGACTTACTGATGCATAAACAGTATCGAACGATTTTGAGAGAAAGATTAACTTACCTGTCTCCTAGCCATACAAAACTTTGGGAGTTGAGTCGGCGCATTTCCAGAGAAAATTAAAAATTAAAATTAACCCATTGTTTTTTCAGAGGCGCGGATAAAGAAACTAAAAAATACTTTTGTGTTCATTTGTACATCCGAACACTGAGCAACTACCATGCTTCGCTCGTTTGCAAGCCATGATATTTCTCGAGGAAAAACTCAAATCTCAAAGCTATTTCTCTTGGGATAAAATAAAACGCGCCTGCGCGTGTTCGTACTTCCTGTCCCTAGCTCGTTTTCTCATGGTCGGTCTCTGGGCAGGCAAAGCAGAGAAAGGGGAGTAACGTTTACACCGTATGACGTTATATAGGGGGAGATTCTAGATCAGCACGTCTGAGATGCAGACGGATGCAGAGAAGAGAAAAATAGCCAAAGCTCTCCCAGACAGCACACTCACATTGAATCAACGTGGAAACGACGTCTCTCATGACATTAAAACAACGTTGATTTTGCTCATCGAATTAACGTTGAACCAACGTCAGAAGCGGCATTCTTCAAAGCTAAATGAAAATCGAAAATTGGTTTGCTTTCATAACGTTGAAACAACGCGTTGATTTCAAGTTGATTTTCCGTTAGTTTTGAAAGAATGACGCGTCTGATGTTGGTTCAACGTTAATTCGATGAGCAAAACAATGTCAGATCAACGTTGTTTCGATGTCATATTTCCACGTTGATTCAATGTCAGTCTGCTATCTGGGTCTGTTTACACCGATTGAAAATTCTAGACACGAGGGGACCAAATACAGTCTAGGGGAACTCATATTAATGTTAAAAACCTCAGAAAATGAAAATTTCATGTCAGGGGACCTTTAAGATATAAGCATTCAAAACTTACAGTCTTTACACACTTCCGCCATGAGGATCAACGATTTTGAAAACATCACTGTGCACTTTAACTTCTCATCAGACTTTGTGTCCAATCAAATGCTTTCTACAATCAAAAGTGTCCCGCCCCCTATATAGACGCTGAAGCTGTGTCTGAAATTGGTCACTCTTCACACACTTACTATTTTCTACATGGTGATTGGCACATAGTGCACTATATAGGGGATAGAGAATGATTCAGACAGTGTAAATATGCTTTTCATTCAGACGAATGAAGTCTGGTTTCACATTAGTGGCACACGGTCCAGAGACACAATAGCACAGAGCAGATCATATGCACAAGTTGGCGCAGACCACAAAAAGTATCGAAGTCATTTGAATTCTGCACAAAATGCCATATTTTTAAGCGATATGGAGGATACTTGGAGGAAACTGCGGCTTTGCCGAGCACAACGGCTCTGGCCAACCTATGATATTAATGATACGCTATTGGCTATTTTCAAAAAGGGGAGAAGCTGCTCGATAGGTCCTGCCCTGTCTTCCTGTTTCAGTGAAATTACTTCAACACATTGAATAATGCTACGCATTTCAATACACTTCAGTGGGCCTTTTAACAAGCAGATTAGGCCTATATAGAAAGCTCGATCCTGATAGTTTATATTTTATATATTTTTATTTCTCAAATCTCTTGTTTATACAAATGCAACAGACATGATCTTGCATCTCATTGAAAGATTCTATTGAAAATTGCATCGCTTTAGTTGGCTATTCTGTGGTTTCTGTGGTTGCAAACCCCCACCCCCCCCACCTCACAATGGTTGCATAGGTGCACTGGAACAATCCTTCCTAAAACGCATTAAACTTTAGTTTACAAATAAGTGAAAACTCACCGAGTGGTCTGGCGTGTTCACTGATATGCTCACACAAAAATCGCTGCAAAAGATGCTTTCCAACAGGTGTTTTACCATTAGTTGTAAAACTGTAGACCTATTTTTCCAAACGCCTCACACCCGTACATTCTTCCATTGAGAGCTTGAATAATAGACACTCCATCCCAGTTGGTGGCGATAATGCACCTTTGCCAATAGCAAGCAAACCACTGGCATTTCATTGAATACACCAAAGAAGCAGAAGAATACAAACAACCCCATTTCCGTTTCCAGCGGCGGAGATTGTTCCAGTGCACCTATGCAACCATTGTGGAGGTGAGGGGGGTGCAACCACAGAAACCGAAAATTCTCGGTCAAGCAGCATGTGCCCAAATTTGAATCAGAAATTATCTTTAAGTGTAAAACACTGAACTTTTCCTTTAATAATAGGCAAACAGTGACATCATTAGCCGCGTTTCCACTGCTGGGCTAGGGCTGGGCCAGAGCTAACAGCAACCCAACCCATTTCAGTGGGTATTATGAATTAATTTATTTTTTAAGTTAGGAAGATAGCATGTATATTAACTCACCGGCCATGGCTGCAATAGTGTCCCGATGGTCTCGCGAGTCGCCACTAACAGAGGGACGGTGACCCAACACACCGCCCATCAAGTCGACCCATGGAAAAATCCTTTTCTGAACTCTGCTTTGTCCATTGTGCGTTTTAATCGCCTTGTGCAATACTGCGCCCGCAACTTTTTTATTTTTTCCTGAACTTGAAGCGTTGCTCGCTGAATGCTTAGAAAGTTCAGCATCGATGCATTTTGTAACATCCTCGTTTCTTCACACGCCATCAAATTGACGTCGTACCCTTTCTTCTGCCCAAATGCTCCGAAGAGCTTTATCTTCGACAAACCAGTACAGGCGATTCTCCATTCCAAGCAGTGATTTTTTGCGCGATATAAAAAAGTGAAATGTGCATCTTGCTTCGGATCAGATCATAACATTCCATAACACCGATAAACTCTGCCTTTTACCTTGAGCACGCCTCTAGCCCGAGCTGGCCCACTTTGGCCCAAGGTATTCGACGGGCCAGAAATCCTGGCCGTTGGCCCAGAGTAAGCCCCGATCAAGCCCCAGAAGTGACAATGGAAACGTGACTGGCCCTGGCACGCACTAGCACTGCTCGGCCCTGGCCTGGCAGTGGAAACGCGGCTATTGGTCCTGTTGCAAGGCTAAAAGTTTTGTACAGTGCAATATTTCATTTTTTTAATGGAATCTTTAAAACAGGTAATATTCAGTAATAATTATCATTCATTTTATTTGATGATTGGCTTTGTAATAAGCTAGATAATGTAGTCAGCTCATCATCTTAATGTTAATTGTTCATTGTTAATTGTTAGTTCATGGTTAACACCAAATGTATTAATTTTACAAAACAGAATCCTGCCAGCATCTTTAAGTCAGGCCAAGGTAGCGGATAGTTCAGGTTGAGAATGCTCCTGGTCTCTGCTTTTACTCTCCTCTCCGGCAAGGTTTTTTTTTTTTTTTTTTTCCATTGACATGGGCGCTCCATTCCACTGAATGAGATCTGATTTACTGTCTTGTAAACACATAGGAAGTAGCATTGAGAACGGTTTAACAAAGTCAATAAAAGCAGAGATCATTCCTTGTGTAGGGCGTGCATGTGGTCTCCCTCATGCACGCACTTACACTCTCACACTAAAGCAAACACACACTTTTGTGCCTTTTGCTCCCCCTTTCTTCTGTTTTTCTGTTCTGGGCTGGAAAAAAGCGATTGCTTTTGCAGGCCTACCTGCAAGTTTGCTTTGAGTCTTTCTCTTTTTCATCTGGGTGCAGAAAAGTGGCCCCTGGTGTCCAAACAGCTGTGTAGACCTGGGAGGGAAAGAGGCTTGAAAAGGGACGAGAAGAAAGAGAGGAAATTCAGTGGACCTCAGAGACTCTCCTTTTCTGCCTCTTTCCCGTTCTTTAACTCTCTCTTTCTAGATCTCTCCTCTCCATTTCTGTCTTCACATCCCCCCTTTTCTTATTTCACTTGTCCTCTCTCTTTGACTTTCTGCTCTTCATCTCCTCCCATCTGTGCTTTTCCAGCCTCTTTCATTCTCCCTCTCTCTCTCTGCTCCTAAAACATCTTTAGGCCTCTGAAAGATGAGATAGAAATTATTTTTAAATCCTAAACATTTTTGTCCCAGGTGCATCATCGATCAGACCCTCTAGTGCGATTATGTTTCCGAGTTTTGAACTTCTTCGAAAACCCCTCCCAAAAGAGCTTTCTTTAGTACGGCATGGTGGTGGAAATCCCATTTGCTCAAAACCTGGAATATTATGTATAATATATATGGTCTGAATATAAATGTACAAGGTACTGGGCTTACTAAACTGTCATCTGTCCAAAGTTAGGGGGAGAGATGGCTGAAATCTTCCTTGGAGCTACAGTATATGGGAGTGTTACCTCCCACAATGGAATTCGCTCTGGAGAGGGTCACTGCTACCCTGTCACTACCTGCTATATCATCTTTCATCCCAAAAAAAGAAAGACGGAAAGCCAAAGATGAAATGGCTCGCTTTTGACCCTAATACTTGGACTTTTAAACTACCTTTTTTGGGGGGCAGAATTCTTAGTGTTAAGAGACATATGGTGATTGATAGGAAACTTGAAACAGAGCTCTACTGATCTCTGTAGGCTTGTGTTCCAATTGACCAGAAACTAATATTAATATTAATTCAACTTAAGCCTAAAAGAATAGAAGATCACTGATCCACATTTACAATGAAACATTCACAATACCTGAACACTTGCTGGAGGATTTAAGGTACCTCATTAGGTCGCAGAATTCAACTGTTTACATTTTGAGAAATCAGAAATGTTTATAACCCACCTGTTTTTTTTTTAAATGTCAAGATTTTATTTTAAAATCCTTTGCATACTTTATATTTCAAATGTCAATTACAAATTTGAAACACAGATCAGAGAAGCTGCAAAATAGGCAGTGTTGTAGTACTCGAGACTTGGACTCGTCTCGGACTCGGTCTCGAGAGCATATTTTATTGGTCTTGGTCTTGTCATGGACTCGTGTGCATTTGGACTCGGAATTGACTCGTACTCGAACATTTTTTTTTTAAGACTCGGACTTATTCCCGAGTCCACTCGAGTTCAATTTAAAATATTTTTCATGATTATTAATGTATGTTAATAAAATATTTCTTTAAATTGATTGACACGCCCAGTGATTGGTGATTTTCTAGTGCGCAACTGCGCATGACAAATTGTAATAAAATTACTTTTAACGCCACCTACTATGTGGCCTTTTTACCCTAAACTGATCATATTTTTTCAACTCTAAGTAAATTCAGTATAAAAAAAAGGATTTCTCTAAGTAAATGAAAGTAATCAAACCTCACTGGTCTCGGTCTCGACCCGGACTCGACTGTCTCTGGTCTCGGACTCGACTCGGACTCGACTCTCTATGGACTCGGTCTTGACTCGGACTCGACTCTCTCTGGTCTCGGTCTCGACTCGGACTCGAGTGAGGTGGTCTCGACTACAACCCAGCAAACACAGAACGTTCCCGAATGGTCCCATGAGGTTATTTTTTTGGGAACCAAACAAGAACGTTATAGGAACGTTCAATGTAGGTTATTTTTATGTGCCATTTTTATAACGTAAGGAGAATGTTCCGGGAACGTTCCCTTAACATTAAGGGAAAGTTCTAGGAACCAAAAACTAACGTTCCTAGAACGTTCCCAGAACCTAAATTTGTTTGCTGGGACTGAAAATAGGTGTTCTGACACACCTGCTTCTCCAGAAATGTTGCAACACGTCTCTAGAGATTCTACAGAAAAAAAAGAGCAAGAGAGGGAGAAAGAGCATATATATATGTGTGTGTGTGTGTGTGTGTGTGTGTGTGTACATGCAAAACAAAGCGAGAAAACAGAAAGGGATTCGGCTGGCCAGTGTTTCAGAGGGAACTCATCGCGGAGAGGATGAGAGGGGAAAAAAGGGCAGTGTTGAGAGCAGTAGTGTTTGTTTAGTCCCCATCAAAGCCAGGCGTAATTATTTTACCATGCTGAGGTTTAGCCTGCTGCAGCTTCTCTCTTCAACCTTAACATCACCCACACAACGATCCAACGTGTGCTCCCTTAAAACACGATTTTTCAACATTTTTCAACATGAAAACACACATTTTTCATGGTTTAGCAGGGGTGTGGTGTACTGTAGGTAGATGGCAAGATGAAGAGGATAAATGCAAAAGACTAAACCAATTAACCATAACTAAACTCAAATGTTAACGAGAACCGACAAATGAGAACTGAAACAGGCATATAAATACTAGGAATATGTATGTATGAATGTAGCTACCGTATATAGGTATGAAACTCCAGTGTACAGTATGTTTGCATGTTTGTTTATATGTATTATTGTATGTACAGTATGTATGTACATTATGTTTGTATGATGTATGTACAGTATGTATGTATGAATAAGTGGACAAACACTACTAATAATTATTATACGCAAAGATCTGACATGATAAATCTGGTGGTTTTGGTTGGTATTTTGTTTGACATTAGTTTGTTGGCATCCCCAGTCCTCCATATATCCCATGGTGCATCGGTCTCACTGCAACTGTAAAAGTCACTGTAAAAGTCAGCTATTTCATCATGGAAACATTGCACAGCCAGCCTGGAGAACTAATCATCTGTCTGTCACAGAGGTGAAGCTGTATATGAGTGTGTGTGGCAAGGGGGTTAAATGTGACCCCAGCTTACACCATGACCCCCATCTGGGTGGGAGACAACCAAAAGATTGTTAGGGGACCACAAACTCTGCAGAATCATGTTCCTCTGACCCCATCTTCACTCCATCCTTTAAATTTGTCATCTTGCTCTATTATAAAGACCACACCTAGTGTGTGTAAAATAATGAATCTTCTCAAGCTGACGAGTGCAGTTATCTGAGATATTTAGGAGCAACTTTTAAATATAGCATAAAAAACCTTTGTGGGGTTGTATGACATTCAGAATTGAAGAATTGATTTTATTTATTTATTTTTTATTCTATATATACTGTATATATATATATATATATATATATATACTGTATATATATTCAATATATCAGTTAATTTTAATTTATTTCCTTCCAATTCAAATTTCATTTCTGTTTACTTTTTGCTACCTATTTCAATAATCATATTGGAATTTAAATGTAATTGTCAATTTATTTCGGAATGGCACGCAACCCTTCAGCCTCCACAGTTTATTACCATTCACATGTAAATTTACAATGAGATATTTTATTTTTGCTGGGCTTTGCTGCTTTTAAAAGCAGTTGGGAATGCTTTTAAAAATGACGCCTTGGGAAGCATTTGACCATGCTTCAATATCTGACGCTTTAGGCGCCCTTTAGCGTCAGTTAGATGACGCCCTAGGATCGCGTGTACCCTACTCCCACCCCATACCTAAACCTAACCGCGTCCTTCCTCTAACTGACGCTTTCCTTTAGTGTCAGTTAGATGATGCCGTAGGATCGCGTCATGTAAGTGACGCTAAAGGGCGCCTAAAACGTCAAATATTGAAGCATGGTCAAAGGTGACGCCTTGGGGTGAGAATGTGTTGTTTAAAAATGTTCTGTCGGACACATCAGAACTTGAGATTGGCACATTCCAGGGGCATTTCTGTCCCTCTTCAGGCATCTATCATCTCTATTATCAGTACACATACACAGTCGATCTGCAGCACCAGTTTGGGACTGTCAATGTGTTACAGTAATCACTTTAGAATTCAAAAACACACACACTCACACACACACAGACATACTGTTATATGGGTCACCAAAAATCCAAATAGTAATAACAGTATTATAAATTACCAACTAATAATACTACAGTAATAATAATTTAATCATCATCAATCATTATATATATATATATATATATATATATATATATATATATATATATATAAATGTATAATGATTGATGATATATATATATATATATATATATATATATTAATGATTGATGATGATGATGATGATGATGATGATGATGATTAGATTATTATTAGTATTATTAGTTGGTAATTTATAATATATATATATATATATATATATATATCCTGTGCCATTGATGTAGTCCAGGTTATATTTTTTTTACCCTGTTGATTAGTGTTTGGTTTGTCCCAGGTGTGTCTTGTCAGCTTGTTACCTCTCATGGATATATACCCCAGTGTTTTCTGTGTTCATTATCAGGTCTTGTCCTGTTATGATGGTGTTTCAGTTCTGTTCTGTTTCAGAGAGAGTAGAGAGTTCCGACAAGTTCTGAGATGCAGATGTGTGTGCGGAGGCACTTGCCATCAGAGGCAGCACCGATGACAGTGGAAGGACATCTGGGACAACCGGACTTGAGACCACTGTGCTTGTCCACTGGACGTGAGGCCACCGTACTAGTGACCACTGGACTTGGAAGCACTAAGACCAACAGACTTGGGACCACCGGACTTGGAAGCACCAAGATCTCCAAACTTCAGACAACTAGACTTGGGACCACTGGACTTGGAAACACAGATTCCACCAGACTTGGGACTTTCACTGGACGTAAGACCACTGGACTTGGGATCATCTGACTAGGGACCACCAGACTTGGAAGGGCTGAGACCTCTAGACTTGGGACCATTGTACTTGGATGTGCTGAGACCTCCGGACTTGGGACCGCCGGATTTGGGATTACCAGACTTGGTGCCACCGTACTAGTGACCACTGGACTTGGAAGCACTAAGACCACCAGATTTGGGATAACTGTACTAGGGACCACTGGACTTGGAAGCACAGAGACCACCAGATTTAGGACCGCCAGTGGGCGTGAGACCACTGGACTTGAGACCATTGGATTAGTGACCACCAGACTTCTGGACTTGGGATCATCAGACTTGGGACCACCGGAATAGAGACCACCAGATTTGGAAGCACAGAGATCATTGGACCACCAGATTTGGAACACCTGACTTGGGACCACGGGACTAAGGAGATAGAGATAGATAGATAGATAGATTATAAAAATAATTATATAATTATAATAATTTCCGATTATCATAGAAACATCATAATCCAAACATAACAGAACACATAATTCTGTGTGCAGTAATCTTTTTCTTTTTTTTTTTTCTTTTTTTCCCAGCAAAAATACCTAACTGTATGAAAAAGAAGACTTGGCTCTCCAGGGTTTCCTGTGGATGAAATGTCTGGAGTCACAGGAAGCTTAGACAGGTATGAAAAACATGCTGTGCCATACAGGAAAGATAAGACAGAGCTCGAATTCCATGGCAAGTTTTTCAAGTGTTGAAAGCATCTGACTGATATGTGCTGGTATTCTTGACAATGAATAGGTGGGGAATTTGGGGAAATTGTGTGTGTGTGTGTGTGTGTGTGTGTGTGTGTGTGCACGCACGTGTGCTTAGTAGGGGCGAAGGGCGGATGGATTGATGTAAGTGATAAGAGCTTAGTGGACACTTGACACAATCTGTCAGTGACAGTGTGTTGCATGTCTCGGGTAGAACTGAGAGGAGTGTTCATCGATCATCAAACACACTCTCTATCTGCCGCTCTGTCACTCAAAGCCCAGGAGGAGACGCTTGGATGCTCTACCCGAATCTCAGAGTGATGTCCCTGGTTCACAAAACCAGTCACAAGTAGCACGGCTATATTTGTGGCAATAGCCAACAATAAATTATATGGGTCAAAATGGTCAATTTTTCTTTTATGGCAAAAATCAATAGGATATTAGGTAAAGATCATGTTCCATGAAGATATTTAGTAAATTTCCTACAGTAAATTTATAAATCATTTATGTTTGTGAGTGAACGCAGCACAATCGAACAAAAAACTTTAAAGTCGATTTTCTCAATGTTTTGATTTTTTTGCACCCTCAGATTCCAGATTTTCAAATAGTTGTATCTCGGCCAAAAAGTCCTATCAAACCATACACCAATGGAGAGCTTATTTATTCAGCTTTCAGATGATGTATAAATCTCAATTTAAAATAATTGACCCATGTGACTAGTTTTGTGGTCCAGGGTCACAATGGTGCAAGGTGATCAGATCAGGTGACAACTCTACCATTCACCTAGGGTGCTGGAAAATGATTCCCTGTGATCATAACATGAGGCTTGTTCAGTTCAGTGCATGTTTATAGACTATGTAAAAATCTCAAAAGAAATAAATAAATTGAGGGAAATAATTTTATCACCTCTCATTGGTAGAGACCTTTTTTCTTTTGCCCTACCAGATCATTTGAAAACTCATTTAGGTTTTTAAACTGCATGGTGTCCAGGAACCCCTAGGCGGCCACAAAGGGATGCCCAGCAGATATTTGGTTTACATATCTATAAGTTTGAATAAAACAAACCGTTTCTCTTCCAATTTATACATCTAATACTGCAGATAATATTTTTGAGATATTTTTTTTAATCAATTCTTTTGACTATATAAATAAATAATATAAATAAATACAAATTAATTTTACAAGCACCATGTGGTCTATATATCTTCACACTTTCTTTCTCTCTCAGATAGTACATCTTCCTTTAATTTTTTTTAAAGGAGGGAGTCCGTCACATGGGGAAGACCCAAGTTTTAGGAAACTGGTCATATTTATGTCCTGGACGCCCTCTGCTGTTTTTTACCTGCACATGTCAAATGTGGTCTTTAATTAATAAACACACTATGAACTATGAATAAAGTGTCACATACTGCTTTTCAGATATTTGACTTACATTGTCCTAATTTGGTTATAATTATTTTGATAACCCTTTATTGTTCAAGCTATGAATACCCCTTTTAATGCACAAAAGACCGTATTTCCTTTGTTATTTCATGGCTTGGCATTTTTTTTTAACCTTTTGAAATCACTTTATTTGAGCATTTAATATTTCATGATCTATAAATTTCATGATTTATGAATATTTCAAATTTCCTGTTTTCAATTATCACAAATTCATATTTTAATATTTCCTAGGTTTTGTGTTAATACATCAAGTTTACACGCATGGGTCTAAAATGACCCATCCAGGCTATGCAAGCGTGATAAAACAAAAGAATAAAAAACTTTTTGTTAAAATATCACAGTTGTTTAGATTTTGTTTGACTGGCCACTTTGTCACACATGTGCAACTGTAGGGGGATCTTCCCACCACCAATGTGCAGCATCCACCCGGATGATGCGAAAGCAGCCATAGTCCACCAGAACGCCATCACAAGACGGCTCAAGTGACCGATAGCATTGATTTATGACCACAAATAAAAATTGGAGGTCCAAGGATTCTGCCCAGCAGAGACAATATATACTTGTATATATCACTTTCTATTGCAACTTTTATTTTGTTGACCTATAGCTAACATTAGATAAAATAGAATATGTCGACCGCAAGCTAGCTAAGAGTATTGGACATGTTTCTCTTTTGCACTAGTAATGGATGCCTAAAATTTCAAATATTAGGATACATCTATAACAAATATTTTCTGTGACAAAAAAAAAAAAAAAATGTTTTAAATAAAACTTACATGCATGAAATATACAAAAGCACCCGTGTTGAATTGTGAAATGTGTGGAAGAAATAGTTTTCTGCAGTAAATATAGTTATACTATTTATAAATATCAAAGGTTTCTATATTGGTCATTTTTGACCCATGTGTGTGTTTTTTTAAAGTAAGAAAGAAAAAATAAACATACTGATTTGTGTAAATCAAACACAAGATATTTAATGAATACCTGGATTAATGAATAATAAAATACATTTCTTTCAAATATTCAGCAAAGAAACATGAATTCGGGTCTTTTTAGATCCATGTTGCGCATTAGAAGGGTAGTGACACAAAAACGATTTTTATTTGAAAAGTAAGAAAGGAAAAAATTAAAAAAGGATTTGTAATGATCTAAAACAAGTTAATTTTAGGAATGCCTGGAATACTGAATGATGAAATGAATTTATTGCAAAGATATAGAAAATGAAAACTCAGTCGGGTCTATTTAGAGCCATGTTCTGCATCAAAGGGTTAAGTGTGACGGATGAGTAGTCCACCTCACATATTTTGGCCTCTGTGTTTAAATTGGTTATTTTGAAATTTAAAATAATATGTTATTGTGTTATTTATTTAAATCCCTTATTATAAGATTTAAAAAAACAGGACAAGTTAACAAGTTAGTTTATTAAGTATTTACTGTACAGAAGAGTGCAGACTTCTTATATTCCTCTTTACTGATTAACTCAAGATTCCTTAAGTCCATGGTGTGAGAGGGAAAGGGGATAGGCTTCAGTCTCCCAATTTGTGCTGCTCCAGAGGAGATTGAATTTTTATTTTATTTCATTCAGTATTATTGTTGTTTGTGGTTTATTTGGTAAAGGATTCTTTTTTTAATTTACCTCTATTTTTGTTTAGTAGAGGCTAAATGTCATGATGTGGTTTTGTCTTTGTCTTTGTATTATTAGTGGTTCCCTGTCTATTGAGTTTTCCAGGTGTTTCCTATTGTCCACGCCCCCTTGTTACCTTGTTAAGTTTGCTTGTCTCATTATTTAAGCCCTGTGTTTATGTCTTAGTTTGTGAGTTGTTGTACGTGTGAGGTCGATGTGAGTCACTCCTGTTCCTGAGCCCTGTTCCTGAGCCCTGTTCCTGAGCCCTGTTCCTGAGTCTTTGTTAAAGTATGTAGTTTGTCTAAATAAAGCCTATACACTGCGTTTGGATCCAGCCTCCTTCCTGTGTTTCTGCCACATCACGGCACCGGCATCACAGAACAACTCACCTAAACATGGATCCAGCAGGTAGTAGCCAGAGCTCACTGAGCAAACTTTGCTCTCTTTATCAGAATAATCGCTGCATCGAGGATTATGTGGAGGAATTCCTTTTGTATAGCCATCTCGTTCCGGATGGAGAAGATGCATTGAAGGACTGTTTCTGGAGTGGACTGGATCTAGACATTGGTTTAAATTTACCAGAGGAGGACCCCAGTTGGACCCTGGAGCAGTTCATTGATTTTGTCCTGCGGTTTTGTGGATCTCCCTTCACTGTTGGAGAGGTAGAGAGGGATGTTATCACGACCATCATGCCCGCTGAGCCCGCACCGCTGTTCCACGTCTCAGCAGAGCTTCCAGAGCCTCGTCACGTCTCAGCAGAGCTTCCAGAGCCTCGTCACGTCTCAGCGGAGCTTCCAGAGCCTCGTCACGTCTCAGCGGAGCTTCCAGAGCCTCGTCACGTCTCAGCGGAGCTTCCAGAGCCTCGTCACGTCTCAGCGGAGCTTCCAGAGCCTCGTCACGTCTCAGCGGAGCTTCCAGAGCCTCGTCACGTCTCAGCGGAGCTTCCAGAGCCTCGTCACGTCTCAGCGGAGCTTCCAGAGCCTCGTCACGTCTCAGCGGAGCTTCCAGAGCCTCGTCACGTCTCAGCGGAGCTTCCAGAGCCTCGTCACGTCTCAGCGGAGCTTCCAGAGCCTCGTCACGTCTCAGCAGAGCTTCCAGAGCCGGCGCTGCACGTCAGCCACGTCCAGCTGGAGACTGTTTCTGAGCCGGTGCTTGCTCCAGCCTATGTCCCCGTAGCTACCCCCAAGAAAATTTTGGGGGGGGGGCAGTAGGTCTCCGCCGTGGCCACCCGAGGGGTCTTCTCCGCCGTGGCCGCCCGAGGGGTCTTCTCCGCCGTGGCCGCCCGAGGGGTCTTCACCGCCGTGGCCGCCCGAGGGGTCTTCACCGCCGTGGCCGCCCGAGGGGTCTTCACCGCCGTGGCCGCCCGAGGGGTCTTCAACGCCGTGGCCGCCCGAAAGGTCTTCACCGCCGTGGCTGTCTGAGGGACCTTCACTGTTGTGGATGCCCGAGGGTTCCACAGTTCCGCCCTGGTCACGTCCACAGCCTGCTCCGCCCTGGCCTTCGCCTGGTCCTGCTCCGCCCTGGCCTTCGCCTGGTCCTGCTCCGCCCTGGCCTTCGCCTGGTCCTGCTCCGCCCTGGCCTTCGCCTGGTCCTGCTCCGCCCTGGCCTTCGCCTGGTCCTGCTCCGCCTTGGCCTTCGCCTCGTCCCGCTCCGCCCACGCTCTGCGGCCCAGGCTCGTCTTGGCTACCTCCTGGTCCCGTTCCCCTGCACGGGCCTGGCCCTCCGTCCCTCCCCCAGACCGACTTCGCTTCACCGCCCACCTGAACTTTTTGGTGTCTTTATGGGCGTCAGGAGCCGCCCATAGGGGAGGGGCTCTGTCATGATGTGGTTTTGTCTTTGTCTTTGTATTATTAGTGGTTCCCTGTCTATTGAGTTTTCCAGGTGTTTCCTATTGTCCACGCCCCCTTGTTACCTTGTTAAGTTTGCTTGTCTCATTATTTAAGCCCTGTGTTTATGTCTTAGTTTGTGAGTTGTTGTACGTGTGAGGTCGATGTGAGTCACTCCTGTTCCTGAGCCCTGTTCCTGAGCCCTGTTCCTGAGTCTTTGTTAAAGTATGTAGTTTGTCTAAATAAAGCCTATACACTGCGTTTGGATCCAGCCTCCTTCCTGTGTTTCTGCCACATCACGGCACCGGCATCACAGAACAACTCACCTAAACATGGATCCAGCAGGTAGTAGCCAGAGCTCACTGAGCAAACTTTGCTCTCTTTATCAGAATAATCGCTGCATCGAGGATTATGTGGAGGAATTCCTTTTGTATAGCCATCTCGTTCCGGATGGAGAAGATGCATTGAAGGACTGTTTCTGGAGTGGACTGGATCTAGACATTGGTTTAAATTTACCAGAGGAGGACCCCAGTTGGACCCTGGAGCAGTTCATTGATTTTGTCCTGCGGTTTTGTGGATCTCCCTTCACTGTTGGAGAGGTAGAGAGGGATGTTATCACGACCATCATGCCCGCTGAGCCCGCACCGCTGTTCCACGTCTCAGCAGAGCTTCCAGAGCCTCGTCACGTCTCAGCAGAGCTTCCAGAGCCTCGTCACGTCTCAGCGGAGCTTCCAGAGCCTCGTCACGTCTCAGCGGAGCTTCCAGAGCCTCGTCACGTCTCAGCGGAGCTTCCAGAGCCTCGTCACGTCTCAGCGGAGCTTCCAGAGCCTCGTCACGTCTCAGCGGAGCTTCCAGAGCCTCGTCACGTCTCAGCGGAGCTTCCAGAGCCTCGTCACGTCTCAGCGGAGCTTCCAGAGCCTCGTCACGTCTCAGCGGAGCTTCCAGAGCCTCGTCACGTCTCAGCGGAGCTTCCAGAGCCTCGTCACGTCTCAGCAGAGCTTCCAGAGCCTCGTCACGTCTCAGCGGAGCTTCCAGAGCCTCGTCACGTCTCAGCGGAGCTTCCAGAGCCTCGTCACGTCTCAGCAGAGCTTCCAGAGCCTCGTCACGTCTCAGCAGAGCTTCCAGAGCCGGCGCTGCACGTCAGCCACGTCCAGCTGGAGACTGTTTCTGAGCCGGTGCTTGCTCCAGCCTATGTCCCCGTAGCTACCCCCAAGAAAATTTTGGGGGGGGGCAGTAGGTCTCCGCCGTGGCCACCCGAGGGGTCTTCTCCGCCGTGGCCGCCCGAGGGGTCTTCACCGCCGTGGCCGCCCGAGGGGTCTTCACCGCCGTGGCCGCCCGAGGGGTCTTCACCGCCGTGGCCGCCCGAGGGGTCTTCACCGCCGTGGCCGCCCGAGGGGTCTTCAACGCCGTGGCCGCCCGAAAGGTCTTCACCGCCGTGGCCGTCTGAGGGACCTTCACTGTTGTGGATGCCCGAGGGTTCCACAGTTCCGCCCTGGTCACGTCCACAGCCTGCTCCGCCCTGGCCTTCGCCTGGTCCTGCTCCGCCCTGGCCTTCGCCTGGTCCTGCTCCGCCCTGGCCTTCGCCTGGTCCTGCTCCGCCCTGGCCTTCGCCTGGTCCTGCTCCGCCCTGGCCTTCGCCTGGTCCTGCTCCGCCTTGGCCTTCGCCTCGTCCCGCTCCGCCCACGCTCTGCGGCCCAGGCTCGTCTTGGCTACCTCCTGGTCCCGTTCCCCTGCACGGGCCTGGCCCTCCGTCCCTCCCCCAGACCGACTTCGCTTCACCGCCCACCTGAACTTTTTGGTGTCTTTATGGGCGTCAGGAGCCGCCCATAGGGGAGGGGCTCTGTCATGATGTGGTTTTGTCTTTGTCTTTGTATTATTAGTGGTTCCCTGTCTATTGAGTTTTCCAGGTGTTTCCTATTGTCCACGCCCCCTTGTTACCTTGTTAAGTTTGCTTGTCTCATTATTTAAGCCCTGTGTTTATGTCTTAGTTTGTGAGTTGTTGTACGTGTGAGGTCGATGTGAGTCACTCCTGTTCCTGAGCCCTGTTCCTGAGCCCTGTTCCTGAGTCTTTGTTAAAGTATGTAGTTTGTCTAAATAAAGCCTATACACTGCGTTTGGATCCAGCCTCCTTCCTGTGTTTCTGCCACATCACGGCACCGGCATCACACTAAACATGTATTTACAGCAGTGCTGGGAAGAGCAGAGGATTTTTCAGCCACAGTTACATCATGACCTGCTGATCACAGTGTTTGTTACTTTGTTATTTGGGCCTGTTTAATTTATACTTTCAGTTAACATCCATCTCAAGTCTTTGATTTTTGTATGGACTTTGTTTGGAAATAATATTCGCTACATCTGATCTTGTATATTTTTTTCTTTTTTTTTTTTTTGAATAAAATAAACCTTTTCATCTGTCCACTGTCCTGCCTGTTCTTGGTCATGACCACAACATTAACTTTAATAAGGCTGCGATTAAAAACTACTGAATGGACAGTGGTAATAATATTAAAACTTTTAGCTTTCAGTTACACTTTCAGTTTTAAAACTTTTAGACATGTTGTAACTGCCTGGTCACAGATTTCAACAGACAGGACGAAAAGAAATACTCTTTATCTTTAAATATACAAACCAAATAAGAAGCACTTTACAAGTTCTTTGGTTATTTGTAATTTAGCTCATGTGCTCTTTTCCAAAGAGACTTGCAATACAGAAACAGTTCCCTGCAATGCAGCCTGAGGAAAGTTATGTGGAATCAGAACCCATATGTTGTTAATTTTTCCATAAAATTAGTATCATCACAAATCATAAATTATTCTTTACTATACCAAAAAGGTTCACGGTGACTATGGGCCGTCACACCCAAAAAAAAACTTCATAGAGGTACACTGTCATTCAAAAGTTTTTTTTTTTGTTTTGTTTTTTTGGTTGGAAATAAATTAATACTTTCATTCAGCAAGGATGCATTCAGGGGATAGTTCACTTTGAAATTCATTTTTGATATGTTTTAGCTTACCTCAAAGGCATCCAAGATGTAGGTGTCTTTGTTTCCACAGTATTTTCAATTTTGATATTTTTTGGTCAAACCATTCTTGTCTGTCAGTCATATAATGGAGGTCTATGCTCTCAGAGTACTTGGACGTGATTGTGATTACAAGAGGTAAAAACGACATAAATACTGTTCGTTTTCACACACAAAACGCTTGTTTCGTGTCTTAGGCCATCAATGAGTCATTAAATCATGTTTAATTTGGACTTCTCTGTGCATGCTCTTTGAGGTGGACCCCATATGCCTGCATTATAGATAGATTGACTGACAGACAAGGACGGTTTGACCTAAAAACATCAAAATTGAAACTACTGTGGAAACAAACACACCTACATCTTGGATGCCCCTGAGGTAAAATAAAACATATCAAAAATGAATTTCAAAGTGAACTATCCCTTTAACTAATCAAAAGTGACAGCAAAACCTTTACATAAAAACATTAAGCAGCACAACTGTTTTCAACATTAACAATAAGAAATGTTTATTATTAAGGAATATAAATCAGCATACTGGAATGATTTCAAAAGGATCACGTGACACTGAAGACTAGAGTAATGGCTGCTGTAAATTCATCACAGGAAGAAGTCACATTTTAAAATATATTAAAATAGAAAACAGTTATTTTAAATTGTAATAATATTTTACAATATACCGTATTTTGAATAAATAAATAAATGCAGCTTAAGAAAAAAAAAGTCCAATCCCAAACTTTTCCATATGTAGTCCATATGACTTTTGCTCTTCACAAGGTATACAATAGCTTTGTGTGATGAAGCTCAGAGGCAGTTCAAATTTTGTAGCGTTCAATAAATTGATGACATCTTCAAACAAACTGTCAAATGGATGCATCTAATATGCAGTTTTGACACAGTCAGGCAACAATGTCTGATGTTGATTTCCCTTGAGGCTCAATTTATGTCAGATAGACGTGGGAAGTTTTTCTGATCATCACACAACCTACTGTATGGCTTTCAAAATACCTGCAGTAAATACTCCACATAATAATTCTTAAATGAAAACATCGCATTCTCACAGCACTCGGAACAGTGTTTTGTAGCACCAGAACACAGCATACGGCCCTCTTTTTTCACAACTATTTCTCTATCCTGTCCATTTTTTCCACATCGGACACCAGTGATCCATACCCATTCATCTTTTTGAGCCTGAGTTGGTCAGTGGTTCCCAGCGGCTGGTTTTCAATTTCACAAGCGTTTCTTGAGGCGAACATCTCACTGATCTCCACAAAGGTTTTGTTCTTTGTTTCAGGAATGATGAAGTAGACGTAGGCTGCCACCCCCACACACACACCACAGAACACCAGGTAACAGTACGCTCCAGCTGACATCTGAAATACAATTCAAATCTGGGATTCAAATCTATCATTTTAACCTGGAAATGTCTCTCAAATTAGCATGCTGACAACATCATTTGCAAATAAATACATTGTGAACTGCATTCTGTCCGCAATATACAGCGAGCTCCCTAAAGAAAAGACGTACCTGAAGGAAAGGAAAGACAAATCCAACAGTGAAGTTTGATATCCAGTTGAGAAATCCTCCAACAATGTAGGCAGAAGGTCGATGGGATTGTTTAAAGAGCTCTCCTGTCATGAGGAATGGGACACCAGCTGTGCAGGAGCAAACATAGTAGCATCAAAGTCATATTAATAAGATAAAACATTTAAAAAGCAACACAACTATGATGAGTTACATAGTACATGACTCAACATCTTCTTTTGCAAACAAAATACAAATATACTCCTTCACCTGCAGGTGACATTATAGTCTATCATGATCATAGCAAACCTTGGCTTCATTTTAGAATATGTATAATTAGCTGCAGCAGTAAATAACAATACCATCTATTTACAAGCAAAGTGCATTAAACCATGTCTGACAGAGTTCATTTTGCTAGATCTAAAAAAAATTAAAGGGCAACCTTTAAGAGTAAGATGTACATGAAGGCATGAAAATGAGAAAAAGAGAAATTCCTGTTCAGTGAGATCCTCACCAGGCCCAATGCAGAATCCAGCGATGATTCCAACCACACAGGCCACACTGATGTACCGCATAAAGGGTAAATGAGCCTAACAAAAGACAAAAGTACAGGAGATCAATATATATAAAAGAAAAAAAAAAGAAATTCAAAAGTCTGAGGTCAGTAATAAAGACTTCAATTATTACTAAATAATTATGTCAACTAAATGCTGTTTCCCTCGTGGTTTTTCACAATAATATTAAGCAGCTCAACTGATTTCATTGGTCAACATCGACAAAACAAGAAATGTTACAAATCGGCATTTTAGAATTATATTCTGAATGATCATGTGAAACTAAAGACTGCAATGGCCGAGTAATGAGCTTTGCCGTCACAGGAACAAATTACATTTTGAAATATATTCACCCGCCTATTATGACCACCAGAGGGCACTCCTCCCATGTTCTTTGCATTTCCATCATGATCTACATTTCCCATAAACCTTTGCCTGGAATCATAGTGTAATTACATCCACCTGCATGTCTTGGAGCAGTCGCACCAATTTCACTATTTCTGCTTGTATTGTTTTGTTTTTTTCGATCATATAAATGCTACATATCAATATAAATGTTTATACTCACAGACACACACTCACGGTTTTGCTATCTTTGTGGGGACTCTCCATAGGCGTAATGGTTTTTATACTGTACAAACTGTATATTCTATCCCTTTACACTAACCCTATCCCTAAATCTACCCATCACAAAACAATTTCTGCATTTGTACATTTTCAAAAAAGAAAACCCCATAATTTACTATGTTAATTAATCAATCCATTTCCCTCATGGGGACCGCTGACTGATCCCCACAATGTAGGTGATTTCAGGTTTTACTATTTAAGTGGTTTTTACAAGATAAATCTCGCTAGACTTTGACATTTTCTGAAAGTACCTTTAAGATACAATTAGTTATAATTAATATCTAATAATTAGGGCTGTCAAACGATTAATCGTGATTAATCGCATCCAAAATAAAAGTTTGTGTTTACATAATATATGTGGGTGCATTGTGTAAAATTATTTTGTATATATATATATATATAAATACACACACATGCATGTATATTTAAGAAAAAAATATTATTTATATATAAAATATTTATACTTATATATAATATAAATTATATATAAATCTATATACAATATATACATGAAAATATTTCTTAAATATATACAATGTGTGTGTATTTATATATATAAAATAATTATACACAGTGCACCCACATATATTATGTAAACACAAACTTTTATTTTGGATGTGATTAATTGTTTGACATCCCTAAGTGCCAAAATTCTTGAGGTCATAGAGCCGAGCAAGTAAATATTGGTGATGATAATTACCTGTAACATGAGGGAGAAAGTGATTCCCGCACAGCACAAGCCCATAAAGCTGAAGCCACCAATCATCAGAGGCCTCCTACCCACACGCTCTATAGTAAAGCACTGGACAACATTCAAAGAATAATCCGATTATGAATTACTCCGTGTTACTTAGGACCCAGTATCAAAGGTTAAATTTGAACCTAAGGTATGTACAGAACAATCACAAATGCAAAAAACAATGTAACATGGTTTCCTAATAATTACGGTATCGGTATGCCTTTGATGTCAGTTCTGACATGTTCTCACCCCTATGAGTCCAGCGATGACCTCTATGGCTCCAGTGCCAACGGTTGTGTACTGAATCTGAGGAGCAGGAATGCCAGCATTCTCAAAGATAGTATTGGTGTAAAACCAGATCTGGAAATAGAAACCAGGTGTTCCATTTTATTATCTCAAATAATGTCATTGCCAATTTATGGTAATTGTCATCCCCAGTACCACTGTTAAAAACACACCGCATCGATTCCCGACAGCTGCATCCCAGCATTGACCACAATGACTGTAACAAGCTGCCAGCGAACAGTGGGATCCCTGATGAGCTGCAATACTGAGAGAGTGTCCATTGAGGATAAAGAGCGCTGCTCTTCCTGCATCTCCTCTACTTCAGCCTGGATGTTAGACTTGGTACGGTACCACTTCAGTGCTGCAAAGAGGAATCAGGATGTGAGTGTGTCATTATATAGGAGTTTTGGCTCATCAGATCATGTCAGAACAACAGTGAATCAGAACAGCAGAATACAACTGATCATTTTGGACTAAAGCATTCGCATGTGAAAAAGAAGTATGCTTAAAGTCCCCCTGTGGTGAAAATCAAGTGTTTCATGTTGTTAATACATTATGTGGTGTTTCAAATGGGCCATTCTACCGAATGGGTGACATTTGCTTGTTGTAACTCTTCAAAAATAAACTTTATTTTTTTTTTTTCAACATTGAATCTAATACTACACATATTTAACTATTCAAAATGTGTATTGCTCAATCTAAGGCAACTTTATTTATTTTTTACAAGGTTTAAGCAGAATATGGGCGCATGTTTTCTCAATCCTGTTACCGAAAATCATGTGTCATTTAAAAAGCAAGTTTAGAAGCATGTCAATTAATTCCTTTGTTTCCCCCACAAGAAAGTGATTATTTTAAAGAACTTGATTTTTTTTAGAATTAATTAATTCAATAATTGAAGAGTTCAGATGCAAAAGCCTCTAAATGCCATTTGAAATTTTCTTCTTTAATGACGATTTTTATCAAACTTGTATATTTAAGTTCAGTAATTTCACTTAAATAACAATTAATAGGTAATTATCATTGCCATTTAAGTGAAATCACTGAACTTAAATATACAAGCTTGATAAAAATCGTCATTAAAGAAGAAAATTTCAAATGGCATTTAGAGGCTTTTGCATCTGAACTCTTCAATTGTATAAATTATGGGCCAAACAAAACTGATAAAAAATAGTGGTTTAATTTTATTTTTTTTAGAAAAAGAAAAAAATAGTAACAGGACTGAAAGTAACAGGACTGAGTTTTTTATGCAAAAAGTTACCAAAAGTTAATAATTAAAAAAAAAAAAAAAAAAAATCTAAGAAAAAGTTTAGGTAACAGGACTGTATTTTGAGATTGACCTTCTCATTCATAGTTACAATTTCATAAAATATACAGAAATGAAAATGAGAGGAGTGACTTATAGTCACCCCATTGCCTTCAGAAGATCAGATGATGCAACTCACTGTTGAAAATGTGTCTTGTGGAATATTCTACGTTTTTTCAGAGGGGGGACGTAATGAGTGAAAACCCGGGGACAAGACTAAAATGTGTATTTTATCTAAAATATTAGATTAAATGTCTTTTTTCTTTTTTCATTTTAAAGCAGGATATAAAGTCACACAACAAGGATTTCTGAAGGATTTTAATCATAATATTTCATGGTAAAGCTTAAAGATGAAGAGTTGGGACAGGCAGAAAATGCTATTTTGCAAGACCATGCTGTGAACCAGCTACACCAACTCCGTTTTGCTTGAAAACAGCCATAGACATATACACTAGACCTCACCTTGGGGTTCTAAGCATGCGTCAAAACCGCCGCCATCTTGGAACAGGGGTCTTGTCATAGGAAGTAGCTAGGTAACGCTGCTATCTCTGCTTTAACTTCGAATTCATTGATGGTGGCGGACTTTTGTGCAGCGTATGATGTTCACGGATGAAATCTGAACTAGGAAGAATGTTTTTAAAAAAATAAATAAAAAAAATTTCTTTCTGTAATCAATGATAAATACATGTTTGACCGTTGGAACAAACCAAAAAAAAAAAACAAGAAAAATCGCATTCATGATGATTTATGGTGATTTTATTTAAGACCTGTGTCTACTTGACGCAGATGCATTAAAGTGGAGGGGCTCCCCTGTTTCAAGATGGCGGCTCTATTGACGCATTCGTTCCAATGAACTGCCGTAGCCAAGGTGAGGTCTAGTGTATATGTCTATGGAAAACAGCATGAATCTGCTGGTCCACCAGCACCATACCCACATAAACCAGCCAGGACCAGCATGGAATCAATGCTGGTTTAAGCTGGATTTTTCAGCATCTTAAGATGTGCTTCAATTAGGAACTCAACATGATGTTAAGCCTCATAACATTATGAGCTACATCGTTTCATGATGACGTTATCAAAATCATCCCCTTAAATCATGTGCAAATATACCATAATTCTGAATGGAAATGTCTTCTACTCTTCTCTAATCCTGTCACATTCTTTGCTGTCAGTAAATTCTCCACCTGGTATCTGCTGTCTGATGGGCCTTTGTAACGGCGCCATTATCTGAAGAGATTACAGGACAATAAGTATAACCTTATGAGAGTCTCCTCCTGGCCACTAATCCCTCTAACACAATTCAATCAGCTTTAATGCAGTGAAGTGAGAGGAAACATTTAGAATAATTTCTAGAATTCTAAAATCTTTTTACGGACAATTTTAAGTAATTTTTAGTTTCAAACTTGACACAACAGAGGATGCAGTGGTCAGTGTTTTCCATGCAATAATAATGAATGGGCACAGATACAAAAGCACAAAAGGTATCATCAAACTCGTCCAGGCAACTTATGTGCTGTATAAATCTTCTGAATTTAGAAAATAGCTTTCTGTGAGATGAAATTTGGTTATTCACTGATAATCTTCATTATATTCTAAAAAAAAAAAAATCACCTTTTGTGTTTCAGAAGAAAGAAAGTAATATAGATTTGAAACAACATCCGAAATTCGAAATTGCATATTTTCTGACACTTCTCTTGAATTAGTAGTTACTTTGTGACAATTCTACTGTATATAGTATGAATGTGTGTAACATGAATGTAATCCGGATGTACAGTACAACATCCCTCATATTGTCATTGTCATGTGACCAGCGTCAATTGTCTCACTTCACTGTCATTCACAAATCCTCTCTAATTGCCTCATGGGATAGTAAAGTGTCCATCGTTTGCACACTTCAGAATCTCGACAGAAGCTGCAGAAGTCATTTTGCCTACTGTTTTATGAATACTGTGAATTCAGACATGCTAGTCTTTTTCAGCTACTAAACAGTAGGGAAGTATGCTATTCCGGCTGCAGCCATGATTTAGATATTTGGGTGAACTGTTTCTCAAAGTGGGAAAAGCTTTTACCTTTGATAGTGGCATGAATGTTTCGCTTTTCAATCAACAGATATCTCGGACTCTCTGGAAACCACGGCAACAACATGAGCTGAATGAATGTAGGCACCACGACTAGGGAGAGAAACAGAGGCCAGTGCTCTTCCTGTGTGGAACAACCAACAGCTCTGTTTAACATGACAAAACATGCTGGTACAACACAAGTTAAAAATATATCGATCAATATATCTGAAATATTCATAACAGAGAAAGAAAATCAAATGCTATAAAATGAAATTGAGAGGAACAACCTTGCCCAAGATCTCATGGAGTCCTAAAATCTGAGCGATAAACACTCCTATACAAATGAAGATGCTGGGCACGAGCCCTAGGAAGCCCCGGAGATTCTTTGGAGCAATTTCTCCTAGATACATTGGCACAACGCTGAGAGATATTCCTACAGCAGCACAGCAGAAAAATACAAAAGATGAAAATTACTGATGGCCCTATATGTCACAATTCCTGTCTTGTGTTTTCCTAGTCTTGTGTGGACTTTAGTTATTTCCTGTTCCGTGCCATGTTTTGTAGTCCTTTGTAGTTTTTCTTGTTGATTAGTTCCCCCAGGTGTTTCTGATTTACCACGCCCCCTTGTTCCCTTGTTTAGCTTGTTTGTCTGTGTATTTAAACCTCTGTGCTTCAGTTGTTGGTTGTTGGTCATTGTTTAAATGTTTTCTGTTTCTAAGTTCCTGTTCTTGGTTTTTCCCTGGATTGCCTGTTTGTTTTGTTATTATTAAAAGTGCTTGCATTTGGATCCATTCTCCGCTTCATTCCTGCCTGCAGCGTAACACCATAGAAATCGAAGGAGAAAATTCAAATCCTAGACAGAGTCAAGTGTACATTTTTACGAAGGTCAGAGGTTTCCTTTCCAGGGGAACAGAGACACTGCGTCATGGTGTTGACGCTATGCAAATGTCTTCAGCATGAGCCAGAGTCTGTGTGTAATGACATGTGACGTGTAGTACACGCCAAGCCATTGGCCAAGGACGAAGTCAGGTGACGCAATGCCGTTCGTAACACCTGCGCAAAAGTGTCACCAGCTTCTTGCCTTCGGAAGCCGCTTTGTCTGTTACTTTATATGCAAAACACTACGTTTACATGCAGCCAATTTTCGGGTTATGGTCGGGTTAAGGTCACTATTCGGGTTTCTGAAACATTAGGAATAACCCGTTTACATGCGTGAGCAGAGAGAGTTTCTCCTGTATACATGGAATTGCAATATCCCGATGTAAACAGCGACGCGCGGTTAGCGTCTAGACGTACGGACAACCTTAAGACGCAATATGCGTCATTTCCGATTGTTCTTCCTGTATCCAAAGACAACAACAACAACAACAGCACGCGGATAATGAATAGTTAGCAAATAGCGATCGCCTTTGTTTGCGCTTTGATGCTGGTAACGTTACTGAGCTTGCTCCAAAAGTATACTGTGCTGTGTCTAGCCTGGACTCGCCATGTTTACTTCCGGTATACTGCACGCGGACTTTTGTATGCGCCGAGAAGTTTCTCTACTCAAAAGACCAAGATTTCTTATGAATAAAACATGCACAGAACACAAATCACTATGGGGATATGCCGATACACGTTTACATGACCAAAAATTCAGGGATAATTCGGGGCAAAATAGCTATCCCGGTTTTGAAAATCCGGGATATGAGCATATTCGGGTTTTTGCCGGTGTTTACATGGCCGTTCGCGACCGGGTTATTGCTAATATCCCGGTTTTGAACGGGTTATTGGCTGCATGTAAACGTAGTCACTGTCTGTTCAGAGCTAACACAGTCTCATCCCAAAAAGTCATATAACTGACGTTTTGGGACGTATTTTGACCATACGTCAATATCCGCCTTTTTAGGGCCCCCTTAAACGTCGGTAGATGGCGATCCCGGGCCGTCATACAACTGACGCTTTACCTTTAAGGTCAGTTAGGTGACGGGTTAGGTTTAGGGTTAGGTTTAGGTATGGGGTAGAGTTTGGATCCCATAACCTCATCTACCGACGTTTAAGGGGGCCCTAAAAAGGCGAATATTGACGTATGGTCAAAAGACGTCCCAAAACGTCAGTTATATGACGTCTTGGGATGAGACCGGGTTGTCAGAGCAGGTGTTGAAAAAGAAGTTTAGGAGATATCTCGCTGTCCCCCCCGATCTATTCCTGGGGAAGATGGATGCAAGATTTTCTTGTGTTCTTTGTTTGGGAGCTGAGCACCCTCGATCAGCTCTCGAGATGATATCGCACCCTAGGCCTGATTACGTCCTTAATAATGTTAACCATTTTGGTGACTACATTTAGTTAAAAATGAAAAATTCCACTCACAAAAAAAAAGAAATTCAAATAGATTTGGAATTGGCATGAGGGTAAATGATGACAGAATTTTTATGTATGAAATGCTTAAATGAAATGCATTACCTGAATGTATCCCTGTAATGAAGCGCCCAATGATGATCATCTCTGGAGATCCACATAATCGGCTGAAACCCATCAGCCCTCCAGCAATGAACACCAGAACTGTGCTGTGTACCAGTGTCCCTTTCCTACAAATTAAGAAAATCATTCAAGCAGCCTGTATTTAGTCTAATGTATTACGTGTCAATTTATGTATAAACCGCAGACTCTACCTCCCAAATCTGGTAACCTGCATTCCCACTGTGAGAGAGCCAACCAGGCCTCCAATGGCAAATATAGACACAGTGACTGAATACATAAGCGTGAGAGTCTCTTCATCCAGTCCTGACCCATTACGCCTGACAATGGTTTGGTTAAAAAAGTCCTTTATATACTATGAGAAGAGCAAATACAAAGAAAATATCTTAATTAATATACATTTCTAATACCTTGTCTGTGCATTACCATTAACGCTTACACTATTATAATATATGATAGGCAGCGTGTGAGATTCAGTTACCTAAATGATTTATTCTAACTTATTTCACACACTTAATTTAAAAAAAAATTTCAGTTGTTTGCAAATTTTAATAAAATGGGCCTCTAGTATTATGTAATTGAATGATAATGTAAAGAATGATAGCAAATCAAAATAGCAAGTCAAAATTACACAGTGCAGACAGGCATAGATGAATATAATCACTGTAGAGAAAAATTCAGTCTATTTTTATATATATTTGTCTTTTTATTAATTTCCTTTTTTGTGTACCCTTTTTTGCCATTGTCATATTTATTTAATCTAAATGAGCATGGATTTATGGCATACATTTTTAGCTTCTCCATTATTCTTTCACAAGCTGCAGTTACACAAGCTTTCAATACGATCACGCTCTCATATACTTCTAGTCAGGACTCGTGACTTGTTGGCAAAGGTACAGTATGTACCATTTCAAGCCTTCACTGTAATGAAGATTTAATTATTTCATAGGCTATTATTTAGCACCTTCATTCCAATTAAATGTTATGTCAGAGGGCACATTTTAAGAGCATAATATTAAAAAGCCCTCAATCAACATTAGAAGAAAAGAAATTGTGATTCAGTGTTTCTGCAAGCAAGTGATTCAATCCAGCTGCATAAAAAAGCAGTTAGTGTTATTGTGAGGCTATGTGAAAACTTGTGTTTGTTGGTGTCAGTCACCTGAGCAGGAGAATTAACCACAGCCAGGTTATAACCATAGAGCATGGAGCTCCCAAAGGAAGAGAGGAACGCCACTGCCAACAGGGATGGGGTTAGATGCTATAGAGAAACATGTGACAGACAACAGTTTTTAATAACATTCCTTAGTTTTGGGATTTGAACTTTTCAGATGATGTCTGGCTGGTAGATTAAGCACATTATATGTTTCTAACACATTTTTTTTTACAAAGAAGGCTGTTTTGGTAAGGATATGAAACTATATGAAAATGAACAGACCTTTCTTTAATCACACATTCTCCCTATAAGCAGCTTTTAGAGTTCAATGCTGATAGGCATCATGAGTAGATTACAGAAATATTTGCATTTCAATGCACACTGCAACAAACATGGAACAATGAAGTAAGAATTTTCTATCTCGAGTACAAAATCACAGTTTAAGCATAAACGTGTTAACTTTTTTTAAAATCAGCACACCGAGTCTGAAGTGTTGGATTCTGGCGCTGATCCAATTAACATGTGACTGTGTAAGCGTGAAAGTGGACTATGACTAGATCTGGCATGGGTGTTCACTGCCCAGGCAAACTGAGTTACAATAATTATCCTGCACATGAACAAAATTCTCAACACTATCACAACCTGCTAAAAGTGTGAAAGCAGTTAAGTGGAGAAAATTCTCAGCTGCAGGAGATGGAAGAACTGGAAAACTGAAAGCATGAAGGTTGTCATTAATGAGACGTCGCCCGTGAATAAATAGTGCAAAAATAGAAATAAACAGAAGTTCCTTTGTTATATTTTACAAACCATCTTTGTTCTGACTTATAGTGGTAGTAGGAACGACTAATTGTATTATAAAATAAATTAGTAATGTATTGTTGGAGACTGACATTCAGAGAAATATTTTTAAAAAGCAACTAATTGTTTCCAAATTTTTTCATGAGCTGTAATAGTGTAACAACAAACCAGGCCAGGATGAGGTTACATTTACTCAAAACGTTATGGGTGGGACCTTGTCACAGGGCCCCAAAAGATAACAGGGTTATTAGTAAGAGAGCTTTTTTTTTGCATCGTGGCACAAGATGTTCACAAGATGCAGTAGAGTTCTGGATTTAAAAAAAAAAGTGTTTCAGCGCATAGATTGAGCCATAACAGTATAAACCTTTCACATTTTGAATAGATTTCACAGCAAACAGTGACTATAAGTCAATAGTTTCTTATAGACATTTATAATATGTTTACATAATTCATTCCAATAACTCCATTAAAAAGGTACCTTTTAAAAAGTTAGGATTTTGGTTGGCATGAGTCATTTTCACATAAAGAGGTGCCTACAGGAGACAGCCTTATACTTTTGTTGTCATATTTTTGCTTAAAAAAGTTGTAGTGTTGTGATTAATCTCTGAGTTTGGTTTGGAGAATTTGAAGTATTTTGAATCCCTTCACAGAAAATGAATGGGAAATATAGTTGTATACTGTGTCCAGGTCCACATGACAGCTTTCACATTACCAATTTTTCATGCAAACCATGCATGCTCAGTTTTGACTAAACTGCCAATGTGAAAGCCCATTATAAACAAATCTTTATGATTTAGAGTTACTGTTTGGGGTAGGGCTGTGGGTTCTGCTTACAAAAATCTACATTTACGACTACAGTGATAAACAGTTTTTCCTGAATGACAAGATGTGTCACTTACCTTTCTTGCAGCCATTTTGGTCAATTCCTAGAGAGCTTGCACCTCGCTAAAATACTTGGGAGCATTTACTATAATCTTAACTATGCAGCATGCATAAGATTTTGTTTATTGGATGAGACAAATGCCAAATAAATGGACCACTGCATTTAAATTAATTTATAAGAACCATAAATTAATCTAATCTCTAAAGAAACTTTCTAAAGTTGGGCTTCCTTTACAAAAGTGTGAAAGCACAAAGTTGCATGAGTCATTCTGATTGGCTAGCAATTTTTAGCAAAAAAAAATAAAAAATACTTTTTGTGTGTGTGTGTGTGTGTGTGTGTGTGGGGGGGGTTATTTAACGAGAAAGAGTAGCAGTGTTAGTAGAGGTAACAGTATGCCAACGAAATTGGATATCATTAGCTCTAAGATACAGAAGAATATAAAAAGCGTTTATTAACTTTGCCTTTAGCGTTATCTGAATAATAGCCTAGTCATTAGATTCAATGGACGCCTGAGTAAATCTAAATTTCTAAAGTTTCTAATTCTAAAGTTAGAATATGTAATCTGTCAAACTAAGACAATAAATAGCCTATATTTTTTAAATTGGAGAAATGCTATAAAAACAGGCAATATGCACTTCCCATATTAGATAGCTTTTATAGAGAATACATTGCAGGTAGCTACATAAAGGCTTTGCAAACAATCACGCGTACAAAATAATATTTCTTTAGCTATTGCCAATTTCTCCATGTCAATGCGAAGGAATTCCACAGATGTCTCATGGCATGAGAGAGCCTTTTAATCTAGAGAAAACATGTTTTATCGTTGAATGCGCTCTCTCTCTCTCTCTCTCTCTCTCTCTCTCTCTCTCTCTCTCTCTCTCTCTCTCTCTCTCTCTCATAACTCTTGCGTTGCTTCAACGTCGCGTCAGAAATTAAAGCCACAGCTTTTGTTAATTTTGTTCTGCATGTATTATTATAATAATAGTTTAAGATGCAAAGTAGGACTAGGCTACTTACCCCTCTAGATTTCCCATTTGGATCTATCAAAACCTCCTCTGCCATATGAGCACAAAAGAAAGCGACCCTCTGATTAAAACCCGAATGACAGCGGGTATTGTTTTTCCCTAAAAAGCTTTATACCACCGGCATCCCAATGCAGATTATTTCGGGAAAGAAGACTTGCTGAATAATGATGCTCATTTAAGAGAGACGAGGAAGAGTATATGACGTTTAACCAAACTGCTTGCTGTCAAATGAAGTTCCGCCTGCAAGTATTTCCCACCATTTTAAAAGGTCAAATTGTAAGACTGACATTGTCACATGTTAACAACCCGCGTGATTTAACTCTTTGTTCAAATTAACTGGCCCTTCAATGCGTCTGTGGACACTACAGCTTTCTTTTGACAACCTGCCCCAGATAGGAAATAGAGTATTTGCCTTCTCAAAATTAACCATAAATGAAATGCAAGAAATATTTGGCTATTTCTGAAAATAATAATCATAATTTAAAAAAAAAATAGTTGAGTGGAGTATTTATATTTCTTCTTTTCAAAATGCAATATCCCCTTTCCCATTGAACGCAATGGGCTCTATGCACAGCTCCACTACTTGCTAAACTTCAGCCAGCGTCTTGTTTCCTGTCTGGCATTATTGGACACATTGATTAATTCAGGTGTGTCTGATTTTTGTTGCCATGACTACTGAGGTCAAGCACACCTGAATTAATCAAATTGTCCAATAATGGCAGACAGGAAACAATGAGCTGGCTGAAGTTCAGGAAGTAGTGCAGTTGTGCATAGAGCTCATTAATGGTAACACTTTACAATAATAGTTCATGAATAATCATGTAATACCTGAATTATTAATTACTTTACTATGAACTAATGATGAGTTAACATGTACTAATGAGGAACTAACCTTAACGACATGAGTCATATGAATTCCTGAATAGGTATAGGCTACTCTAGAACTTGCTCTAGAAAATGGACACATTTTGTGGGCGAAAAGAAGAGCAAAACCCCTAAATGACTAACATCCGACTGCACTATGATATAAAGACAGTAAACCAATCCTCAAAATAGCCATAAATAATGTGTTCATGCTGTGCTTGAAAATTTCATCTGTCAATAAATATGTTAGTGTAGATATTTCACTCTTAATTGGAATCACTTAAAACAGATTGAGATTAAATTGTTAATGGTGAATGCATCATTGTGTGTTCGGTGAGTAAGGTTAAATGTAAACATTGCAAGACATCTTGTGTCATTCACTATGTCATTTTGTTTGTGACAGTTGTTGGTGTCAAATTTATGAACAATTTTACATTGTGCCCTTTTAGTACATCTTTCTTCTGATTGAGAACATGTTTGATTTAGTTTACCCAGAAATGTTAATTAATGCATTAATTAACAAGCATGTACTAACATGTAGTTAAGGTATATTCAGGAATTCACTCAAGTTAAGGTTAGTTCCTCATAAGTACATGTCTTAACTCATCATTAGTTCATGTAATTATCAATTCAGGTATTAGTACATGATTATTCATGTACTATTATTGTAAAATGTTACCCACTTAGCAATGATGCAAAGACACTAAATAGACATTTTTAGCCTATATTATTTATGTGACTTCCATCAAACCCCAAAGCTTGAACTTTTTGTGAACCGTTTGTGTATTTAATCAGATTCAATAGGTTAAGTGCAACCACACAGTAGGCGCTCAGATATAAGAAGACCAATGATTCATTGTTTTACTAGATAGATGTTTGATACAAGGATTGTGCATCATGAAGGTGACAGACTGGTGAAATTGAAACTCCTGATCCCATGTATCACCACATTTAACTCTGAAATCTGCTCATGAACTGTAACTGAATAGCTAAATTTTAAATTTGTAAATGTCTTGCGGTGCGAATTAGCACCGCTTTTTAAGCTCTCACGTGAAACTAGACTGCAAGCCACTGTCTTAAAACATTAGTCATGGTTCAGTGACCTTTGCTTCGCATCAGGCACACAAGGGCTTAAAAAGTTAGATCACCCAAAAATGAAAATCCTGTCATCATTTACTGACCATAAAGTAATTCAAAACCTGCATGACTTTTTGTGTGTATGCGTGTGTGTGTGTGTGTGTGTAGAACATAAAATGACATATTTTGAGAAATGTCTGAGCTTTGTTGGTGTTGTTATTCGATGAAAGTCATTGGTAACCAAAACTATACCAACATTCTTAAAAATATCTTCTTTTGTGTTTCAGGCTGTATAAATGATGCCAGTTTCCTTTTGGAGCTGAATTATCCCTTCACAAACTAATTTAACACAATTTTACGTGTATCACATGAACTCAATTCAAAAGAAGAATTAATAGCACTATTAGTATATACAACACAATCATATGCATGCCTATATAGGCAGATGATTAAACATTAAATATATTTGTTTCCCCACAGTTTCCCCACAGTTGCTCAGTCTTGTGACTAACCTTTAAGAAATTTAGAAATAATAGGTCTGTGTTTGGATTTATTTTGGGTCTGCAATAGCTCCCTCTGGCTTCTTTTCTTGGACCTCTCTCTTCTCACATGAGTATGTGTTGATGATCATTCTCCCATGCTACACAAAAATGATCAGATGATAACTAAATCTTGTAAATGTTTGGGTTGTTTAACTTCATTTACAGTATATTCTGCTGACAGACCTGGCAGGCGTCTTGTGCTTTTCTGAGTAATACTGTATGTTCTCATGTCAAATGGTTTGAGTCATATGACTCGCAGCGTGGAGTGATGTCCGTAGCCTTAGATAAATTGTTGTGAAGAATCAATTATTATCTCACACAGGAGGTTATTCACTCTCTTATACTCGCGTCACTCATTCATCCAAATATCTGGAAATCTAAACGGTAATGAGAAATGTTACTGCATCGGGCAGGAACACATGGAGAAATTTACTATGAGAGAGTCACGGCTCCTATGGGAATATTCATGTGCTTTTGTTTCACCACACTATTTCAATAACCTGCACTGCATGAAAATATATATTTCTTTGAGAAATCTAAGAGCAATATTTGTGGCTGTTCAAGTGTTTGAAATCAGGGTGTTCTCGAACGCACACAGGTATCAGTAATTTCCCCCTTACACTGACACTGTAAAAAAGCAGGATTCCCCACTGATGGCCATCCATGTGTATGCTGCCTAATTTTTTTTCCCAAGCACCATCTAAATTGGTAGAACTTTTAGAAGTGACATTATTTTTGGAGGGCTCTTAAAAAAATGTACGTATATTTTACGTGCCTTCAGCCTTTGATGAGTTATCAGTCACATGACAGATGTTCAACAACATATTTCCTGATAACATGCAAGTTCATGTTTTATTTAAGATATTTGTAGGTATGACTGCTAGACAACAGAATGCATATTACAAACAGTACATTTTAAGGTGCTAAATCCTTGGTTTGCGAAAGGTAATTTGAATGATCTTTTTTTTTCTTTACTCTTTATTTTTTATTTTTTTTTACATTTAACTGATCCTGCCACAATGTATATTTGTAATGGTGGGAGGATCCATTGCCTGTTATTTACCTTTCTTTGTCAGCAGACTGTGCTATATTGCTCCAAAATTACAACCTTTCTTTTGTTCAGTTATACTCTGTCATTTGGTTTCATAAGTTTTCCACACTATAAGATTCCGACAATATTTTTTGTTTGTTTGTTTTGTGATTGTAAATTGGTGTTAACAGGGCAATGTAATATTTGATAAGCCTTATCTTAACATCTCCAAAGTCTCCACTGAAATGGTCTAACAATATGGGCTTCATAAATGCATAATTTTTTGAGATATCATTCACAGATTTGAAATGAAGAATGACCATTGTAATATTACAGTAAGGTAACTGCATGGACAAACAATAGGGTTATGATTATATATGGAGGTTTGTTTAGGGATAGTTGCGTGCAAATATGCATCATAACACTATATAGTTACAACATGTAACACATGTAACAATGACACTAAAGCAGAGGTCTCAAACTCGCGGCCCGCGGGATGATATTTTGTGGCCCCCTACTTGATTTTAAAGTTTAATGTTAGTGCGGCCCGCCGTTGCGTTTGCCGCGTTTTTTTATTATTAATATTTGTATCCCTTATGGGCTACCATATATAGTCTCGTGACAGCTTACCGTGGGTTTGTTGTCAATAGTTGTCATAGACAACCACGAAGTACAAATATAGCCTACTGCGCCTGGAAAAAATGAGCGCGTCGCTTCAATTATGAGCGCGCTCGGCGCTTGATGCGCGCCTACATTTGAAACGTACTTGAGCGTGCAAAATATGTGAGCGCGATATGTGAACAAGCGAACTACCACCACCAAATCAGCCCACAGCTAGCTCGCGAGCGACGTGTTGGATACCCCTGCTCTAAAACAATGAATAATCATTTTGATCTTGTAATAGGCTATGTGATGTGTCTGAACGCGTTCAATGAACGATAGTTAATGAACTCGTTCATATTTTGGGCGAACGTGAACTGAACGTAGCCTACTGTATTACTGCCTGATGAACGTTACAGTGAACTCGTTCATTCTAGTGTCTGTGAATCGAGAGCCCGTTCTCATCCCAAAGCGCCATATAGGACGCTTTTGCAAAAGCGTAAATATCCAACGCACATGGCACCCTTTAACGTGAAATGGGACGCAGATATATTTGGGCAGAAGGCGCCCCCTAGTGGTCTAACCCTTACCCTACACCTTACCTAAACTTAACCCTAACCGAAGCGTCTAATTAGACGTTAAAGGGTGCCATGTGCGTTGGATATTTACGCTTTTGCAAAAGCGTCCTATATGGCGCTTTGGGATGAGAACGCGTTGGAATCGAGGAGCGAGGAGGCGTCGTAAGATCATTTAAAAGGCTTTTATGAGGTCGGTGAGGATGGGAAAATCTTACATGTCTGTGCAAACTTTGCCCGTCGATAAAATGATTGTTATCTGTGGTTGTATATGGGTTGTGGCAATAATAATAGCCTAATAATAAAAAAAAACCCGCAGCAACATATGGAAAAAAAAGAACTAGTTCATTTTTGAAATATGAACTGAAATAGTTCATTTTAAAATTTGTGAATTGAACTTTGAACTAGTTCATGTAATGAACTTGGTCCAACAGGTTGATAAGAAGGTTTGCTTTGTGCAAAGTCGCGTATACAGACAGGAGCCATCTTAAAAAATAGTCTCGATAAGTCACTGAACTTCATACAGTTCAGATCACTCAGCACGACATTCATGGTTTGACTTATCGAGAATATTTTTTAAGTTGGCTCCTAGTCTGTATACGCGAAGTGAACTGTCTTCATAAAGTATCTTATTAAACGGTCTGTACACTTACAAAGTTCTCAATGCTTCGTTTTGCATCTATGGAGCCTCAGTATGTTTCTGTGTTAGTGTGGAGCTATTTTGAGCCTTGTTAGTGGTATAAACTAGCGATTTCTTTTTACTTAGTCAATGCCCCCATTACTAGCATTATACGCTAAACAGTTTTTAGACATAAAACTCTTTACATTCGATTATCATGAAAACAAATCTCAGAGAATGGTTGACTATGTACTGATGTTTTATTAGACCAAAGGTTCATTGTTCACCGGAGTTCTCCTTTAACGATGGTTCGTCAATTTTCGCGGCCCGATGTCACTGCTTCCAAATCAGCCGGACAGATGCTGCACGTTTTCAAGTCTCGCTTGCTGGCGTCCTTATAGCGCAGGGTTGGCCGTCCAGATGGTCGTATTCCTGTGGCAAGCTCCCCATACAGAATGTCCTTTGGGATACGACCGTCATCCATCCTGCACAGGTGACCAAGCCAGCGCAGTCTCCTCTGTGTAAAGATGGTGAACATACTTTGCATACCTGCCTGGGCAAGGATGGCTACGTATGTTTGTGATACGATCCTGCCAGGTGATGCTCAGGAGTCGTCTGAGGCAGCGCATATGGAAGGCATTCAGTCTTGGCTCTGGTGAGAATATAGAGTCCAAACTTCACTGCCATAGAATAGGGTGCTCAAGACGCATGCTTGGTACACCTTCAGTTTTGTTTTGAGTGTCAATATTTGAGTGTTATCCCAAGCCCTCTTTGCTAGTCGAGCCATAGCGGTGGCTGCTTTGCCTATCCTTAATTTGAGCTCAGTATCCAAGGATAAGTTACTGCAGATGGTGGAGCCTGGGTAGGTGAATTTCTCCACTACCTCCAGGGTGTGGTCGCTGATAGTGATTTCAGGAGTGGTGTTGACATCTTGCACCATTATTTTGGTTTTCTTGATACTGATGGCAAGGCCAAACTCTGTGCATGCATCTGTGAAACAGGTGATAAGTCTCTGGAGGGCAGCCTCAGTGTGTGCAGCAAGAGCAGCATCATCTGCAAACAGCATCTCCCGTATAAGTACCCTTCGGACATTGGTTGAAAAGGTTCCCGTGATTCCTAGTATGGAGGAAGACCTCGTCTTCAGAGTTGCAGAAGGCATAGCGCAGGAGCAGGGAGAAGAAGACGCCAAACAGTATTGGCGCCAGAACACACCTCTGCTTCACACCGCACTTGATTGGAAAAGGGTCTGAGGATGACTCGCCATACTGGACTGTGCCCATCGTATTCTCATGAAATGATATAATCAACTTCAAGAGCTTGGGGGGGGGGGGGCATCCAATCCTGTGTAGGAGAGTGGAGAGGCTAGTCCGACTGACCATGTCCAACGCCTTGGTCAGGTCTATAAAGGCAAGGAACAGTGGACGTCTCTGCTCACGGCACTTCTTCTGTAGCTGCCTAAAGGTGAACACCATGTCAATTGTTGACCGATTTGCTCGGAACCCGCATTGCGGTACACACGATCGACGAGCAGTTGTAGGCGGTTAAGGATGACCAACGCATTCTCACCCCAAGGCGTCACCTTTTGACCATGCTTCAATATTTGACGCTTTAGGCGCCCTTTAGCGTCAGTTACATGACGCGATCCTACGGCGTCATCTAACTGACGCTAAAGGGAAAGCGTCAGTTTGCTGACGTGTATGGTCTGGGGTGGGGGTAGGGTTACACGCGATCCTAGAGCGTCATCTAACTGACGCTAAAGGGCGCCTAAAGCGTCAGATATGGAAGCATGGTCAAAATGCTGGGATGACACGTGCAAAGGCTTTCCCCACAACATGAGATCCCTCGATAGTTATTGCAGTCATTGCGATCGCCCTTGTTCTTATAAAGTGTCAGGATCTTAGCGTCTCGCATGTCTTGGGGTAAGCCTACGGTGGCCGAGAGGTGCAAAACAAATCACAATTATGAAAACAAAAAAACAAGTCAGAAAACACAACGACAATTCAGAAAACAAAATAACAATTCAGAAAACACAACAACAAATCTGAAAACAAATTAACAAATCAGAAAACACAAAAAAAAATCTGAAAACAAATTAACAAGTCAGAAAACACAACGACAAGTCAGACAAAACGGAAAAGGTAGGTATATGTGGCGAATGGAATACTGATCGCTGATTGGACGAGACATCTGTCAATCAAGACATACAGAAAGTACAGCAGACTGCGCCTGCGGCAGAAGAAAGATTGATTCGCATGTGTATGTGTAAATATTAGCTGTCTATTTAGCCGGCTAATTTAGTGATATTATGGAGAACAAAAATTTTCAAATTAAAATCTCTAGCACTATTAGTAAACGCAACTCCTTAATTGCGTTCGGTTATCCACCGGACCGCACTGCCTAGTTCAAAGTAAACTAGTGAAACAACTGAAACCAGCGCTATTTTGTTCTCTATTTGTTCTTACTGACCGAGAAACCGCTTCAGATGATTCAGTGACAGAACGGTCCGAACGAATCCGAATCGTTTCCTACTGTTATGCACGCGCGTTTGGCCAATTCGTGAAAAGGAGATAGGAATCGAACCAACGAATGATTAATCGCTGCGAATCGCTGGTTCAAATACGGGACACACTATTAACTGCTGAAATATTCGGACTGAAAACGTTTTTCTCAGGTCAGTCGGAGCGCTCGTGGTACACACACAGTGTGTATACAGCTGCACGCGCCACTGCGGCCACGCGCATATCAAACCAAATTTAGCCGCACCACCAGAAAATAGGAGGGGGAGGTTGGAGTGCTCTCGGGCCGCATGGAGATGATTGGCGGGCCGCCAATTGAATAGCCCTAGCCTAGACGATACAGCTAATATTTACACATGCACACGCGAATCGATCTTTCTTCTGCCTGTATGTCTTGATTGACAGATGTCTCGTCCAATCAGCGATCAGTATTCCATTCGCCACATATACCTACCTTTTCCGTTTTGTCTGACTTATCGTTGTGTTTTCTGATTTGTTAATTTGTTTTCAGATTTGTCATTGTGTTTTCTGACTTGTTAATTTGTTTTCAGATTTGTTTTTGTTTTCTGATTAATTTGTTTTCAGATTTGTCGTTGTGTTTTCTGACTTGTTAATTTGTTTTCAGATTTCTTTTTGTGTTTTCTGATTTGTTAATTTGTTTTCAGATTTGTTGTTGTGTTTTCTGAATTGTTATTTTGTTTTCTGAATTGTCGTTGTGTTTTCTGACTTGTTTTTTGTTTTTATAATTGTGATTTGTTTTGCACCTCTCGGCCACCGTAGTAAGCTCCCCTTTCCTGCCTTGATAATCTCTGGTGGAATTCCATCACTGCCTGGTGCTTTCCCACAGGCAAGTGAATCGATGGCCTTTCCTTCCCAAATTAATCAAATATGTGGTCTTTTAACACCACATATGAAAATTTAGGGTGTTTCTTTCTTTCTTTCTTTCTTTCTTTCTTTCTTTCATATTTAAAAATGCAGGCCACTGCCAAAGATTTATTACTTAATATTTGTTGATAACAGGATATAATGAAAATTAAAAAAAAAAAAAAAAAATGTAGTTCCTATACTGACCTCTGCTGGACAATCCGTGGATGGCCAATTGACTAGATCAAATAAATAGAATAAACAGATCACCCAAAGTTCACCCCAAAAAAATACTGTCACCGTTTATCACCCTTCATGCCAAACCTATATGAACCTCTTCTGATTTTATCCAAGTAGTGAAAGATAATAACATATTCATCCATTCATTCTCAAAACTGCTTATCCCTTTAGGGTCGTGGAATAATAAAATGTTTTTCAAAATGTCTTCTTTGGTGTTCGACAGAGGAACAACACACATACAGGTTTCTGAGGTTTGGAATGACATGAGGCAAAACAATTTTTTGGTGAGGGTGAAAATGCCTTTAACACACCAACTATACAGTAAACATTCTCAATTACAGTTCACACAGAATAAACTGGGTCATAAAACGTACATTCATAAAAACGCACTTGCAGGTGCGTGCAACAATGAGACCCATGTCTCCATGGCCTCATGCTAAATGAGTTCTTAATCACAGCCCATTACGCGTTTTAAACTCCTGTTGGCTGATAATGGCTGTTCTCCAGTGCTGAGATGGTTATTAAGTTAATTTGTCTTTCTTTGCATGATAAATCACTCTGTCTGTCTTCTCCTGCCCTCCACTCCAGCATCAAGAGTGAAAATCTGTCTAAATTGGTTTACGCTGACAGATATTTTCACACAGATTAAGACTGCCCCTCCTTATTCTTAACCACCGAAAGCTGATCTCAAATCAGATAAGACCACTGTCAGAGCAGTGCAGATGAAACATCAGTCATCATAAGCTCTGGAAATGTTCTCTTGGGGTGTCATGCTGAGAATAAGATTAATTGAATTGTACCGAATATACCAAAGGCTCTTGATTTAACAAATGATATGTAATTGTGCTGTAAGCGAATGTAAGCATATTTATTGCACTGGGAATTTTCTAAGACAATGCTGATTTACACAGATGTGTAGAAAAATGTGCAGTCTCTGCTAAAAAAAAATAATAATGAGACATCAAAATAACTATGATTAACATATTTGAATATTTGATGCATAAGCAGTGAAGCTAAACGTGACTGGCTGCTGGAAATGCTTGTGGTCAAAAAATAATTCTAAATTCTTTGTATTTTATGTTATACAGGTCCTTCTCAAAAAATGTGCATATTGTGATATTGTGAAGTTCATAATGTAATGATACAAATTAAACTTTCATATATTTTAGATTCATTGCACACCAACTGAAATATTTCAGGTCTTTTATTGCTTTAATACTGATGATTTTGGCATACAGCTCATGAAAACCCAAAATTCCATAAAATTAGCATATTTCATCCGAACAATAAAATAAGTGTTTTTACTGTAATACAAAAAAAAAAGTCAACCTTCAAAATAATTATGTTCAGTTATGCACTCAATGTGTTGTAATATTTGGTCGGGAATCCTTTTGCAGAAATGACTGCTTCAATGCGGCGTGGCATGGAGGCAATCAGCCTGTGACACTGCTGAGGTGTAATGGAGGGCCAGGATGCTTCGATAGCGGCCTTAAGCTCATCCAGAGTGTTGGGTCTTGCGTCTCTCAACTTTCTCTTCACAATATCCCACAGATTCTCTATGGGGTTCAGGTCAGGAGAGTTGGCAGGCCAATTGAGCACAGTAATGGTCAGTAAACCATTTACCAGTGGTTTTGGCACTGTGAGCAGGTGCCAGGTCGTGCTGAAAAATGAAATCTTCATCTCCATAAAGCTTTTCAGCAGATGGAAGCATGAAGTGCTCCAAAATCTCCTGATAACTAGCTGCATTGACCCTGTCCTTGATAAAACACAGTGGACCAACACCAGCAGCTGACATGGCACCCCAGACCATCATTGACTGTGGGTACTTGACACTGGACTTCAGGCATTTTGGCATTTCCTTTTCCCCAGTCTTCCTCCAGACTCTGGCAGCTTGATTTCCGAATGACACGCAACCACTGAGCAACAGTCCAGTGCTGCTTCTCTGTAGCCCAGGTCAGGCGTTTCTGCCACTGTTTCTGGTTCAAAAGTGTCTTGACCTGGGGAATGCGGCACCTGTAGCCCGTTTCCTGCACACGCCTGTTTCTACTCCAGACTCAGTCCACTGCTTCCGCAGGTCCCCCAAGGTCTGGAATCGGTCCTTCTCCACAATCTTCCTCAGGGTCCGGTGACTCCGGTCACCTCTTCTCGTTGTGCAGCGTTTTTTGCCACACTTTTTCCTTCCCACTGACTGAGGTGCCTTGATACAGCACTCTGGGAACAGCCTATTTGTTGAGAAATTTCTTTCTGTGTCTTACCCTCTTGCTTGAAGTGTCAGTGATGGCCTTCTGGACAGCAGTCAGGTCGGCAGTCTTACCCATGATTGCGGTTTTGAGTATTGAAAGAGTTTTGAGATTTTAAATGCCTCAGGAATCTTTTGCAGATGTTTAGAGTTAATTAGTTTATTCAGATGATTAGGTTAATAGCTCGTTTAGAGAACCTTTTCATGATATGCTAATTTTTTGAGACAGGAATTTTGGATTTTCATGAGCTGTATGCCAAAATCATCCGTATTAAAACAATAAAAGACCTCCTATGTAATACATAGGAGGAAGGATGGAAATAAAAATCTACAAAAACAATATGGGCAGTATGGTGGTAGTGGGGAGTGATGGTAATGACAATGGTAATAAATAATAAATGGTTACTTTGTGTACACACGCATACACATACCCACGCTCATACACGCTCACTTACACACTTAGATCAAACACTTAATCACTCTTGCCACTGCTGGAATTATGGATTTACAAGATTGCTCACTACTGCACTATGTTGGTTTGTTTGTATGTATGTCTGACTGTTAAATAAAAAATAAAAAATAAAAAAAAACAATAAAAGACCTGAAATATTTCAGTTGGTGTGCAATCTAAAATATATGAAAGTTTAATTTTTATCATTACATTATGGAAAATAATGAACTTTATCACAATATGCTAATTTTTTGAGAAGGACCTGTATTTAATCAGTAGAGATGAAAAAAGGAAAACAGAAAGGACATTTTATTGAACTGAAAATGAAAATGCTGAATTTATGGCAACAGAAAAAGTTGCAAGACAATTCATAGTGAGCTAGAATCTTTAAAAATTTCTAAACTTCTTTTATTTAGAAAATGAATCCATTTTGTCTTGGAGTTCTGTGAAATATGTGTTAGATGCACATTTCCATTAAGGAACATCTAATCAAAAACATAAAGTATACATTTACATTTATTCATTTAGCAGACGCTTTTATCCAAAGCGACTTACAAACTATAATGAATATCAACAATGCATTTTAGCACCAGCTCATTTTAAATTACTGTAAATAAATTTCAGCTCATTTCTGATTAAAATTGACTGTTGACTGTTTTGAATTACATGTTTTTGTTTAATTTTTTATGTATTTTATTTATTTATTTATTTACTATTTTTTTTTCTACCACACTAAGAAAAAAGAAAAAAAAAGACCAAGACCACTGGAATTTAAAAAAAAGTTTAATATCTTTTATATATTTATAGATAAATATATATTTTATATAATATATCTTTTTAATATCGACTAGAATATTCTAAAATGTCAATGGTAATTCAAAATTTTAAAGAAGCACAACTGAAAGTCAGTGTAATCATCTGCAAACATCATCTCAATGGGTGGTAATGCTATTAAAACACCAAAGGGTTTTAATTATAAAGCACAGACTCACTATGCTAAAGACCTTTGAACTCAGCTCAAACACTCTGCACATACTCCGGATCGCCACAAAGACACGAGTCCAAGTCGAGCCGCACCGTTAGCAAAGCCCAAGCAAGGGGCCGCCCAAACTGTCTGTCACGTGTGACGAAGCACCCTCTCCATCACTGGAAATAGTGAGCCTTTTTTGCCATCCTTCTCAATTTCTCCCAAACACTCTTCACTCCGTGCTCCAGAGGGGGCCGCTCAATGTAAGTGAACCCCCTGTCACCCCTCACCCTTCAGACCCGCAGAGTGTGCTGTGAGACAGCTGTGCTCTGCTACACTGAATAGCCGGGACAAGGGGCTGTGTTAATGTGTAGCTCCTCTTTGTGGCTCTAGTCTCTTTGAAGGACAATAGAGCAGGCAGGCAGAAAAGCGGTACGGGATAGAATAGAGTCACTGCCTATTTAGGCCTAGTTCATAAAAACAGGACACCAAAAACCCATTGGATTCATCACTGTCTTATTTGGCTGGGAAAGCATGTGGTTTGGTCTGTAGAGGAGGAGATGTCAGTGGCTCTACTATATTTAGAATAGATTCAGAGAGCAGGTGAGCTGTATAGCAGAGATATACAAAGCTGTGTGGGTGAAAGGTATTGTTAGTTTGTGATTACAGTATTTGTCTATGGTTTTATTTTGTTCGTTCAGAGCCAGTCCACTCACAACAGGGTTTTAAACTAAGGGTCCGTAGACTTACTATTGTACACGTTACATAGAAAGTACAGAGAAGACATGAATCACATACTTTTCCTGTAAATAATGACTTTTATAACAATCTTTTTATGTATTATTTTTTATTATTATAGAGAATACTGCTAACAGGGTGAGCTGTAGAATGTGAGGGGAGAGTTACAGTCATGGTCAAAATTAATGGCACCCCTGTTGAAATATGATCAAAACTGACATTAAAAAATAAATCTGCATTGTTTATCCTTTTGATCTTTCATTCAAAAAATCACAAAAATCTAACCTTTCATTGAAATAAAAGAATTGAAATGTACTTCAGAGATATTTTTGTCATAAAAAAAAATCTAGGGGTGCCAACAATTATGGCCAGCATGTTTTGGAGAAAACATTTATTTCATAATGTTGAAATAAAAGAATTGAAATGTACTTCAGAGATATTTTTGTCATAAAAAAAAAATCTAGGGGTGCCAACAATTATGGCCAGCATGTTTTGGAGAAAACATTTATTTCATAATGTGATTTCTTTTACTTCAATGAAAGATTTGAATTTTGCCAATTTTTTTAATGGAAGATCAAAAGGAAAAACAATACAGATTAATTTTTTTACAGGCAGTTTTGATCATATTTACCAGGGCTGCCATCAATTTTGACCATGACTGTATATTATTATTATTATATAATGTGATAATGTTATTGTTTTTAATTAACTTTACTATATTACAAAGGTAATGTCATGATGTGGTTTTGTATTTTTGTCTTTGTGTTATTTGTGGTTCCCTGTCTATTGAGTTTTCCAGGTGTTTCCTATTGTCCACGCCCCCTTGTTACCTTGTTAAGTTTGCTTGTCTGATTATTTAAGCCCTGTGTCTCTGTCTTAGTTTGTGAGTTGTTGAACGTGTGATGTCGACGTTAATCGCTTCTGAGTCTTTGTCTAAGTATGTAGTTTGTCTAAATAAAGCCTGTACACTGCGTTTGGATCCAGCCTCCTTTCCGTGTATCTGCCACACCACAGTACCGGCATCACAGGTAACCCCTGATCTGATAATATAATAATAACTAATTATTTTAGTTCGTTGTTATTTTATAATTTAATGACCTTATTGTTTTTAATGAAAGTTATTATAAAGGTCAAATGTAAGAATAACTCTAACCTAATCTGATATGAATTACACTACAATACATTGTAAAATCTATTACTAAATGTATATGTGAGAAAGCATATCAGAGTGCATTTATGCTATGAATTTTCTCAAGAAAATTATATTTAAATAGAATATTGAGTAAATGAGAACAATTGTGAAATAAAATCAAATAGATAGAGAAAAAAAATAAGGAGAAAATATAGAGCATGGAAGAATGAAAGATCTGCGATTTTAAGCTAACTTAAGCTAAAGTTTTTTTTTGTGTGTGTGTGATTTTTTTTTTTTTTATTCAACCCTCTCCCTTGAACCTCACATCCGTCATGTCATTAAAACCTCCTTCTTTCACCTTTGCAACGTCGCCAAAATCAGACACTCCCTCACAGCCTCTGCTGCCGAAAGACTCATTCACGTCTTCATCTCCTCACGACTGAAATGCAACTCCTCATTACTCCTTGGTATCAGCTCAAACTACATGAAAAGACTCCAACTCGTCCAGAATGCAGCCGCTGGACTCATCACCCAATCCAAATCCTGGCACCACATCACTCCAGTCCTAAAACAACTACACTGGGTTCCCATTTCCCACCGGATCACATATAAAATCCTGGTCCTTACCAACAAAGCCATGTCACGATCCACACACAGGAAACTGGGGTAAATCCAAAAGCAGTATTTTATTAAGTATAATCCAAATCCGAGTCAGCCAGGCAAGGGTCAATAATCAAAGCAGTCCAAAACAAGAAACAAACAAGCAGGACCTAGAAATTAACATAGACATGAAGTGGTGTGACACAAAATACAACGACTCCGTGCACATACTAACACAGACAGGGAATATATACATGTCTAACAAGACTAACACAGAACAGCTGGGAACAATGATTACGGGGAACAGCTGAGTGCAATGATCAGAAAGTGACAGAACAGGATGATGGGAAATGCAGTTCCAGATAGTGAATGACGCAGTGGGGAAGGAGGGCATCTAGTGGACAAACAAGGGAACACATCTAGACACTGTGACAAGCCATCTACCACCTGGCCCCCTCACTGACCTCCTCTCCTCCCCTACCAACCCTCACGGTCCCTCAGATCCACCTCAGCCAGTCTCCTCTGCATTCACAAGTCCAAGCTCCGCAGTTTTGGGGACAGAGCCTTTTCCAGGGCAGCTCTCAGGTTCCCCCACATGAGATCCACACCTCTGAGTCACTCACCATCTTCCAGTCCCGCCTCAAGATCCATCTCTTCACCTCTGCCTATCCGTAGGCCCATACCCCTCACATCTCATAATGTAAAGCGACTTTGAGTTTGAGAAAAGCGCTATACAAATTAAATTTATTATTATTAATATTATAACTAACTAGAGTGATGAGACAGCTAATTTCTCTTTAGGCAAGGCAAGTTTATTTATATAGCACATTTTATACACAATGGTAATTCAAAGTGCTTTACGTATAAGAAATTAAAATAATCAAAACAAATAAGACTAATCAAAACAGTTTAGAATAAAAAGTAAAGTACATAAACAGTCGGACGAACAGTGGCATAGTGCTCATTCAGTAAATGCACAGCTAAACGGATGTGTTTTGAGTCTGGATTTGAATAGGAGCACATCTGATCTCCTCTGGAAGCTGGTTCCAGCTGTGGCTGGCATAATAGTTAAAATCAGACTCTCCATGCTTGGAGTTAACCCTTGGTATTTCTACTGTAGCTGATGTGATCCTCGTGATCTGAGTGATCTGCTAGGTTTATTCAGTGAGCATATCTGCAATATATTGAGGTCCTAGCCCATTGAATGATTTATATACCAGTAATAATACTTTAAAATCAATCCTAAATGTAACTTTATTTGATTTTTCTAAATGTAACTTTTTTTTTTGATTTTTTTGAGTTTGTTTTCTTTGTGCAGTATTGTTTGTTTAGGCATTTCATTCCAGTCTCGCACTATACTATGACAACAATGAGGCCAAACAGACTCCGGGGGCAATTGAGTATGCTAATGAGCCCACTCTCCTGTGATTGGCCGGCTTGTTAAACTGCCTAAATGGCTTTTACTAACCCTTCTGATTGATGAGTGTCTGACAGGCTCAATGTGGGAGTGTTTGGGCCAAACTACAGGCGACCAAAGCCTCTTTGACACAGACAGATACTCTTCTTGTACAGTATACACACACACAAACACAAAGCTTGACGCTGCTAAGTAAGTGACTTCACAAACGAAAACAAAGACACACTCACTCAGACACATACTTACTCACATACAAAGAGCAGCTGAGCATTTCTCTTCTCTAATGCCATCCCATTCATCAAACTGAGTGTAATTGATGTTAAAGGCTCAACGCAGATCCCCACAGCCCACCCCCTGTCTCTCTGTGATACGTAAAGCTGGGTTCAGTCAGAGCAACTCATTGATCTGACGAGAAGACCATATGACATCCTATGCCACAATATGCTCAGATTCAATTATGTTTCCGACAGACACTGACAGGGATGCAGGTGATCTTTTGCTGTAACGATAATATATATTGAGCAATTTCAAATGAAAACAACTTTTCACAATAAAGCAATTTAAAAAATAACATATAAAGCAAATTCAATATTACAGCCTTTACAAATGAGGGTTACTAGTGAATATATGGCTAGACAAGGATGATGTGTTACTGTGACCTACAGTGTCCCAGGAAACAGGGAATGTTTGCAGTACTTTGGTTCTACGTTCTAGCAAGGTTCTCTAAAAGTTAACATTCTCCCAGTGACGGTAAAGGGATAGTTCCCCTTAAAACGAAACTTATTACACTCCTCATGTCGTTCCAAACCTGTAAGGCTTCCGTTCATCTCCAGAAGCACGAAAACTTTCTGTCCCTCCATTGACAGCAACACAACAGACACTTGGACACTTCAAAAAGATCATAAAGAGATTGTAAAACTAACCTATATGAATTGAGACACAATCACATGTGATGAACAGAACTTTTATCAACTTACACATCAGTTGTGGTAAACGGAAGCTCAATCATGTTTGCTTGAAATGTGAGAACCAATAAGGTTCATTCTTCATTCTTGTTACGCAGCATATTTGAGCTTCCGGAAGAACCAATGAGGTTCATTCTCTTGTTACGCAAGTTTGTTCTCGCGCGTTAAACGGGTTCAGTTGAGCTTCTGTTAATACTTGCTGATCAATGTTTATATGCAATAAAAGCCTAACTTTAATCTTTTCATCATGTAAAGCAATTCTTCAGAAAAAATGGATAAAATTGGATTAGTTTTATGATCTCTTTAACTTTTTGAAGCATTAAAGTAGTGTAGCTGTCCATGAATGGACAGAAAGATCTCAGATTTGTATCAAAAAGATCTTCATTTGTGTTCCAACGATGAATGAAAGTCTTCATTTTTGGGTGAACTAACCCTTTAAGAGTGTGTTATTCATTTACAGGTATCTGGTCCAATGTTCTCATGATGTTAGCACAAAAACATGGAATGTTTTTTTTTTTTTTTCTGAAACATTTGTTCACTACTTGTTTCAGAACGTTTCAAGTTCAAAGGTAACGATCTCATGTTTGCATGATCATCAAATGGAATGTTCCTTAATGTTCACAACTAAAACATTTTTTAAAAGACATTTCAGAGAACATTCAGATAACTTTTATTAATTTTGAGGACATTAGCTAAACGTTCTTAGACCATATTGTTAGCTGTGGTAGTCCACTGCAGTGTCCAGTTTAAAGTTGTTAATAAAAAAAAGTTAATTGGAATATGTTTTACCCACACTCTAAAAAATGCTGGGTTGTTTTAACCCAAATTTGGGTGAAACATAAACAAACCCAGCTATTGGGTTCAAAATGTAATTTACACATTAAACCCAATGGCTGAGTTTTTCCTTATTTTACCCAAAGATGGGTTAAAACAACCCAGCATTTTTTTTAGAGTGCAAAAATAGTATTTCAGCATATCTTCTGTACTTTAAAATTTCAAATTTATTTCAATGTGTTTCTTTAAATATTTGTAAAATTTACTAGCAATTTCTGAGTGAAAATCGTTTCAAAGTAAATCCTACACTTTTTTCACTGTAGATAGCTACGCACACATTTGCCATTTCATACACACTTGAAGAGTCTCACTCATTTCAGTATGGGCTGCACTGAAACAGTTTCCATTGTTGGGTTCATTAAACACTTCAGGTTGGACACTTTGACCTGTCATTGAGCCAGTCATTTTTGTTGTTGTTGTTGTTGTTGTTGTTGGTTTTAGTCACTATTTGCATTTGTGTAGCTAATATTGTTTGACATGTTTTATCACATTAGTGTATTGGAATGACATGTTTTCATGTTTTCCTGGAATATAAAAGCATTCCTAATATGCTACATTCTCAAATACCATTAGGGGCAACCGGAGGTATTTTGATGCCAGGCTGTGTGAACAGCTTTCAAAGGGAATGACTGTGTCCGCTGGCATCAGGCCTAACCAGCAGACAGGCACAATGCCACATGGGCGCAGTGTAACAAATGTTCTGCCATCGGGACAAAGAGGCAGCAGACTACTGTGAAGCCTCAGTCCCGTTCAGTGAAATACAGGTTGCATTTTTTGAGTTCAGCCATTTCTAAAATGAAAGAATCTGGTACAAATAGGCCTATATTTTTTTAGAGTAGCCTATAATTTAATGTTACATATATAACAAAGCGTTATGTGGCTATGGGGCTCTTCGACTTATCGTTCTTGTTCTTGTGTTGTTTTACAGACAGTCAGTTTTAGAATCATCGTAAATTATTTAGGTTCCTCGTCTCTCCAGTAGGTGGCAGACTTATGTTAGTGAATCCTCAAGACAGCGGCACAGAGTTCAATAAACCGCCGCACACTCGCATGCTTTCCGTTTACTGTTCACGAGAGGTTTTGTTCAGGCCTGGCAGGGGGTTGTCATTACGAAAGTAACTTACCCTATAAAAAATCTAATAAAATATTTATTTTAAAAAAAAAATCTGATTTTAATTAGGCCAATAAAAGCCTGTCTGAAAGCCTACACTCTAAAAAATGCTGGGTTGTTTTAACCCAACTTTGGGTCAAATATGGACTAACCCAGCCGTTGGGTTAAATATTTACATTACATTTTTAACCCAACATTTCAGGTTTGTCCATATTTGACCCAAAATTGGGTTAAAACAACCCAGCATTTTTTAGGGTGATATCAAGGCTAACCTTGCTCGTCATATAAATGATGCGAATTTGATTCAAATTAATTTTATTATCATCGAATTAATATAATTAACATGGTTAATATATGAATATTTTATTAGGCTAATATAAGAGAAAAAAATATTGATCTCCTAATCGATAAACAGGCACATATTTCTGGGTTTTTGACATCGCTGCATCAATAATCTAGCCTATCTGTTTTTTCAGTCTGTTGTTTTCACCAAAGTAAAAAAAAAAATAGGCCTACCTCTCAAATTTCCAGCCCATTCACCATTACCTTCAGGGGAAATACACAATTACATTAATGTTCCTTGCTTCAATTCATTATTTAATGGTATTAAAATCTCTTTTTCACTTTTGATGAGCTTTTCTTTCTTCTGTGATTTAACCTTTTAATTACACTGATTTAGAATCTAATTATTTGTTAGGCCTGAAGCCATTACACATATTCACATTTAATTTGGAGTCAAGAAATCTCAAAATTTTTCTCATGTTTTTACTGTTATTTGTTTTTAAACTGATTTTTCAAATCCAGTATGTTTTCTAAATTAAATGTTAGGCTACTGTTTTTCTGTGCTAAACTAAAACTGATCCACCACAATGCACATTGTAATACTAGTATGTGTTTTCTGTATAGTTCCAGTGTTTGCAGTAATGTGCTTTATTCTCTTTTAATTTAATAGATATGTGTAATTTTACCCCATCTCCGTTGGCTAATGTTACTGTGACTAATCTGAAGGTTGTGACCCTCAACATAAGCCTGGCCTGTTTGTTCACAATAACAGTCAAAAACATTGATCTCTGACCTTTATGATATCCTGTTCTTAAAGTGCTACAATCAAATATTACAAACATTACAAAGTGCAATAATATTAATTATTTTCCTTGATATAAATACATTTTTCAATATATATAAATAAATACACACTTCAACTATTATCACTACTACTACTAATAATAACAACAATGTAATTTTCTTTAATTGTAATTTTTTAATTTGTAATTTTCTTTAGTTGTAATTTGTTATTTAATTTGTAATTTTATTTAGTTGTATAAAATATGTTTTACAAAATAATAAAATATAACAAAACATCTATTTTACGAAAGACAGATACAATTTGTGTGACAAGAAATGATCATAATAGCTTGTTCTGAATAAAAATCATGTTGCAAATAAAGGCATTTCCACCTGCATGGGGCACAAGACCCTGCAGGAGCTGACTATGAGTATATGTACAGTAGGTATATCATTGTTATATACAAAAGAAAAAAAAATTGATATGGCAAAGATAAACAAAACCCTTCTTCCTCGCTAATGGAAAACGATTTGCACTGCAGGCATCTTTCAACCAACACTGGTGATGCCATTGTTGGGCTTTTGCAAGTAAAATGCCTCCATCTTTACCCTAAATCCTTTATCCGCTTTCATTTGTTCAATAATTAATTGATTTGATCACCTTGAACAAAACTGAAAATTTCACATAGTGAACTTTTCTGCAGTGTGTGTGTTCAGGAAACTGTTGAATCTGGCATTTAAACCACATTGATAAGTTCATTGTACTTTCTTGATCATTTTGAATGTAACCAGTGATGAGGATAATTAAATTCGACTGAAGCTCTCATTCTTTTGGGAACTTTGTTTCTTTGTGACTATTCCAACATTTTGATACTCTGAACTGAAGGCAAATTACAGCACACACACTTTACAGCTGTTTACCGCATAACTGGAAGATTAAATCACTTAAGATTCACATGAAAATGTATGAAATGCTGGCATTTATTCACAGTAAAAAAAAATATTGTTGGTTTAAATTAAAAAATAAGTAACCTGGTTACCTTAAAATTTTAAGTTCATTGAAATGGAAAAAAAATAGTTAATACAATGAAGGAGATTAATTTAATCACCGGAAAATCTAAATATGATGTTATCTGAACTACATAAATTATGTTATAACATAAGTAGCTATATGTAACATAAGTTGATTTGACAAAAGAAAAAATGTTGTGATTACAAATCATGAAAATATTTTACAGTGTAATAGTAACTAACTGTTAAAGGTTTGTTAAATAATAATATACATCAAAACAGTTTTGTTTTTATTTTGGAAACTTGTGCGAAGCTTTTGCAAGCTATTCAAAATCCATTCATATTTTAAGTATAGAAAGTGTCTTCATTTTCACATCAGCAGACACATAAAGGCATTCTTGAGCAATCTAATTCATATTCTTCCTTTGTAACGTTGTATAAACATTGAAAAAAGTCTAAAAAAGACAATGGATTTAACATTAGTTATTGTTTAGGAAATTGCATTAGTTATCAGTTGATGAGGTATCTTTCTTAAAAAGTCAGATTCACTTTTCATATAGAGTATTAACCAATCCGCATGGTGGCGGCTCTATCAAGACAAGGCTGTTAATGATCTGTGAGATGAAACGCTTGTATTACACAGAAATGAACGTTTGGTCAAAAATGTCACATTCTTATGTAACTTAATAATCATTGAAGGTGGTCTGTTTTAAGGGGTGGGATTTAGTGGATTAGCACAAGTTCATGTTTCTCTTAGATACTGGATACAGTTCACCTTCCACTTCCTCCATCTCTCCAACTCTCACCTTATCACATTCACACGTATGAGATTGCACAATTGTTTTTTTTTTTTAATCATAAGTCATTTTAAACATGGGATTTCAATGGGTTCTTATATTATTTATCTATATTTGACACTTTTATTTATTCCTCTATTTATTGCCTCCATATTTGCCTCATATAGCTCTTCAGATCAGCCGTTTTATGACTTATAAATATCACTCTCTCTGAAGGACTCAGCTGATTTAATTTAGGCAGATGATCTTTAATCACACCCAGGCTGTTTATAATTTCCCTATTATACAATATGTGGAGATCACACAATTTTGATTATTTTGAATATTTTTAGATTGATTAATCTTCCAACTATAATACATTTCAACCAAATTTTAACATAAAGCCTGTTTGAAACAATGCAAGATATTTGGTGTAAATTCCTTCCTTTGTATTCTTGTCTCTCTTCTAATGAGTGCTAGGCTTAATGTCACTAAAACACAATTTACTCTGATAGAGTTATAGGCTTTGTAGTCCCAGTTAATAAAGAAAAAACAGTAAACAAAGAAGGCAGCCAGAGGTCAAGACTGCCATTAACTCAACAGTCAGAGTGCATTGACGGGCTAATTCATGTTTCCTGCAGAAGCTGCAAGAATAGAGTGTGTCTGCTGTGTCTGTTGTTTGAAGAAAAAAGAATAAATGATATTCATTGGATGACTGATTCGCTCTCTCAAATTAAACAGTCATGTCTGTTGTCAAAGTTAAAGTTTGTGCTCTTTTTGTGCTCTATATTAATAGGAGAACTGTGAGATTTCAGTTTTCTTCATTTCTTCACAAGACCCCAATAGTTCCACATTGAAATAAAAAGCTTCATATAATGGTAATAAACTAATTAAGCCCAACCTTTGTCCTAATTTTCCCTTTTTCTTTATCCAATGGCAATTTGCTCTATAGTCTGCATATATATTCAAAGTTGCATGGGCACTAACTGGAGGAGCAGATTGATCTTTGTTAGGCATATCTTGGACCACTTCTATTAACCTCTGAAGTTGAGAATCAATATTTCTTAAACGTTATCTTAATGATTTTTTAATTACCTTATACTATTTGTTTTAATTCAGAAATGACTTTAATGGGGAATGAAGGGTATTTATTTGGGGAACTTAATAAATTAAGTTCTTTTTTTACAAGGTGGCATGTTTGGCAGGATCTTGGTAAAAGTTTTGACCTTATAGAACTTTCAGACTTTTTTGCAGCGCTTTTTAATTTTACATAATAATGAGGGGGGAAATCACTTTGGTTAAGATTTAAAGGATCGGGAAATAATATTTAATATTTTGCCTACTTAGAACTCAGGACAAAGGCACGAGTTCCGATATTAAATGGATAACAAATAAAATGACACATTTCAAATGTCAATATGTTTTATGTAATTACATAATAATTAATACTGTAGGCCAATAAGCCGCGATCGCATAACAATAGAAAATGCATGGCTCACTTAAAAATATCGACTCTCTCTATCTCTCTCTCTCTTAGCATTTCTAACATGACTCAAACGGCACAAAACCATTTCCCTCCTTATCTTATGAGAACAATAACACAGACTTATGTGCTAAATAGGCTATATTTGGTGTAATATCAGACTGCTTCGTAAACAATGTTTATTTCTCAATAATAAATAAAATAGTGCACACGTTTATTGATTATTGATTGAAAAAAAATGTCTCGAATGCTTTTTAATATTAATATCTCACCAGTTGTTCACTTTTAATGAGCTTTAGAATTTAATTATGCATAAAACAACTATGATGCTTCGCTTAGGACTGTTCGTGTCTTGTGTAGAAGGCAAACAACAGCCACCAAAGACAAACCTTCATCACTTTACACGACTCCGCCTTTCCGTCATAGTTAATTAAGTGATCACTAAGTCTACTCAGTCTCCAGGACTCTACAGAACTACAGAGCTGTCAAAGCACAAGACTCGCTGCTACTTGCTGTTGGATGGTGAAGCTTGGTGAGATAATAACTCGTTGGACGTTACGATTGTAGCTGGGCAGTGCTGGGCATCAATCACGTGCTGCAAGATTATTGGAAAACTGGACAGAAAGTGATTGTGTACTACTAATTTGATAGCTGCACTTCTCTTAAACACAAGTTTTGTAACCAAAGCTGATTGGAAAAGGCTTGGATGACGACCACCAAAGTTGTCAAAATGTGCGAGGAGAGGCGTGGGATGAACCCCCTGGACCACCTTCCACCACCGGCGAGTTCCAACAAGCCCTTAACGCCCTTCAGTATCGCAGACATCCTCAGCAAACCTAGTGTCAAACGACCTCACAGGATTCACCGGCTTCCAGCATCAGAGAGAGCCCGGCAGAGCATCACTATATCAAGGCAGACTCTCATCACTCAAACATCGCCTCTGTGTGCTCTGCAGGAGCTGGCGAGCAAAACGTTCAAAGGTCTCGAATTAGGCGTGCTCCATGCAGCAGAGGGTAAGAAAAGACGACGTGTAATTTAAGTTTTAGATTGTCAAATTAATAAATAATAATAATAATTCAAAATTAATGTAGGCCCACAAATAGTAAAAAAGTGACGAATAAGTTATGACAACACATGTTTTAGCCTACATTGCTTTAACTCATCAAAACAATTTTTTATGCAAGTTATGCAAGATTCAACTCATTTTTTAAAAAGTCAGTTCAATGCCATTTAATTTAAAATGACTTAAACATCGTGGCATGGAAAACTAAGTCATTTTGATTAATAGTCATTGATTCATGTTTAAAAGAATTTTAAATCTGTTGTCGCATCAAGTTAAAAATCGTATCAAAAGTAAATAGACCTAGCTACATTTCTTTATTAGCAATATTCTAAAACAACATGTTCTGCTGCCATAATTAATGTAACATAAAATTTGTCAGTGTTGGATCATAACGTTTTTTTTTCTTGTTTTTTTTTTCTTCTTCTTCGACAGGAAGGGATGGGTTGACTGTATTTGGTCAAAGGGACAGTCCTAAAAAGCGCCGAAAATCTAGAACGGCCTTCACCAACCACCAGTTATATGAACTAGAGAAAAGGTTTCTCCGTCAGAAATACTTGTCCCCTGCAGACAGAGACCAAATTGCCCATCAGCTGGGGCTGACAAATGCGCAGGTCATAACCTGGTTCCAGAACCGAAGGGCAAAATTAAAGCGAGACCTGGAGGAGATGAAAGCGGACGTGGAGTCGGTCAGATCCACGGGTGTAGTAGTGCCTCTGGACAAACTCACTAAATTGGCGGATCTGGAGAGGTGTGCAGCTGGAGCCACGGGGCCCGAGTGCTCGCCACGGCTAGGTCAGGAGTACAAGAGTGTGCACAAATTGTGTCTGTCCCCCATGTCGTCTCTCTCGGACCACACAAGTCAAGACTACTCCGAAGACGAAGACGTGGAAATAGACGTTGATATCTGATGTAAACAACGATTTAAACTCTTTAAAGACTCATATTTCAAGTTGTTACAGTGCGTAACAACACACATGCATGAACATAAATGATTGTAGTGTTTTCTGAAACTTTAATTTATAGCCAGACTGTGTTCTCCTATTTGTTCAATATAGTGTTTGAGCTAGCAGCTGTATAATAAATTGTTTATAATAAATGAGTGTAATAAGATAATTTTTCATAAAGCAGGACAACAAACAGAGCAATACAACTTCCTAATGAGAAAACTATTTTTACAAGTGTATTTATTTCTTCATTTGTACACAGTCGAGAGTGACTGATTTTTGTAAAGTTTTGTACAGTTTACATGCAAGATAGTGCCTTTCAAAATTAGGGCATTGCACCAATGTGTTGTTTAATGTATTGAGTTTGAAAATAAAAACATTATTTATACCTTTTATAATGATGTTGTTGCCGAGTCTGTAAATCTGTTGCCGAGTCTGTATTGTCTGTAAGCAATCGTCATATTCTTACAAAACATTGATAGCCTAAATAAATAAATAAATAAATAAATATAAATAAAAATAAGATAAGAATATATAGTAATTTTCCTTTGCATTAAGCTAATTGTGTATTAAGTGATTCTTAATAGTAGGCTAGTAGCCTACAAAAATAAAAGTCTGAATTTTATGGCTTGTAGTGCAGTTTATTGCTCAATTATATTTGACATACGATGCTGTGAAATTTTTAATAAAAAAAACCTGAGAAATATTTTCAGATGTTAAACATTTATTGACAGAAATTATATTGTGCACGACGACCAAGAGCATCGTACTTTTTTTCGTACTCAAGTGCTAACTGCCTTGATTTCATTCCTGGAGAATAAAAAGGAATAAAAACATTCTTGGCCCTTTAACGCTATTGTTTTTGCTCTCTGCAGAAGAAACAGAGAGCCCTTGCCTTGCTCCTCTCTCTCTTTCAGCCTCCAATAGCGTGACTTGGCTTTTGACCCAACAACGTGTGTTTTTCCATTCTGGGCGAAATTTATGTGAGAAACACAAATCTGGGGCGCTGGGGAGAAAAAAAAGGAGAAGAAAGACACAAAAACACCAAGTTTTGGTCCAGTTTCTCCAGGGCTATATAATCCTTTTTGTTCACGGATGAAGCTGTAATTTCCAGCGTAAAGCATGAAAGCTGAGGACAAATGAGCCATCCACCCTGATGTGACAAGCGACAATGGCGCATGGCTGGACTCCTGCGGCTCACCATACTGAAACAAGTGTGTCCAGCCACATAAAAAAGACGCGAACGTTTAGAGGCCATATGGTTTCTGAAATTTTCACACAATTTCAGACAATTTGATGGATTGCGTTAACCCCTCTTTTAAACAGTTTAACGCAGCGCGAACAAAGGCCATACATTGGAGTCTCTCCTCGAGAAAGCATCTGTACCCATGAATGTCCGCTCTTTTCTTCTCGCCTCTTTAGCTTGGCGTTTTGAACAAGTCAATGAATTACAATGAAACTCTCTCTCTTTTTTGCGAGGCACTGACTTTCGTCCCCCTTTTGGGGATTTCAAATGATTTGTTAGACTTGTGTGGGGGGACTTTTTAGTTAAAGAAAACGTCCTCATTTTGTTGGAGTTTTTCATGTTAAGGAAGGGACTCGTTAAGCTTTCAAAACAAGACCCTCATGACAGCTTTGCTAAAAGGGGGTCTTTTGTTTATAAAGCTGAATTCTCTTGCCTCCTTACCTTGAGCCTATTTGACTTTGAGGAGATTAATAACGAGAAGAAAAAAAATCTGGATAATGTGCTAAAGAGCGTGCATGTGAGCTTTAAAAACAAGACACATTGAGTTTGTTGTCACTAGCAGGTGTGTCAAGGAACAACAGCAGGCCAACGACTGCTTAGTAATAAATGCTTATCCTCTTGTTTTGTAAAGAGGAAGATTAAGAGTAAGTCCAAGAGAATGTTATTGTGGTCATACATATGGTCACAATCTGACCTGTCCACCCACCCCGCCTTCATGTGGGATACTTTTGCTACATTTCAAATGCATGTTATATTTAGGCTGTGTTTGGTTTAGACTTTATAGATCTGATTACAATCTTATTATTATTATTATTTTGAATCGATGGAGGTATAAAACTATGATGGTCTAATTAAAGATCAGGCTGTTAAGTTATTTAGCAAAATTAAGAAAAATGGATTCATCGTCTTATTGTTATTTTATTTCCAATAGTCCGCATATGCATAATGCCGTATAATAAAATGCTATGCTATCACACATAGCGAGACACCAGGCTATATAGCTTGTGCGTAGAGAAACAATAAGCGATCATGTAGCCATCTTTAGAATATTGTCTTTGAACTTCCGTTTTTGCGGTCGCTGTGTTTTATATTCTATATTTATATTTCTATCGCATCGCTGCAGGCTAGCAGTCTAGCTGGTGACGTGGATTTACTTAGGCTATAGAGTTAACGAAAGTTATCTTGAGCATTGTAAAGTTTAAAGCAGATGTCTTAAAAAATGTCAGTAGCCGTGAAGATTTTAAAAATTTGAAATTAATTTAAGATAATTTTAGTAACAATTAGCCTACTTTGTTTTACCCTCAAGAAAGTATTTATTTTAAAGAAATTGTTGGTATAGCCTATATGTTCAAATAATTTATATTTGAGACATCTTTTTTTTTTTAAATCACTAGAAGCAAGGCGTATTTTACTGTAATAAAAAACACCAAGCCATTTTACTGTAAGTCAAAAAGTTTTTTTTATATATATAGCCTATATACAATTTACTTTTATTAAACAATTGTAGCCTATAAATGATGGACCTGATAAAACGGATAAGAACAGTGTTTTTTTTTTAGAAGAAGAAAAAAATGGAATGAACACTGTGGAATAAGTGTCTCTGTGTGTGTGTGTGTGTGTGTGTGTGTGTGTGTGTGTGTGTGTGTGTGTGTGTGTGTGTGTGTGTGTGTGTGTGTGTGTGTGTGTGTGAGAGAGAGAGAGAGAGAGAGAGAGAGAGAGAGAGAGAGAGAGAGAGAGAGAGAGAGAATAGAAGAGAGAGAAATGGAGAGGGAAGGTAAGAGAAAGAGGGAAGGTAGAAAAAAGGGGGGGAGTCTTGGTCCTTCCCTTGCAGAATGCCATGGGTGTTTCTGGCACCATGGGTTCTCTCTATCTTCTACAGATATAGGTAAGAAAGACCAAAACTAAAAGTTGAAATCACTTCGTGGTTGACTGGCTCCCTGGAAGTATGGTATTCACATTGTAAAAATATGTCTACAATTTAATTGTAACTATAAACTAAAAATTCTGGTGAATATTATTACATCAACTAATTATTAAATAAACAAAACAGAGGACTCCCCCCTGTTACTTTAACTCAGTCCTGTTATTTTTCATATGAGTAACAAGAACTGAAAGTAACAGGTTTGATTTTTTTAAGCAAATAGTTAATAGTTAAAATTTACGTTAGACCTTCTCAGTCAAAGTTAGAATTTCATCAACAGAAATCAAAACGAGAGGACTTACTTTGGTTTTCACATAGCCTGCAGGCTGAATAAGAGACAGATTATGCAACATCCAGATGAAAATATGGCTTGTTCCAAGTTTTTTAGAGGGGCGATTTGTAAGGGTGGATTGAGTGAAAACAATGTGGCCTATACGCCTATTTTATATATAGCCTAACATATTATGGATTTCTTATGAAAAAAATAATAAAATAAAATTAAAAAACACAACAATTGTTAAGTCACACAACAATACAAAACAAAAAAATAAAAATAAAAAATACGATTTCTGAAACATTTTAATAGGCTAATTCAGGTAACCCTGAATAATTAACCCTTTTAAGAAAGGTTTGGAACATGTAACAAATTATTTCCAGTATTCTCAGTAGTTTTTATTAATGTTTTAAATTTAACATTTGCCGGAAAATAAATGTTCAGAACACTTTTCTTAATAATAAAATGTATTAGATATAATTATAATCATGCATATTTATAAATACGCCCTGGTCACAGAAATCGTACCCATTCGGTGGAATGGCTCATCTATTTTCCCTCGCCATTTGGTAGAATTTTACTTTCTCTGGTAGAATGTAGGCTAATGCAGAGCGTATCGGGCAATTATTTCTCGCTCAAGTTCTGATATTCTGCTGCCCTCATGTGGAGAACATGTTGTATTGCAGTCTTGTGTGCTTGCTTGATATTTTGCAGTTACAAGATCTTGTTTGCGCATTTACCTCAATTCGGCAGATTTTTTTTTTTTTTATATTTTTAAAAGGAATTTTGTGTCGTTTTTAAAAAAAAGTAGCCTATTATATAACTATATAGTTCTTTATGACTCGTTCGTTGGCTAATTGCTTCACGTAGGTCCACGTTTTACATTCATTGCAACTATTCCTTTAAGTCATATGCAATATACAGACAAATGGGTGTGATTAAACCTATGTATTAATGAAAATGAAATATACAACATTTTCAGTATATGCGCATAAGCAGCGCAGTAGCAAAATCATTGAACGTCCACGCAAGGCGTATGACGCCAGCGGTGACGTCATGACGTTGTTACTGGCGGTATTTTTGTTTTGGGGTTTTGTTTAGTGCTAAACTTGGGTCTGTAGAATTTGCTTAAAAGAAAAACGATACTTGGTGAGTTCCAGCATGATTGCGCAATTTGGATTTACCACATGATATCGCCACAAAATATACGAAAGCTTTTCACTTTAGCTAACTTACAGAACTGTTTCGCCTAAACTAACGCTAAGTTATTTGAAACCGTTAGCTTGCGCGGCTAACAATCAGTTTTGGGTTAAAAACATGTTTGAATGTTTCTGGCTGGAGTTTTGCGTATGATCTGCGTTTCTCTTTTCTGCTCTTATGTTTGGTGCTTCTTGCTTGTTTGACTTTTATCACATCTGTAGAGCCCAGCACCATCAAAGCAAACAGAAATGGAGCAGTCATCTCCGTCTTCATATGACGCAGGATGTATGGCTGCAAAAGCAGTGTTGTTAGAGGACTGTGAGCAGCAGTTTGGAATGCTACAGAAGGTAACTTAAGTTCATTTGCTATGGGATTGTTTTTTCTTAGATTGGTGGTCAGTTAAGGTGAAGTATGTTAATTCTTTGATATATATACACACTCACACAACTATTTTATGAAACACAAGCTTTTTTTTACAGTCTATTATCACAAGGCGCACAGACCTGGTGGTGTACGTTTTTGTATCACTGAATGTAGGAAAAACAAGTTACAAGTTACATGTCAGATTTTTTGCACCCTTTTGTTTAGCCTTTTGTGAATTAGGCTATCTAGACAGCAGCTGCAGAAATTCAGCTGGGATGCAACTGTCTAGTTAACAACACAAGTATTTATATCTTTCAGCTTCAAAATGAGATAATTTTGGCTGACACAGAAGCTGATGATGAGGTTTGTCTTTCTCCTTTTGGTACTTTTTATTTTAGAAATCAGTTGTGTTCATATAAATTTACGTTTAGGGCATTCTACATAATTATTTCAATATCAGAGTTTGAAACGTCTTGCAAAAAAATGTGTCTTTCCCAACAAGTGTTGTATACAGCGAATTGTATAATATCCAAGGTACACATTTTTTTTTATATCCAAGGTACACAATACTTTTCTCATCTCTCACCAAATTTGAAACTACCGAAACAAAACAATCATTAGTTTAATAAGAAAGCTTATATTGACCTATTAAGATTTTGTGTTCACATCTACCTTGTAAATATATTTTTTGCTATTTTACCAAAAAAAAAAGTTTTAACAGGGAAATCAATTACAATCTTAACATTATTTTAAGTGTAATTTATGAAATTTGTTGTGTTTTGAATCCAATCTTTCTTTGTTAAAGGCTTAAAGTTTATCATACTGATTTCAAAGTTAAGTGTGGATATACATTGGACATATGCATACATGATATAGGCTGCATTACATTAGTTTTGGATATACATTGAACCAAACACTATAATATCATCTTAGTTGATAAATCATGTAGGCCTACTTTATTTTTGACAAAAATCTTATGTTTCGGTCGTGACTGCACATTTTCGTTAGGGACTAATGTTTTGGTATTGACCAACTCACATTACAGAATTTTAACTTTCAAACTAAAACATACTAAAATACTAATGATTTGCATAACTACTAAAATTTATAAAGGTTAATGTGTTCTCTATTGTCACTACCAAAACAATGATGAAGTGTCGAGCGTGACTGTTTCAGTAGTGCCAATTTTAGATACTTTTGGGGCTAGATCAAACTAAGATACTCATCAGCACATGGTTAACTAGCACAGTTCTGAACAGTTCAGTTGTACGCGCATAACACATTAACTCAAAATGATGGGACCTATCTATTATGAGAAAGAGGGACAGACATTTTTCCTGATCAAAAATGTTGGGGTGTGGTTAAAATCAGTTTCAGACAACGGACTTAATTCATACACTGTTTCGATAATGACATGAATTTGCGGAAAACAAGTTTAAATAAAGTTATTTTTTGAAAACAACAAGGAAAACATTGCTAAAATTATTTCAATATTTTTTTCACAAGTTAAAATTTAGGGGTTAGGATTTTATTAAGCTTACTGATATTTTAAATATTATTGTGGGATTCAATAGATAATAGAATGATCTTTGCAATACTTAACTGCTTTTTAAATGTGATATTTGGTTGTGTTTGCAAAAATATAGTTTATTAACTCCTTTTTTGTGGGCAGGCAGTGAATCGCCTTCTTGCAATCACAACTGAGCTTGAGCAGTGGCAGGAAATGGAACCAAAATGTAAGCTGTTACCTATTGTTTTATGTACTGTATTAAATTATATATAACAGGCTAATAAATGCAATATGGTAACCACACTTTTAATTGCACAGTTTATGTGAAGACATTATTATTATTTTTTTTTTAGTGTTGATAACAAATCCTGAAGTCTTAGTAGCTGTTGGAAAAGAAGAGGTATGTTGCGTATTACTTTAATAACAATTAATAGACAGTGAGTGTACCAAAATATAAATGCAGTTACGACTTTCTTTTTACACTTTCTCCTCACAGTTGCAAAGACTCAACAGTCAACTTAAAATGGTCCTGTCGTACTCACAATCAAAGTTGGATGCCCAGAAAAAGATTTTGAAAAGGTGCGACACCGTTTTTGTTAAAGAGCCCCTATCATTTTTAATTGATAATCATTTTACCTTTTTAAAGTGATAGTTCACTTTAAAATAAAATTTTTGTATGTTTTAGCTTACCTCAAGGGCATCCAGGATGTAGGTGTCGTTGTTTCTGCATATTTTTTGGCCAAACTGTTCTTGTCATATAATGCAAGTCTATGGTCACCACCTCAAAGAACATGCACAGAGAAGTCCAAATTAAACATCATTTAATGACTCGTAAATGTAAGTGCATTGATATTTGTGTGAGAAAACGAACAGTATTTATATAGGAATTATAGCACTGGACGTGATTTTCTCGTGTGGTTGCGAAACAAATTCAACGTTGTCTTTTGTTGATGTATATCGAAATCGCCTTCCATTACGATTTCCTCTATATCTAAATATGCTTAGATCTCACAGTGAAATGTAACACTTTCGAAATCTCTGTAAACAATGAGTGACGTATACGCACAAGAGCTCACTTCTGGCGCTTGTGCAGACTAAAGCGCCTGCGCCCTCAGATCACTTGGACGTGGCTGTGGTTACAAGAGGTAAAAACGATATAAATACTGTTCGTTTTATCACACAAACCGCTTGTTTCGTGTCTTAGGCTATCAATATGTACTTACATTTACGAGTCATTAAATCATGTTTAATTTTGACTTCTCTGTGCATGCTCTTTGATGTGGACCCCCATACCTGCATTATATGACTGACAGACAAGAACGGTTTGACCTAAAAATATCAAAATTGAAAATACTGTGGAAACAGAGACAGTAAGACACCTACATCTTGGATGCCCTTGAGATAAGCTAAAACATATCAAAAATGAATTTCAAAGTGAACTATCCCTTTAACTAAGACAAGTTGATGCATACCTCTCTCGTCTCAGTGCATGTACTAAATCGCTCTGTCTTGCGGCGAAACTTTGTTAGCACTTAACTTAGCCCAGTTCATTCATTAGGATCCAAACAGAGAAGTGACCAAACACCTCCATGTTTTCACTATTTAAATACAGTTACACGAGTAGTGTAACTCGACCAAGTATGGTGACACAAAATAAAACGTTGCGCTTTTTTAAGTGTTTTAAGTAACACGCATGTATGTACAAATAATGTATGGTGGAATAACAATGTTAATGTGTAATGTTAACGCAATCCAGCCATCATGTCTTCATTCACATGTGGACGTCATATAAACCCAGTCTCCCCACGTGGCTGTCAGAAAATAATGGCCAGACGCAGTTTAGATAAGAAATTACACTTATTTGAACCTTAGAATAAACGTCAGTCTTTAAAACAGTTCAACAGTCAATCTTTTTAAAGCCACTACGTGTGTCATTTTTCATTTTAATTGTGCAACATTATCTGAATGAAGCAATCGCCTGTACAATCATAGTCAGTCATGAGATCTTAATGAAGAGCTGCACACTGCTTTGCCAGAGGAATAATCGGAATCTGATTTTTTAAATGTTTTAAAATGTTGCATGTTTATCAATCTCCCATTTCTGTCAATATAGACATTGCACGCTATAACCTTAAACCCAGATGATCAATGATGTGACTTGTTTAACATGACCGACCCAGTTATTTTTGTAAGATCAACTCTGGAAGTTTTCCTTTGTTAAAAAAACTTAATTTGATCTAAACCTGGAGATTGCATAGAAAAGTGAGTGAGTGAAAGCAATTGGAACATTGATTAATTTGTATCATCGTTTCTCTTAATCCGGTGTTACATACCCAATTTAAATATTATGCAGGAAACAGAAATCCAGATATATTACAGAGACTACTTAATGTGAACATATGCAAACGCGCCATGTCCTGAATGATTGGCTAATGATCTGATTGATTGGATCACGGTGATCGCATGTTACTACTAAGTGTAAACGCAGCCTATGATGTCACTTTGTAGGCCAACCAGCAGATAGCATCAAACTGGTTCCCTCGACAAAAACCCAATAGGATTTTTACATAGGTTTTTGGATTATAAAGAAACAAGTTGTGATCAACAAAGGATTGTGATACTTGCATGTTTTGTCCATCAAGATCATTTTCACTGATGAACACAACTTTTATCAATTTTGAAGCCTAAATGCAGTTGCCAGAAATAAAAAGCTTAAGGTAGGCTATAAATGAACTACACCACAGTCACTGGCCTTCTAAGCTTCTGACACAACTCTACTTTTGTCTGAAAACATTTTACCAGAACATTTGAGTTAGAATAGTTTATAAGAGGCCATAAAAGGACTGGGCTTACCTATTCGGCGTGACATTTAAGAGTAATTGGAGTAATACTGATGCATTTTATGTCAGAATAAAAGTGAAAGTGTCTTGAGACCTTATTTCAGCCATTAAACCAAAATCCCATTATCAAAACCCATTGACTTGGGGAGTTTTAGTACCACGGTTTTTATATATATATATTTTAATGTTTTTTTTTTTTTCATGGTTTAAGTTTTGTTATCAGTAATAACTTTGTTCAAGATTACTATTCTAATAAATTTACTTGTAAGTAGGACTGAAAAATACATTCATGAACAATATACAACATGTATAAACATGTTTAAAAATGTTTTTCAGGGAGCAGACATGGCAAGCTGAGAAGAAAGAAGCATTGGATGCAGTGTCTGAGAAAATCACCAGATTACGACATGAAAATGAGAAATCAGAGCACAGGTTCTTAGTATAATGCTGGGATTAAAAATAACATTTTTACATCTGCTCAAAGGGATATTTACCCAAGAATAAAAATAAACTCACCCTCATGCCATTCCAAACCTTTGAGTTTCTATTTTATCTGTAAAAAAGAAAAGGCAATTCTTTTTAGCCATGTTCATTCATTTGGTTAAAATTGCATGTGAGAACTATTAGTACTTGTTTATAGAAGATATTATATATATATATATATATATATATATATATATATATATATATATATATATATATATATATATGAAGAGTTCAGATGCAAAAGCCTCTAAATGCTATTTGAAATTTTCTTCTTTAATGATGATTTTTATCAAACTTGTATATTTAAGTTCAGTATTACTTAAATAACAATAGGTAATTATCATTGCCATTTAAGTGAAATCACTGAACTTAAATATACAAGCTTGATAAAAATGATCATTCTAGAAGAAAATGGCACTTAGAGGCTTTTGCATCTGAACTCTTCATATATAATATACTCATATATATACTCACACTCTTTGTGTTTTTAAAATTAATGAAAATGTGTCTTACATTAATAATCCAATCCTATTTTTTCCACCTTTTTTCCAGTGTTTTGCAGGATATGAAGAGAAAAATTAACAATCTAAAGGACTATCAAAGCAGTCTGATGGAAATGCTGAGCGACATGTTAGCTGAGCACTTCCCACTTCCTGATCCCGTAGGAAACGGCACAAAGAAAAAAAGAGTAGGTGGCATCTTTACACTCTCAATCAGATCAGAGAATATTGGATTTGTATTTTTTGGCTTTTGCATATAAATATTGGATTTGGATTTTTCAGGCTGCTGCATATGATGCAGAGATTAACCTGATTTCACTGAGTGAGATTATCGAGGTATGTTCGGAGACCCATCACAATAAAACATTTATTTTTATATCTTCACATTATGTTTGCAATCTTTTAAGATTGGAATTTATTGATTTAATAGAATGGAAATTAACACCGCATGCTTAAAGATACAGTAAGTGATTTCTGAGAAACACAGTTGATATTTGAAATCAACCCAAACAAACACACCCCTCCATTCATTGCTCTGCCCCCAAAAATACACAAGCACACCATGCAAGAGTGGATGTCTCTTTATCATAGCTGGAGTAAAGTAAAATTATGCTGCATGGAAAAATAAAGCAAAGATGACAAATGAAAGAACAAAAAAAATCAACATACAGAACACTAGAGGACAAGTAGGAGTTGGTTGTTATTCGCCAGCAGCATAGCAGCTCCAGACAAAATATGAAAAAACTATCATTACTATGCTAACATTACATTACAACAACATATCTTGGTTCTGTGAAACATAAACCAATGTTACTCGCATATGGAGCAGAAACAACAAACTCTGCGTCTGTTTTCAGGCCTTCCCACTTAGGTCTTTCCAGTGCTGGAAAGCTTTTCTAATATTAAAGGGATGGTTCACCCAAAAATGAAAATTCTATCATCATTTACTCACCCTCAAGTTGTTCCAAACCTCTATGTGCTTATTTGCTCTGCTGAACACAAAGGAAGATATTTGGAAGAATGTTTTAATCAAACAGATCTCATTCCCGATTGATTACCATAGTATGTACTTTTTCCTACTATGGAAGTCAGTGGGGAATGAGATCTGTTTGATTAAAACATTCTTCCAAATATCTTCCTTTGTATTCAGCAGAACAATAAACGCATAGAGGTTTGGAACAACTTGAGGGTGAGTAAATAATGAAAGAATTTTCATTTTTGGGTGAACTATCCCTTTAACACGGGTCCTAATATTCCTCTGAGCTTTTCTCTTTTGAGTCTCTCAGCTATCTCTCTTTCAACCGTCTTTCTTCAAATCTTCCTCTTGCTCCCTCTCTCTTCCCTCATCATGAGTGTAAACGCCCCCTACTTCTGATTGGCTACACGTTTGTTGTGCTGCTCTGTCCCATCCACTTTCAACAGTGTTTGTCAGGAATCACTTTTATACTGCACCTTTTAATTTTCTAACCCTCTTTTATTAACACATTTAATCGTACACATTTATTTATTACAGAGATTGACCAATAAAACATTAGAAACTCCACATGACCCTTATGTGACTACTGATGACACTTTCTGGCCCCCGTACACAGAGATGCTTCTTCGCAATGGTATTGCAATACGACATCCAGAAGATTGCAATAAAATCCGTCTGGAAATGTTTTTTTAATTCTTAAAGGGATACTCCACTTTTTTTTTTGGAAATACGCTCATTTTACAACTCCCCCAGAGTTAAACGGTAGAGTTTTACCTTTTTTGAATCCATTCAGCCGATCTCCGGTTCTGGCGGTACCACTTTTAGCATAGCTTAGCATACATCATTGAAGAGCACCAGACCATTAGCATTTCTCCCAAAAAAATTACCAAAGTGTTTAGATATTTTTCCTATTTAAAACTGGTCTCTTCTATAGTTACATCGTGCACTAAGACAGACGGAAAATGTTAAGTTGTGATTTTCTAGGCTGATATGCTGGGAACTATACTCTCATTCCTGCGTAATAATCAGGAAACTTCACTGTCGTACCATGAGTGCAGCAGGCGCGATGACTACACAAACTTAGTCCCGGTCATGTTTCATGCTGCACTCATGGTACAACAGTGAAGTTTCCTGATTTATTACGCAGGAATGAGAGTATAGTTCCTAGTCATATCAGTCTAGAAAATCGCAACTTTACATTTTCCGTCTGTCTTAGTGCACGATGTAACTATAGAAGAGTCCAGTTTTAAATAGGAAAAATATCGAAACACTTTGGTAATTTTTTTGGGAGAAATGCTAATGGTCTTGTGCACTTCAATGATGTGTGCTAAGCTATGCTAAAAGTGGTACGCCCAGAACCGGAGATCAGCTGAATGGATTCAAAAAAAGGTCAAACTCAACAGTTTAACTCTGGGGGAGTTGTAAAATGAGCGTATTTTCAAAAAAGGTGGAGTATCCCTTTAAGTGCACTAAACAATGTAATTTAAAGGAGAACTCCGGCGAACAATGAACTTTTGGTCTAATAAAACATTGGTACCTAGTCAATCGTTCTCTGAGATTTGTTTTCATGATAATCGAATGTAAAGAGTTTTATCTCTAAAAACTGTTTAGCGTATAATGATAGTAATGGGGGCATTGACTAAGTAAAAAGAAATCGCTAGTTTATACCACTAACAAGACTCAAAATAGCCCCACACTAACACAGTAACATAATGAGGGTCCATACACGCAAAACGAAGCATTGAGAACTTTGTAAGAGTACAGACCATTTAATAAGAAGATACGTTATAAAGACAGTTCACTTCATGTATACACAGCAGGAGCCATCTTAAAAAAAGTCGATAAGTCGATCCTCGAACCCCGTTCATACAGTTCAGAAGTTCGCTGAATTTCATACAGTTCAGATCACTCAGCACGACGTTCGTGGTTTGACTTATTGAGACTTATTTTCTAAGATGGCTTCTGTCTGTATACATGAAGTGAACTGTCTTTATAACGTATCTTCTTATTAAACGGTCTGTACTCTTACAAAGTTCTCAATGCTTCGTTTTGCGTGTATGGACCCTCAGTATGTTTCTGTGTTAATGTTGGGCTATTTTGAGCCTTGTTAGTGGTATAAACTAGCGATTTCTTTTTACTTAGTCAATGCCCCCATTACTAGCATTATACGCTAAACAGTTTTTAGAAATAAACCTCTTTACATTCGATTATCATGAAAACAAAGCTCAGAGAACGATTGACTACCGATGTTTTATTAGACCAAAGGTTCATTGTTTGCCGGAGTTCTCCTTTAAGAAGTAGATTTTTTTGTATGTCTGTAGTTAAATGTAAACGTCTATTTTTACTTCAAAATGAAATCAGCAAAATATTTGCCATTATGGTATCACATTGCAATTGATTGGTTTTGGAAGTACATGTCAAGTCCAACACTTAGAATACATTCTCTTCTATAGTTGTGTTGGTGTTTTGTTTTACTTTATATATACATACATTTTTTGTTTGTTTTTTTAATTGTGTGAAATCAGAAATTGGCTTTCAAAAATACACCACTTTTAACAAACAGGTTTCAGTAAATGTTATGTCATGTTGTTATTGCACTGTCTAGTTTGTTTATTGGACTATTTAATTGTTGTGTGTGCTACCCTTATGCTATTGTCTTTATGTGGGCAAAAATTATAAAATATATGAATTAATAAAATAAGCTTATTGACAGGAGTTTTCTCTTAAATGTTTTTGAAAATGAAATAAAGCAATGCCAACATACCCATTATCAGTGTTGTGCAAGTTACTTCCAAACTGTAATACATTAGGTATTACTTGTTACTGTTATTTAAAAGTAATTCATTACCTTACAATATTACTGTCTCAGAATTGTAATGCGTTACATTACTCATGTATTACTTTTGAGTTACTTTCACCAAAATAACTAAGTAGAACTTAACTTTTGGGCTGTAACGATATGCAATATGAAACCGAAATCGCGATTCGCCACACGACTCATATCCACGAACCTACAGAATCGCGACACACCTCTTCCAACTCCCAGCATTATTCTCCTTACCGTCCAGATCCAATGCTGCCTTATCTTTAAATTAGGCTATTAGTATTATTTGAAGTTAACCACAAAACTAGTTGAGATTAAATTATTGAAAATTGGGGAAGTCCAGCATTATGGACATGACATTTGCAGTCAAAACTTGAAATAAAAATTCTCAGAAAATACATGTATTGAAACGTATATAGGCTACTTCCTTAAAGGACTCCAGACATATATCAGTCTATGTTTTATTTTTAATATTAGGGAAAAGACAAAAAAATAGGAGGCATATATTTTTTGTAATTCTGTTAATTACACTGCGCAAATCGGATGAGGAAGGGTTGGCTCTCCAGTCTCCATAGAACTTAAAATATTCATTTTATTTTAGTTTTCGTGTTCGCATTTATGAGGAAAAAACAATGTTACAGACGCTCTGAAGTGGCACTAAAAGACTGCTTTAAAACTTTCACACAGTCTGTTGCCTTTAAGAAGTAAAAGCAGACAATACACTGTAATACAAGTGTAATACAAGCCTCACTGAACATGTAACGAGTAAAATATTACTGAAAATTGATTAGTAATGCCTTACACTACTGCGTTACAGCAAAAACTAATATGTTACAGTAATATATTACTTTTGTAATGCGTTACTCCCAACACTGCCCATTATAGAGTACTCTGTCTATCAGGTCGTGGTTCAGTCGCACGCGTCAACCGCTCCCAATGGGCTCTATGCACGGCGGTATTTCCGCCGATCTTAGAGTCCAATGCAATACCGAGAATTTATATTGAATTTTATACTCCATGGTTATACTAAAGAAACGTTAGTCACAAAAACAGACAAAACAGACACCCCTCGTTGTGTCTATGCTTCTTTTAAAAATTATATTAAATAAACATAACTATATATAAAATTTCATCTAAACGTATGAAAGTTTCGTTTCAAAGACGGGAGGACAGTACATTTTGAAGACTCTGCCATAATCCCGTTTTCCTCCGCTTTAAAGGGATAGTTCACTTTGAAATTAATTTTTGATTTGTTTTAGCTTGCCTCAAGGGCATGGTGTCTTGAACCACAGTATTTTCAATTTTGAAAATATTTTTCAGATTTTTCAGTCAAACCGTTGTTGTCTATCAGTCATACACTGGAAGTTAAGGGGGTCCACCAAAAAGCATGCACAGAGAAGTCAAAATTAAACATGATTTAATGACTCGTAAATGGAAGTACACATTGATGGCCTAAGACACGAAACCAGCGTTTTTTGTGAGAAAATGAACAGTATTTATATCGACAGGTTTGGTGGTTGAACGGTCAACAGGTTTCAATTTGATTACTATAAGGGAACACACGGTTCAAACTGTTTAGGCTATATTTCATTATTTTGATAAACATGTTTTTTCTTTAAAAAAATTGTTTTCTCCTGCTGTTGTTTGAAGTGATATCCTGTTTAAAGGGACATAGTAGGAATTTATACAGTGGTGAAAATGTATTTTGCATTCAAACGAATTGTGCTCTCCAGCGCCTCACTTTTTCAAATGCGCTTTGCATCTACGGTAGCCATTATGTACCAAAAAGCTATGAAATAATGTCTTCTAAAAGCACTTCGTCGAGTGTTCCTTCGGGTGAACAGGTTTGTTATTTCAAACACACAGCAACTTGACACAACGAACAAACGAATGTTACAGTATGAATTACTGACTGTGAAAAACATGAACTATTGTATTAAGTAGTTATGCCTTCTTTATTCATTATATTTTCTGAAGTACGGTTAGATATCATCATCAACTTTTAACTATGAATGTTAATCTGTCTATAAAATAAAGTACACAACAAAACAATGAAAAAAGCTTGTAATTAAGATTGTAAATTGACTTGTCGAGAAGAAAGCAGGACTTCAGCATCTCTTTTGAAATCTTTCTCCTGCGTTAGCTCTATCCACCTGGAAAAAAAAAAGCTATCCATAAAGCTATCCTGACATTAACTTGTGTTTTTGTTATCTCCAGTCATGTTTTCCTTTTACGATCTATTTTGGATTTTCTGGAGACGAGGATTTGCAATGCATCCTTTTAAACTTGGCGGGCATTGACAAGCGCCTGTCACTGCTCTGCTCCTCCTCTTCTGCTGCTTTCAGTTACGTCACTGAAATGGACCTACCGTCCCATGTTTATAAAGATAAAATATTTGTTTACGAGGTTAAATCAAATAATTGGCAGAGATGTATTTGTACACCATTGAGGACACATTTATGAAAAAAAAAACTATTTTATATAATAAAATACATAAAAAGTACACATTGTCCCTTTAAGTATATAAATGTTGAGGCAAACTTGTTTTGCACCAAAATAACAACTATTGCCGCTATGCATATGTACTAAATGATTTATAAACATTTGCAAATTCAAATTTGGATATACTTACATTTATATGTCATTAAATCATGTTTTATTTGTATTTCTCTGTGCATGCTCTTTGAGTTGGTGACCATAGACCTGCATTGTGACTGACGGACAAGAACGGTTTGACCTAAAAATATCAAAATTGAAACTACTGCGGAAACAAAGACACCTACAACTTGGATGCCCTTGAGGTAAGCTAAAACATACCAAAAAAATAATTTCAATGTGTACTATCCCCTTTAATGAATGTTAATTACAGTGTTACAGAGCTGTTTTAACTTAAA